>JBAJMU010000007.1:5929033-6104211 GCA_037952995.1 Hyposoter didymator
GAGAGAGAGGGAGTGAGGGAGTGAGAAGAAGAAAGAATGAATTGGAAAGAGAATTCAGCGGTAGAAAAAACGGAGGGGGGGTGGAAAGGTGGGCAGGTGGTTCGGAGAGTTGACAGGAGAGCCTGGAGGTTCCTGAGAAATAAGAGCATGAGAGAGGAGCCAAGATTCTACCCCGAAAGCTCGAGCAGACGTTCTTTCTACGACGAGACAGCGATCCTTCGATCTACCGTCGCGTCTTCGAACCCCTTAAAAAATCGAGATTCGTCCAGTCTGTTCGAAATTGGCAGGAGCTTAGTTTTTCCTCGTTTAATCTTCGAATGATTGATTGACACACCTAATAGATTTCCATGGGAAAGGAATATCGAGAATTGGAGCTTTTTGCCGTTTCGAAAAACGTTACGAAGCGGAGAATAAAAAATATATTCTCCTGATCCCACAAAGGGTAAATAGCCAAGAAGTGTTGAAAGAAAATAAATCGATAGAACAGTTATTCAACCATTTTTACAGAGAGGCTTCGTTAGTTGACGTTTCTCACCCTCCTATTCCCTTCGGAAGGTTCAGACCGTGACCCTCGACACGTTATTGCACTATTGGGTCGAGAGCTCTTTCCAAAGGTCCAAAGGCTACGCAGCGATCCGCGAAATAAAAAAAAACATATACACAACAAAATGCAATGTGTTGGAGGAAAAAATTGAGAAAAATAAAATACAAAATTGTAACGACCTCGAGGCGTTGGACACACATTACACCTAATCGTAGTCCGTGAACCCTGTCCCAGTAGCTAGAGTTCATTCGATATTTCAATGACGCGAGAAGAACGAGCGGATGAGAAATAAAAATGGATGAACGAGGAGGTAAAAAACGCCGCCCTCACAGATGCGTAATTTTTTGTTCTCTCGATCGAACAACTCCTGTGTAGCAACCTTTTGACCTATAGATTTTTTTCATCCTCGATCTACCCCTCTTAGTCGCGAGCAAATTTTATTTTCAGTGCTTCGCGCGAGATAAATGAGAGCACAAATAAAAATGTCGAGTCAAGAACTTGTACACGCTCAGCGAGCTTTCAATTTTGCTCCGAAGCACGAAAATCGAGATCATATTTCAGCGAGGTAACGAGGTGTGAGGAAAAAAAGTGTAGAAACTTACTGTCAAGAGATTTATTCATTCGGGAGAGAGAAATTAATTTTTCGAATGTTAGCGCAATCGGAGAGCCACCAAATTTTCGTCCTAGCACGCCTCCTCGACAAAGATTCCAATTTGTGAAAGACTCGCCGCCCACCGGAATCGTTCATTATCATTAGAGAGGACGTTAATTAACGACGATTAGGGTCTTTGCTCTCAAACACGCTATAGACCTCAAAACGTCTGCCAAGTTTCGTACTTTATCGACGCCGATTAGTCTCTTACATGTTGCCAAGGTGGGCAAGTTTTCCTACCCATTCAAGAATGCTTGTTAACACTTTGGCTTGTTACATCGAGTCTCTATATTTTCGTTCGTGTTTCTGTTGCGATCCTGCACGTGGAAATGCTCTTAAAATTACTTTAGAACTTGCGAGCCTCGACTAAACTTTTGTCGTTAATCATAAACAATGTTCAGGGTGTGTTTTTCACGAGATAAATATTGATTAGTCCGCTAATTAACGCGCTAATTATCGTTGACGTTGGAAAAGAGTCCCTCGTGCAAAAAAAAAAATGATTGCGTTTCCTAAGAACTCTCTAAGCAGAAAGGAAACGCAAGGGACAACATTGTTAGAGTTTCTCGTGAGACTTGGCCAAATATTTTCGTTGGAGAAGACGATCCGTTGATCAGAAAACTCAACGATCACGTATCGACGTATTATTTGTCGTTCAATTCCGTTCGGTCATTGTCAAATCGATTTTTTTTCTTATCGACGAACCACGAATGCCAAAAGCCACGATGAGCAAAATCGTTTTGCCAAGAAAGCACATTCTTGATCTAAAAAGTCTCTCCTTTCTCTTTTTTTATTCTGTCTCTTTCCCTCGCGGTGCTTTCTCTTCGTGGGAATACTGGTAATTGCGGCTTCCGGTCCTTGGGACCTTGGAACGAATGCAAACACTCGTTGAGTTTCATTCCACGTAGAACCGAGTGACACAGCTCTCACAGAGACAAAAATCAACCGAGCACGAATCGATGTCTAGAGATAATCCAAGAGAGCAAAAAATTGGGAAAAGAGAAAAACTACGTGCATGAAAAAATGCACATTCTAATAAAAAACTGTTCTGCTAAATTCTCTGGTAAATTCAAATGAAAAAAAAAAACGTGGAAAAAGTACAAAATCCATGGACGTTCAGACTCCTTGAGAAATCTGACGGTCAGATTCGAAATTTCTGTTAAGTTCGTTATCGTAATGGAATCGATGAACGTGGTTAATCCCTCCGGACGAGAAATCACACTCGCGAGATTTCTCGCACTGGTGGAGCAATCTAGTTTTATGAAATCAGGGACCGTTTAAAGGATTATGGGCTCAATCGATCAATCAGCCACATCCACTTCAAAGGTTTCTGCTGAATGCTTTATAAATCCTTAAGAATGCCAAGTACTCGAAATGTAAGACTTTTCAAAAGAATTCGCCTCGACTTGCTCAAGCCCTCGCAACATGCAAGTGAAAGAATTTTTTCAAAATAGACGAATAACCAAAAATTGTGAAGCGAGGAAATCGACGTTATAGAAGAAAAAAATTTACATCGTGTAATCGTTGCAAAACTTCTTCCAAATCGAAAAAAAAAATCGATAAGTTTCCGATTAATTAATTTTTTTCAATTTTTTACCATTTTGAACTTGCTGACCTATGAGTGGCTTCCATAGGCCAAAGAGTATATCGAAGCATAATTTTTATTCATTTTTTAAATGCATCCGGTTCCCTCCATCCTTCGCTTGAACTTTATTGCAAACTCGAACCTGCTCATATTTATTCTCCATCGTGATTGGCTCCTAATTAACGAACGTGTGTTGATTTTTCTCTGCTGACACAATGTTGAAATATTTTTCCATTATTTTCCACGTAACATGAGCAAAATTAGTTGCAAACTTATTGACTCACGTTACTGAGTTGATTAATTAATTGAGGATTATGGGATACGTGGAAAAGGTTTTGATTGGACTCCAGCAACTCGAGTTAATTAATTCCGAGTCAATTTGGCTTATTCTGCGTGGAATATGATAAAAATATTTCAGTCAGACTCATGGAAAAATGAAAGGAAACNATTTTTCTCTGCTGACACAATGTTGAAATATTTTTCCATTATTTTCCACGTAACATGAGCAAAATTAGTTGCAAACTTATTGACTCACGTTACTGAGTTGATTAATTAATTGAGGATTATGGGATACGTGGAAAAGGTTTTGATTGGACTCCAGCAACTCGAGTTAATTAATTCCGAGTCAATTTGGCTTATTCTGCGTGGAATATGATACAAATATTTCAGTCAGACTCATGGAAAAATAAAAGGAAACATTCTAATAAAAATATTCGAATTTTTATTGCTAACTTTGAAAGGCTTGGAAAACCGAATCCATTAATTTTTTCACACGATGAAATGCAACCAAAAATCAAGGCAATCATGTCAATTTATCGAATAGTTTCGATAGGCAAAATTTTGAGAACACTTTTGCAGGAGAAATTCGAACGGAAGCCTCAGAGTCGAAAAACCATTTGGACGATAAAATTGCTCGAACGAATAGTTAAGTCTGCTTCGTTTCCATTCAGTTACAATGTGCTAAAACAATGAAGTGAAATTTTCGAGAACAAGAGACCGGGTGATGAATGCCCTTTTAAAATGGTCGACTTCACTGGCCAGAACGGTTGGTAGGAAAAGCGATGAGTCCGTGGAACGCCTCGCCACCAGAATTCACGAGATGCAAAAAAAAAGAAAAAAACCTTAGCACGTAAACCCCAATACTTTCAACATGCTCACACGAGCACGCTTCTAGCTTGAGGCTTGTCCGATAATTACTGGTTTCAAAAAAAAAAGAAAATAAAAATGGTTAGCCACGTACTGACCATGCACTACGGTTCCTTAATTAATATGGTCTCGTTGCGCATCCGTTGCTTCCCTTCAAGTGCTCAGCGTTCTCTCGTTCCCCTTTCGCGACCTCTCAACTTTATGCACCGCTCTCGACAGTTATATCCCCGTTGTTATTTTATTAATCAGGTTAGTTATAGCCACGCGAGAGATTCCGATATACTAGTTCGAAACAATCTATTCCACTTTCAAATATTCTAACACATGCATGGAGAATTTTTTCACTCATTTCGAAAAGTTGGGAATTTTTTTATCTGCTAATTGACTTTGGAGATCGATCAATCAATCAATTAGCTGAATTTTTATTCACCAGACTCTTCAATCCCATTGATAACGTTTTCTTCGTACAATTCACACAAATATTTAAAGTTTCAAATATTTCGAGGCTAAAATTCAATTAATATGGAACGGTCTAATTAATGTGTCGGCGAAGCAGCAGCATCAACGATCGGTTACTCTTTGTTTCGTTTTCTATTCATTCATCGAATCTTCGAATCGAATTTCTTCGGATAAATGTCACGAAAATGTAAACTGTCGGAATTTTTTGGTGAATTTGACGAAAAGAGAATTTAAAAAGTTCGAAGAAGTGAGTATTGTTGGGGGAAGAAAAATAATGTTAAAAAATGGTGTGTAAAAGTTCGAGCTCGTCGTGAAACAGCAGAGGAACAATTTGATCGAAATGTTGATGGAATTTAATGAACGGTGAATTTTAAAATGAGTAGAAAATGTTTCCCTCACTAAAAGCTATCGAGGGAGAAATCTCGTAGGTAGTAATATGCATGCAGTGTTTGAAGGTGTACCGTGCAAGGGAACAGATATTCCTGTGTGTTGCTGTTGGTGTCGATTAACGTGTCTGTCTGGTGTTGTGTCTCCGGTAGTGCAAGTGGTTGTGGTTGATGTTCCTGACTCGAGGATTCTAAGTTAACAGAGGAGGCCTGTTCGTGTGGCTGTTGCTGCTGCTTCTTTGAGTTCGCGTGTTCGTCAAACTCGCAAATGTTGTTTACCTCGCTCGCGTATGATACACCAGGCAGTGGAATGTAATGATAGCCGAGTGCACGATCCCAGAGCATTCCCTTGCACCATACTTCCACGAGTAGACCAGTGTTGACGTCGTTCGTCTCGCTGCAAGAAAAAAAACGTGATCAATCAAGCTCTGTGTCAATTATTTATTTATTTATGTCGATCATTGATTCTCTTCCAAGTTCAAAGCATGCAGGTCGTAGAGACTGTGAAAAACAGAAATATTCGAAACGTCAAAAAGAAAAAAAGTGAAAAACTATCGATGGATAAACGAAAATACACGATAAACTGCGAATTTTAATTTCTTGTAATTCTAAGTTTTTTTTTTCTTTCGAAATTTATTTTTTGAAAGCTTGAAATTTGTTATGGGGATTCTTGTTATTTTCCTCTGGACTCAAGGATCAAAAGGTTGCTTATTTCTTAATTAATATATTAGCAAGGGCTCGTTCGCATCCCTAGTAATCCTGGCAAATAAGGACGAAGGTGGATGGAAAAAAAAGGAGTGAACCACTCGCGGCTCACCTCGAATATAGTACCCTTGTTTCATCTCTCTAGGGAAATATACCAGCTCTCTCAGCCATCTCACGATCTTTAACCCAGTTTTCATTCTCGTCGCGTCTTTGCCACCGTTATCCATGAACAACCCTTTCCCAGTTAGTACACATCTCATTAAATTTAATACCAGAAAAAATATAACTTTACATTGTTTTATAAAAGGTGAAAAAAATGCTCCTGTAGGTAAGAGCATCATCGTCCCGTTTCGCTCGACGTGCAAGCTGAAATACTAATGAATTTCCAAAAACTTAAAGTTCGTTTTTATTATTTTATCAACTCGTGGTCGCAATTCTCGATATTGCAATTTTTTTTTTTTCACTTCATTCCAATCATTCGAATCGTAATCGAGATCGAACTGAGGAAAAAAAATGTAGGCGAATTTTAAAAATGAAGAATAAAAACTGATAATGCAGTTTAAAAAAAATAAAATTTGTGCATTGCGAACTGCGAAACAATGTTTGAGTGTGTTCGGCTATAAATTTCGTGAAAAAGAGTGAAATATGAAGAGAATCTTAACCCCTCTGAGAGAAACAAGAGCAAAAGCCAGACGGAAGCTCGAGCACTTTGAATGAAGGCGGAAATGCAGATGGCGCCATGAGAGATTCTCTTTTCATACAAAGTCCTCGAGTTCGTCGTACAGTTTTAACAGCCCTTTCCCCGATCCCGATACACGGTCTGCGACCCTCTTGAGATATCCCCGTCTCATCCACCTCGTTTATGCACTACGACTAGGCCAACTGGAGAATCTCGTCGTCCCTTGGGAGAAAGCTTGGTTGGAACTACTCTCGTGACCAATACGCGATCTTTTGGTACCAGGCAAAGTTCCTTTTGATAGTAAACCATCGTCGAGGTTCTAGCTACCCGGCACAATATGTGGCCGTCAGCCAGCAGATTTTCTCATCTCGTGAAATTCAAAATACTGCGAGTTTATTATGCGCGTGTACTGTCGAAGCTCACAGAGCAGCTCGGAGCAGTTTAAAAAACAAGAGACATTTCCGGAAACTAACAATGTTGAGACTTTTCTTTACTTTCCAATGAACATTTGCCCGGCAGACTTGCAACGACGAAGAACATTTCAACAAGGAAAACCATCGTTTTCCATCCTTTTCACATGGAGAACGGTTAATTTTTTTTTTCACATTATTTTTATGTTCCTTCGAACAAAGAACTTGTCTCAGGCACTCGGTTCAAGGAGGAGACGGTACGCGAGAAAAGAGCAATGGAAAAAAATAACATTAAGGAACGTTACACAGAGATTTACTACGTCGATTGAATATAATTTTTTTTATCTGTTTTTTTTTCTTTAATATCATGTCTGAGCCTTTTTTCCTCGAGGCAAAACTTGGCTAAGAGAAAAGAGTTTGGTGTCATATTCAATTTGATACTTATGGGCAAAGAAATTGCTGTTTTCTTTTTTTCTTCTTCTCCAAAGAAAAATTCAGCGTTTTTTCTTTTTCTGGTCACACTTTTTATTTTACAGCATATCGCGCGAGTAATTGATGCGATTCTAACAGTGCATTCAAGTTTTTGGATTCTAAGTACAAGGACTAATCTACCGAAGATAAAATTCGAACATAATGACAGAATTTAATAGACAAAAATGGAAGGCTTCAAAAATTACTTTCTAGCATAGAAAAAGGGGGTTACTTACAACAGAAAATCTTGCTCCCAGCATGGATTGGCCCCCTTAACAGTCACCGTCGTAGATTTCACGTTCTGCAGCTTCAACGTCACGTATGTGTTGAATTGTTGTGCTGAAAATGAGCAAACTTGATCGTCCCGATTCTTGCAAGAGGCGAGAGTTAACATTTTTTATTCCGAGTTCAAAGGTTCACGGAGATGAAAATCGCGTCATTCATTGACCCGGTCACAAAACTATTGGCTCCAGAAGTATTTTTGGCCGACCTACATAGACGTTGAGCGAAAAAAAAATGGCTGACAAGCGATTTTGTTGACATTTCACCGATTTTCGCTTTTTTAACCGAGACCGAATTCGCCTGTGGAGTCTTTGCATTTTTCATTCGTTCCAAGACTGTTTCCGAACTTGCGGAAATAAATCTCTTTCGTCCTGCGAGACAACGCTAAGTTATTTTTGCCAAATTAATAATCTTCTAGTAAATGATTTATTCATTCAAACTGAACGGCCCATATTCAACTCCGGCCAAGTGATTATCGAACGTGAACGCGTAACTTTTCACATGTTTGGGGCATAAATTCCGCATGGGCGAGCATGCTCGTGACAATCGACGCGAAATGTGTGTCTCACGAAATCGGCAAACAAGTTGTGAAAGAGTATATAAACAAGCTTCTCCAGAGGCTCGGACCTTTTAACCAGCCCACACATTGAGCGATAAATACGAGGGTTCTAGCCAAGCTATTTCGTGAATTTTACGAGCAACTAAAAATGCCACTCTCTCGTCACTTTATGGACTTTACCAACCGAATAAAACTCTTTCTTTATTTACTTTTTCTTATTCCTTTAATTTATCCATCTACTGTGCTACTTCTGCTGCGATTCTTTCGTCTACACTGCCAAAAAAGCGTTGGTGATTGATGCTACGAAGATACTTAACAAATATTGATTTTTAATATTTACCTTGCGTTCCGACGAATCTCGCCTTTTTAACTGCAACAGAAAATTGTTGAAATTTGGTCAGTACGTCGCTAGAAAATTTAGAATCAAGAAAAAATGATAAAAAGTTCATTTTTCGAAGTAAAGATTATATTTATAACTTTTTTTCGTTTTCTACCGAGTGCGACGATTTTTATTTCACGAAAATTCTATTCCGATAGAAAATTCGAAAGATTGGCTGCGACAAATTGTTAAATATAAAGCGCAGCTGCTTGGGAAAAGGGAGGAAAAAAGTGTAGTAGCCCAGTCGATTATTGAATGAAACGATAGGCAGAGTGTAATATTCCGAAAGAGATTATTGACATATCGAGAAAATGTTGCATTTTGGCAAATGTTGAACGGGTAAAGATTTTTCGATTAAATCGAGAAGGCGCTCGCGGCGTCTGGCACTGACGTACATGTTTCCCCATATCGTCGTTTTATTTGAGACGTTACTTTGCCAAAGAATTTTTTGTCGAGGAAAAAGATTTGACGAGAGTAGTACCGCGTATAAAGGAGCAAGAAGGCATTGGCCGAGCCATTCCGCGTATCGGAACGGCTCGTTTTGTGCTTATATCTTCTGAGAAACTCCTCGAATCCTTTACAACGGATGGCTCCGCGTCTCAGACATTTTCTTTCCACCTCAATATCACTTTATTTTTTCTTATTCCCTTTGCTCAAATTCTTTTTGCCTCTTCACAGTAAACCATCGGTAAAAAGACGCCACTGATTGTCCTCTGTCTCTGTCTCTTTTCCTATTCCTCTCGATTCTCAAGGAACGTTCCGACGTTCACTTCGAGTACCGCGCGAAGTATATATCGAGAAAACTTTTTTGTCTCTCTTTGTATAAAAAACTCTATTCGAAAAACATGAACAGAAACTCTGCACTAAAAGCAAACATTAGAAAAGATTTCTTGGAAAATATGAGAACGCGAGGCTTTCATGAACTCTATTTTGAAATTTATAAAAAAAATTCTTTAGCTACTGAGGCACATTCACGAATAATTTACTCGACAATCACTCCGAGTCTGGGCGGAGAATTTTTACCAGTAAAAATGATTCTTATTCCGAATCCAAGTCGCCAAAAGCTTCCAAAATAAACCAAGTGAATTGAGAAGCAGAAGGCTATCCACTTGGAATCGGTTTGGTTGAATTTACCGCACACGCGATATAGCGGTGATTGTGGAAACCGAAAGTGATAAGGGATTACGAGACTCAGTACCTAATATTTCCAACCCTCGAAATCCCCCGGAGCTTACGCACCCCTTTTTACCCATATTTCGCATGAGGGAACAAAGGAAGGGAACGCGCGACGAGGACGAGTTATGGTAAATTCATTGCGTCGTCGAGCTACCTGTTGAAGTTCGTCGTCGTGGCAAACATTTAGACGAGAAAGGTGTCGTCACGTATAAGGATTGGAATGAGCTGGAATACGAAAGACTGTATCTCGAAAATCGTGGAGGAAATGACGAGAGAAGGGGAACGGAGATGGTGTTGGTATCTGGCTCGAGGATTTATTAAGGGGTTGAAATTTCAATGTATTTTAAGTCACTGTTCTCCTTCGTTTTCCTCCTCCATACATTCCGCTATGAAAACACGAGTTGACGAAGTATTTTTTAAACAAATTTCAATGATTGTTATGACAGAAAATTCTACTTGACGATCAAAACATCGAAATTTGATAATTGGCAAAAATTTTGAAGAATTACGAATAAGAATCAAAATTTGTTCGAGTTTGAATTTCCCGATCGCTTATTTCTTTGCAAGTAATCATCACGTGACTGATATGCAATAGCCACCCTCGCACCACGTTACTATTATTTTTCTACTTTCTCGTTCAAGGGTGCAAAACTTTACAAGTATATGCAAGAAGCCACGTGGTGACCTCAACGAACACCGAGAATCTATATTCATAGAGGGTCGACGATATACAGTTATAAAGTAATTTCCCTAGCTGCAGTGAAAGAAAGAAAGAAAAGAGAGAAGGAGAGAGGTTAAGTGCAACGAGCTCATCATCTGTAGGGCTTCGCGCACCCCTTCAATATACTTACAAATCACCTCGTCAACCATACAACTATTTTCCCACACTCTTGGAGTAATCCTTGTAACAATAAAGCAGTGCGACACTTTCGTATTTTTGCAAATTTGTTTCGTGACAAAAACATGTGGTTGAGAGTGACGATGCATGATTTAAAAATCAGATAAATATATGCGTATCAATTTCCACTAATTTCTTGTCACGTTTATCGATTTATCAAAATTTGCTCAGGATTTACCGCTTCCTTGTCATCGTTATTAATTTCTACGGTATTTGTTTCGGAGGCTTAACGTACGACGTTGGAAAAATAGCGAATCAAGTGAAAAAGAAAAAAAACTTATTCCAGGGAAGATATAAGACGAGGAAAAGCGATAAAAGAGTTGCTCGACACACTTGGATGATGTTGGAGAGTGTGAGGGTGTGAACGAGGTATATACTCCCCATTACGAGTGTGCGTTTTAACAGGGGTTGGATTTCACCCTCTTGGCTGTTCCTCTTACGTTCGCTACCCTCAATCTTTGAATATATCTGCCGCGACTACGATCCTCACATATCCCTCGGCCGTACCAACTCCGGTGCAGGATTCGTTGGTGAGAAGGTGCGGAACTGATGGGGCGAGAGGAAAGGGGCTGGTTTGAAAAGCTCGGTGAACGCGTTCCGGAGGTAATGCGCGAGTTATTTATAGTCCCTGGTCCGCATTAGGGCCAATATAACGCGACACTGGCCCGTATAAACTTGCCTCTCTTTCGATCTCCTTTTTTTCCCTCCTCATATCTTATCATGATCTATCCCAACGTTTCTTTCCCTCTTTTTTCATTGTCAATTTTTATCATGAACTTGCCAGCCTGAGACCCCACTAAATTTCATTTCATACCCATTGAACAAAATGAAATTTCAGCACGTGGAGGAAAAAACCTGAGCCGTCGACGAGGGTCGAAGATAATTACTTGTGTTAATTACGCAGTTCGTTAAGAGCGTGCAAATGTTCTGCCCCGAAACAACTTCAGGACTATATCGCAGGTTTTACAACCCCTGGCTAAGGAAAATAAAAAAAATCCCAAATTCTCTACTAAACAAGAATCTGGCTGTAAACCGTGTGATCGTAAAAAAATGAAAAAGAAGGTTATCGCCGTTTTCGATTTATAGCGCAGTTTTCTGAAAAGGTGCGAATGTTGGGGAAGACGAAAATGGAAAAAAGCACGTGACCTACTTAAAAAATCAGTAAAAAAAAATGAAATAATCAACGATCCTGACAAATTTTTCGATTGCGCGAATAGATTTTCATCTTAATAATCAACGGAGCTGACGCGGTAAACGACTCCGGTTAGTTGTATTTTAATCTTGTCTGGAAAACTCTGTGCCATGTTTGAAAAAAAATTGAAATATCGCGAGACGGAGAATTTGAGATGGAAAGTGGATGCGTCGGTGGAATTGGTGGAGCCGAGACCTCATTTATACACTTCATCAACGGAAACATTCTTTTCAAATGCTTGCGAAACGCTTGTACCAAATCGAGCAAGGATTCCTATACGTTGCCAGCAACGAGGGCAGCATCGGGTCCATATGTTCGTGTATCTATGGGTATATATTTTATGCACATAAATATACATGTAAACGTATGAAAAACGTAGTGTGCGAGTAAACAGCGTTCACGTGAAGGGGGTAGTTGCAAAACTCGACTCTGTCAGACCTCGTTAACACTCTTTCCACGATTCTCTCGGGTTTTCTATATTTCTCCGAGTGTTTTTTTTTATTCCATTCTCCCTAGCGTAAAGCCGTTGTGTTTTTGTTTAAAAACTCGCATTTAAAATTTTTCTCTCNTGTACCAAATCGAGCAAGGATTCCTATACGTTGCCAGCAACGAGGGCAGCATCGGGTCCATATGTTCGTGTATCTATGGGTATATATTTTATGCACATAAATATACATGTAAACGTATGAAAAACGTAGTGTGCGAGTAAACAGCGTTCACGTGAAGGGGGTAGTTGCAAAACTCGACTCTGTCAGACCTCGTTAACACTCTTTCCACGATTCTCTCGGGTTTTCTATATTTCTCCGAGTGTTTTTTTTATTCCATTCTCCCTAGCGCAAAACCGTTGTGTTTTTGTTTAAAAACTCGTATTTAAAATTTTTCTCTCATTCGTTAGAAAGATAATGGAGCGCGAGATATTCTTTGGGATCTACGGCGATCTCTCATTCGCCTGGAAATAACGTGGCCCTTGGTTACATCGCTTGAAACAAAAATACTGAAAAAAAAAAAAAGATTTGGGAGGAAAAAGGTCGATGATCGAGTTTTTCATGAAAAAACGAAACGAATTCTTCGGGGATTTTGCGGTAAAGTGAAAAATGAATAATATTTGAATGGAAAGATCCCTTGATTTTTTCATCCGCCTTGTTCTTTCGCAGTGAATTTTTCCATAAGATCCAAGTTTAACGCGAACCAAGTTTGAAGAAGGGTGAAGAGCCCTTCGAGAGCTTCCGCACGCGTGTTTCTGTCCATTTTCTTCTTTCTCATTCTCACCCTTTCTCTCTCAACACGTGTCCATACTCGGCTCGGAGTTTCCATCGTGTGGAGAGACCCCGTAGCTCTTTCGTTCAAGAGAGCGTGGAGGGTAAGAACGCGAAAGTACGAGGAGGAAGAGAAAGAAGAAAAAAAGGAAAAGCAAGAGAAAGAAAACGAATCCCCCAGGGTGCGAGGCACACACGTACGAGCTACGTTGTTCTTACGATATCGTCCAGCAGCCCTT
Source organism: Hyposoter didymator (assembly GCA_037952995.1). Lineage (NCBI taxonomy): Eukaryota > Metazoa > Arthropoda > Insecta > Hymenoptera > Ichneumonidae > Hyposoter > Hyposoter didymator. The sequence continues at coordinate 5,942,049 of JBAJMU010000007.1, forward strand.
ATTCTTTGAGATCGTAAAACAATGAGAGGAAAGAGAAGACAAAAAAAAAGGCCATTCTTACACTGCCATCGTCTTTGATGACTCTTCCACTACGATTTTCATGGGTGCTCTCGAAATCTGTGAAGTACCGTTGTTCGATATCCATAGAATTTATGACATTCAAAAAAAAAGGGAAATAAAATATATTGCTCTTTTTATGAGGCAAATATTCCGAGTGCACAAAAGTTAACGAAATAACGAAACGTCGTTATTCGAAAAAAATTTATCAAGCTGACAAAAAAAATGTTTAAACGTATCACGATAATCTCTCCATTTTTTCGTTCATGAAGGGATCATATAAAAAAACATTACAGCAGAAAAAAAGAGCCAGAGATGGGGAACGCGGAGGGCAGAAAAATTGCATTGACGTTACGCAACCCCTATCAAGCACAAATCCTACCCCTACTCAATCTCCTACCTCCTCGTTCTCATGTATCAACGTATAGATAAGTATTAAATTGCCAAGAAATAAAAGGGCGTAGTTTATGTGTATTCATTCGATAGTTTCCTGCAAAATACGGCCTTTTACTGACAAAGAATTAACATATATATACGTATCCATATATGTGAAGACTAAAAAGCGTTTGCGAGTCTACAAGCGTTGCAGCAACGCTTTATCGTTATATCCTTCCAAAACGACGTTTCATCCCTTGCTCAGCTCATCCCAAGAGAGGCCTGCTGCAGCATCAAAGATTACTCTACGCCCCTCGTGTGTTTTTCCCTTTCTCTATTTATACACGTGTGTGTATGTTCAGAGTTTAAAAATACGCCAACGTAAAGAAAAAAAAAAAAAAATTCGCAGTCGTGTAAAAAATTAATTACACTTCCTGCTAGATATTTAAAGTTTAACAAACGTGCTTACAGGCAGAAAATTTTTTATCTGCAATGACGACTTATCTTCTGCCTACTTCACGCCGAAAAATTAATCGGGGTCAATTTGACCCAGTGTGGCTACGAAGCATAAGGTTAGACACCACGAGTTCAAAAATTCGAGTTTTTCGATTAATCACCCTACGAGTATATTTTCCTTAGCCTGTAATTCATTTTTTTGATGGTGATGAAATAAACCACGTGATAGGGATGACTTTTCTCCACCCTCCTCCGTTTCATACCGCTGTTTCTTGAGCGTAGGTCGTTGAGAACGTCTCGTTGCAGTTGGGTGCAGAAAATTAATTGAGTAATCCCAGACTGCCTCGAAATTGCAGGATAATTAATTATCCCGACTCAAAGAGTTTTTTCCGTCCGTGTCGCTCGTGCAGCCCAAACAAAATTTATCGGCAAAAACAATCGATGGCAAATTTCCTCCAGTTTATTGAGTTTCGTGCAGCCATGCGTGAATGTGCGTGTGTTTGAGAGAAAGCTTGTGGTTCAAATGGGATTTCACGATGAAACGAAACTCCCAACGCGCTCCGCGTATAAGGACGGATGCCACCCTTAACGTATCCGAGTGGAAATCTCCAGGTAGTAATTATAACATTCGCTAATGAGACAGTTCGAGAAACTCGCTATTCCGGTCTGAGGGACGTTGAGATGGCTCGAGAACGCAATGTCGATCAGAATAACAAACGAAATTATTTATTGCTCTAATCTTTGTTACGACGTGCCTCAAACTTCAAAGAGGTTTTGAAAAAGCATTCAATGAAGTCACCAATTTCCTGACAGCCAATTACGAACTGGAGAAGGAAACAAAATTCGTTCCTATAGATCGAAAGGAAAGCTCACAAAAGCGGAATGAAAAAAACTTTTGCAACGCACCAGTCAAAAAACTGAATGCGTCTTTTGGATCGTCTACGCTATACACATCGTAACAAAGTTCTCAAAAACCAATAATCCGTACAAACACTCATTCATCGATTGCCCATTCATGCGGAAAGATCCAACGCCGTTGAAATGGTCGAATGAAAACTTGCAATCATGGTGTTCACCTGTTTGCAAGTGATATTCTTAATTCGCTGGCTCTTTCACCGTGTGTACAAGTTTTTCAAGCGATGCTCATCGAAGAGCTATCCACAACCGGAAACTCGACGTATCCTTCCGGGATCAAGGTGGCTTTGCTTACTCCGCAGGTGAAAAGGAAGAGAGTAAGAGCTAGAAAGATCGGAGGATGCAGAGGGAGAGAGAACGAAAGAGAGAAGTTTGCGGGCATCGTATTGGTGCCTCTCGGAGGACTATCGATCGTCGAGTCGTGATAGTCGAGTGAAATAACGTGAAAACCGGAAATGTCTATCGCCTGAGTGCGATAACAGCGGTTGCGAGGGATCTGAGTGGGTTAAGTGGAAAAGGAAAGAAATAGAAAGCTGCAAAATTGCTCTGAGTACATTTTTCGAAAGTATTTTTATATTAAATTGTGTAAATAATTTTTTTTTTATAACTTCGAGTATCTGAGAGAATCTAAAAACTTTATAGAAATTTTTCCATCGAGAATTTAATGGTTAGGATCGCATAAACATTTCCCTCGATCTCATCCCTTTTCCGTACATTCTGATCATGTTAAAAATTCTTCATATGGGGAATCAAACGTTCTCAGAATAATATTCACTTTATGTGCAGCTTAATAGGAGCAGACATAAAAAAATATCGACATCTCGATCGTAAGGATTAATGAGAAGAGCCTCGTCTTTCTAAGCACGTTTTAACCCTCCCAGTTATAGCTCAACCCTTAAAAAGACTGCGTAACAAAAATTCTGCCACTTTTATGAACCGTAACTCCCTTTTAATATTCAATCATCCATTAAATTTTTTTTTTTTTATTTCAACGAAATAACAATTTGTGGATTCGAATGGCAAGAGATGTCTTTGAATTTGGCACAAAAAGAAAAAGTCTTTAGTCAAAATGTCAATTCTCTTTTCCCCTCGCCTTGTAAAATTTATTTAAAAATTCCAATCAATTTTTATCGAGTTGTCAATTTCGAAACCAAAGAATTATCGAATGTAAGCACGATGTTGATTTTCTCTGAAAATGAGTGACGTCTCGTATGGCTTATCGTAGAGTCGGTGGAACAAAAACATTTTTACCATTGATAGGCACACGTATGGTGGACATATGTGTATAAATAGAGAGATGATGTACATTGTATCGTTTCACGAAAGATAGAAAACTGTAGAGATATTATTATACGAATGTCCGAGAGCCGAGAGAAAAGAGCGACACTCAACGAAGTGCTATCGCTTTTTGTCCCTGTCCTCGAGACCAGAAGGAAAGAGAAAGAAAGAAACAATTGCTCGAGCCAGAAGTTTTGCGACAACAGAGTGGACCGGAAAACGCCCCAGAGGAAAATCCATTTTCTTATGTGTGTGTGTGGGTATATATGTATTACATATCAGTGTTTGTGTGAAGCTGAAAAGTAGTAGTGTACCTGCGATCTTTTTTAGGTGCCATGTGCTTTCCTTTCGGATCGCCAAGTATTTTCTATACTTCCACAGAAAGAAAGCGAGCACACGGTTTCGAGGAAGAAAAAGATCGTTCCACTCATCTCGTTTGCGAACTATTTCTGTCCATTTATCGATTAATCCTCGCGTTTCGATTCTTGTTATCTCGCGGAAATCGTAAAAATGTCTGGTGGCCGGACAAGCAGAAAAAAGTCGAGCGGAAGGTTCTCACCAGCGAACGTACTTTCTTGTTCGGTGCCCGAGTAATTATCGCGTATGAAGGAGAATGGCATCGATGATTGCCTCGTTGAAATTAAACGACATGGAAGAATTCGAGGATATTTGAATTTATTTTGAAAAAGTGCTTCATAACCGTTGATTCGAAATTTGGCTGAAATTTTGTTATGAAACTCAATCAACCGTTGCATCTTTTATTTGGATTAGGAAATTGGATATACTCGTTTAAAAATGATGAGGAATGCTGTGATTGAACGATAGGAACTTTGGCATTTTCCGAGGGTAATAATTCTGACTTTTCGCGTCAAGAAAAATAAGAGAGGTGGATAAAACGCTGCGATAAAACTCAAAGACATTTGTCACGTATTCATAACCGTTTGTTCACGTCGGTACAGAAACGTCGATAAAAAGGCGGCGGATGAATGAGGGAAAGAAAATACAAAGAGTGAAGAAATAAGTCTCGGCATGCAGACTGTCAGTGATCAATGATCAACTGACTTTGATCGGCGTCTGGATTTTTTATCAGTCCAGACAGAATTTTTTTTTTTTTTTGTAGCGCCTCGTAGCCTGTTTCTTGATGACTGGATGGAAATTTTATTTACGTTAATCTCCGCGTCGTATCGTGGGAGGATCACGAGGCAAATGTGTATAAATCTTATATACCGGAGGTCGTAAGATTCGAGACTCGGTTGGCGTCTCGACGTCTAGCATCAAGGCCAGAAAAGTCAGTCGAAGAAGGAGGAAGACTCCGAGAAAACCCTTCCTTGGCTTCAAACACAACGACCCTTAAAACCCGACCTACCGCGTTCTCGTTGTCTGCTCTTCCGGGAATAAAAACCTCGTACAACGACCCCGAAAGTCGTACTGTTGGTTCCGTTCCAATAGGGGATGATACGAAATATATTTATGTAGGTCATAGCAATCTAAGTATTAGCAAATAAACCGATGGATCCTTCCACAACGCCATAAAATCAGAAATTATTTGTAACGTTAATTAGTTACTTTTCAAAAACATTTAAAAATTTTTTAAATCGAATCTCGTAAATTTTCAACGATTATCATGTCATTTTTTTTCGTCACCTGTTGACTGTTTAAATAAACACACTAAAAGTGCAAAGAAGCAAAATCTCAAGCATTGGAAATTGGAATCGAAATAATAAAATTCTTGCGACATATTTTACTTGACATTCAAAATAGTTTACTCTCCAAAAATGCTCGTGCTCGTAAGTCAGATGGAAGTAACGTCGTCACTTGCTTCGGTTTTTATATCCGAATTTAATATTTTGCTGTTCATTTGTGGAATTTTATCGTCTCTTGGTCGTTCTTTATTCTTCTCCAGAGACAAATATAAGAGGATCTTTTTGTCTCGACTTTTTGAGCTGAGCTGCTGAGACTTGACTTATACAACGAGACTATCCAGCCCCCGCATCATGACGAGGAAGTGTATAGATATAAAGTTTATAAGCATATTTATACAATGTAAAATCTCCGGCAGGATGTTGGGACGAAATAGCAGCGAATGGCAAACGGAACAATAAATCACTAGCCCGGAAATGTTAATTTATTTTCAGGAACGATAGTCGCGGGTGTTCTCTCAGACTGTTTGGTAGATCCGGACGCGGTTACATGCGGAGAAAGGGTTTAACCCTTCACCAACCTCTGCCCAACTCGGCCTGGGATAAAGCCTCACTTTGTTCCTTCTCCCTCCCCGCCCTCGTGCTCTTCGCCTGTTATGCCCAAACTACGAGGAACGGGCCACCCCAGGATATCTTAGTGCTCTGCGTCACGCGAGACTTTGCTCTGCTTCAGAACGAACACTTATTCTCTTGTTCTCTCGCTTTTCCTAATGTCATTCGATCAAGCCTTCCGCGATAGAGAGAGGAAGCAAGAGAGAGAGAGAGAGAGAGAGATAGGAAGCCGATTCGACAACAACGCGGAAACGGCTCAACTCGTTGCAAAATGTTTCGATTCTTTCTCGTATTTAAAACAAAATTAAATTCTAGGCACATTTCAAGAGCATCGAAGAGCACGTTTTTCTTTTTTGATTCCGAATTCCCTTTCCTTCGATTTTTTTTCACGGTAAATTCGCATCGATGGATCATGAAAAATATAAATCAAAATAAAAATCTACGAAAATTATGAAAATATACGAATTTTTATCGCGTCTGACTAAGGAGGGTTTTACTACTTACACATTAATTTATTCATTTTTAGTCCCTCCAATAAAAATGGAAAGGCTCACGAAATGCTGGACTAATTATGAGTTTCTAATCTGATTGTGTGACAACTCGAAGGGTGATAATTCGAATAATCGGCAAGGTCAGAGGTACGAATGATGTATCGACTCTATTCGGACCGTTTCGAGCTCTCGAGCAATCTGGGAAAAGGTTTTGAGCGTTGGTAGGCACAGAAGGAGAAAAAATGAGGGAAGAAAGGCGAAACGTGAAAAAAAAGGATAGAAATAAATGACAGGACGTCGTAGAATATACGAGGATCGGCGCTTTTCCCATAATTCGCAACGGCAAGTTGCGAAACACGCGAGAGCCGAATCAATCAAAAGCTCAAAGAGCTTTGCCTCGGTAAGGGAGAGTTATACTACAGGCCGATTTGGCTCCGTTGGTACGAGTTATAATATACATTGTATGTCGGATCCCGTGTGGCATAGCGGTTGATTCAAAGTCGTTAGACCGGCACGGGATGGCCACGTTGGTAATTGCGATCGCATAACATCGATCGCGTGAGAGAAACAGGTGAATATCGCATGTGTCGAAAATGAAAGGATGAGGAAGAGACAAAAAGCGAAGACGGCAAAGAAATGGATACACACGAACGCAAAGGAAAAACTCTTCGAGCAACACCTCGCTCCTTCGCCAACTCCTTGGTTCTATATGTTCAGGGAAATTTTATATTCTTCAGCTCCTTATTACAGTCATCAAGTCAAGAAGAAAGAACAACCCTATATTTTCCGTCTCGGGTGTAAAGAAAATGCCGAAGAAAGGCGGAGAGAAACGAAGCTTAGAAAACATTTGGTCATATAGAAATATTACGACGATGTACGTACCCGTATGTACGCGACCCGACGTCGTTAAACTCGCGTTTACTCCCTCGTTCCCCGACCTCAACCAGAAATCGATTCGAGACGCTCGATATTCCACGGTTACCGGTGGTAACGACCGACAATTTTCATTCTTTTCACTCCAACTTGTAAATCACCAAAACGCCAATACTTTTTTATTCAGAATGTGGAAATTTGACTTATCATAATGTAAACATGCTCGTCGATTCGTGCGTCCCCCTATTCCACTGGCTGTTACATCGGAGTGAATATAACTCAGCAATCGATGAATTAACTGATTAGAAGCGATTTTTTTTAACTTTCGTATTTTCGTATTTTTGATGGAAAACATTGGAGCGAATAAATTTCTTGTAATTTTTCCATCAAAATTTATCCAAACGTGATTTCAATTAATTTCGAATAATTAAAACAAATGCTTCAGATTAATTTTGCTAAATTTTCAAGAACAAAAAGAATCGAGGTCATTGTTTCGTTCGATATTTCCATGCAACAGCCCGTGTGAGAGAAACTCCTGTGAAGCTCGTTTTTTTCAACGTTCAAAGTATTTATCGCAATAACTTCAAGTCGAAGATAAGCATTTGTCGGGGTAATTTTTCAGTGATGCTGATGGTAAAAAGTTTGCTAATTAAACGAGGCGGAAGCGGAAGGAGTGACAAGGATTTAAGGGTCTGTACTGCCCGAAGAAGAACATAACGAGAGTGGAACTAGTATTAGTAACGGAAGAGGCAAAATCGTCGAGATCTTATAATCTGCAAACGTCGAGAGTGTGTGGCGGAGCATGTGCTATAATTGCAGAAACCACACAAGCCACGAACTTTGCGATGGAATCTTGGCGATAATATTGCACATCGTGCACACAGGACCGTCTGCTGGTTGCCTGAGAAGATGATACGACTTTAACTCTTCCTGGCACACCAACTCGGCCATGTAATAAATGTTCGTGCAAAAGTCGAAAATCTTTAGAGGCAACGAATGCGAGAATAACTTCTCTCGTCCTCGAAATTACCACGAGATACGTTTTATTTCATTTCCTACTTGAATATGCAGAATCTCCGACTATGTAACGGAATAAAATTTAAAAAAATGTCGAAAAAAATATTTGGCACGTTTTCCAATTGAAATTCTAATAATTTTGAAATTTTTTTAAAACATACACAAAGTTCAATCGTGTCTGACCAATTATGATGTGACTACTTGCTTCGTTTTGCTAATGTATTAAGTTTTAGATGCAGTGGTTTTAGAGTCTGGGGCAAAAATATGCAAACACATTTCTGCGAAGCGTTCATCTCGTTGCTAGGTTACCGTTGAACCATTTCCACTTGGATGTACGTCATCGAACGCGACGCCTCGAGCTAAGAGATATACAAGGAGATAAGCCAGTGCCGATCAAACGCACAAACTGTATCATACGCTCTACTCTCTATACACATATATATTTGCTTTTATCGGTTTCTGACTAGGGACCGAGTGTTTCATTTATCTTCGTAAGATAATAAAGCCCATCGATAAATTGCCATTATTAACATCAGCAGCGTTCTTATTTCCGGCTTGCGAATTAACGATGATGCTACTAGCACTTTCACGCCTTGTAACAGAAATGTCAAAGAAAATTGACGTTGAAAAGGAAACGTCGTTAGAAAAGTTGCTCACTTTATTATTTCTGCAAAACATAGTAATCGCTTCTAACCAAAAAATTGATAACAATTTCGATTCATCGATGATTTTCATTTCTATACCGCGACCGATCGATATTCTGCGAGGCTCACACCAAAAAAATTATTTGAATCGGACTTGATTCTCTAATAAGAGAGTTTCTCCATAAAAGTTTCCAATTCGTGCGACGAGACGTTTTTCTGCTGCTGTTGTTCGAGCATTCTAATTACCGTATATACTTTTTTCTCACTGTTAGAATGAGCTGAACAAAAAAAAACATTTCTCTCAGAAACTTCGCGGGAAGTTCTTACCGAAGCAATCAGCGTGGAGGATATCTCGAAGGCATGGAAGAGAAGGATGAATCAGAGGAGGGCACACAGCGACAGCGAAGTCTGATCATTAAGTTCCGTTTCTACTGCGGAACAACTCCCTCCTCGTAACTCCTGTTACTGACACGCTCAGACTCTCGTTTCAAATAAATAAAGGTAACGAAAAAAGTCTAGAAAATTATGCTCTGGAATGCTAATGAAAAATGCGTTCCGCTAAAATCATAAATTTCACATAATGACTGATGCTCGTCGGGAATTTAGCAGAAGCGAGAAGTTAATTACCCGAACGAATTTGAAACAATGTTTTATTTTTTCAGCGTCAGTGTAGCGAGATTTTGGCAAATTCACAGATTTCCACGTTATTTCTTCGTTTACTTTCGTTCAATTTAAGAATTTTTCAAAATATTCGTTTCTATGCTTCTTAATAAATGGCAGAATGACAATCTGGCGATTTACGGACGAGACGAAAAACAATCATCGATAAATGTGTAGGAAAATCGCTGGGAAAGTTGCGTTGCAAAATAAATCGTGTCGTGTCGGTGGAACCATATCGAAAGTGGTCGAACAAAACGAAATTATAGATTGGAAAGAGGAGACTCGCACGAAGGCATATGAAATTCGCTGGTAAATTCAGTGAGAAATTGGCTTCGGCCTAAACTGATATTAAGCGAAGCGTTCTCTCGTGCTCGCGTCTCCTGCTCGCTCGTATATATCTTGGTGTATGTATCGCTCTCTCTCTCGCTCTCCCGTTTGAGTGAAAGGGTTCTCTCCGATTGAACAGATGGATGCACGGATGGATACACACGAGGTCGCGTTTTCCCGCTGTGTCAAGAGCGTTATTGCACGTTTAACAAGATTTACGAGCAGGCGTTCGCGTAATTCGATTGATATTGTTTCCACAGGTAATTAACTTACTGTCCCTGTCCTCGTCACGCGCCGAGAATACACAAGCGTCGCAACCCTTACACACGCAATATTCTCCATACGGTACGGTCCAGTCCAATCTCAAACCCTGACTCACTTTATTTCTTTTTGTTCAGTCATTATTTATTATTTTCAATCTTTATCGTTTCGAACAGTCTCGAGCCAACGCTTCGCGGCTCTTGATTCACACCCGCAATAACAAAACCATCTTCATCTATCCTCATTTTTTTTTATTTACTACTTCTACGTCTAATTTGACATTCGCTGAAACGACGCTTTTGTAATCGTTTCATCGACATCGTGTTTCTCGATCAGATCGATTCGATCAGACACGAATTTTTGTTTTTCATTTTTCTAGTCAACAAATACCCAACAAACGTTTCGATTATGAAATTTGAAACCGAAAAATTTAAGGTTCTTGTGTCTAAAAAAACGGCCAGCTTTCCAGAAAAAAAAACATTTGACGAATGTTTGAATTTGTATCAATAAAAAAATCAGCTAACTTTACACGGATTTTCGATCGTTTGTTGCTCGAAAGTCAGAAACGAGCCTGGAAAATTCCTCGTAACGGAAATAAACGTGCGACCATTAAGGGGATAAAAAATACATTGTTTTCTTCAAATTTGTCAATAAATTCGAAGGAAATAATTTCTTCAAGTTCGGTGAAGCCCTTTAAGGCCGTGCGACGAGAAATAAATTCTAAGTCCGATCGACACGACCCTTTTCTCGAACGTGTGTTGTTTGTCTCGCAATAAAAAAACAAGGATTTCGAATTGAATGACAAAGACTAGATTGAGGGAACTTTTTCTAGTTGCTGGACGATCGAGTCGCCAGTCCAGCAGCGATGTCACACCCCGACGAGAGGAGGATCGTCTGGGACAGGCCGTAGGTGGAGATTCACCTCGGGGAAACTGCGGTTCGCGGTCTCGTGATGGTTGGCGGTTGTGGGTCTGTTACAACGATTTGTGTGTTGAACAGTATCGGAGAAAAAGGAGGAAAAAGAGGCGGTGGATCAAACAAGACGATTTATTTGATGACGCACGCTTCGAGCATCAACCCCAAAACTTACTCCGTCGAATCCGCCAGTTGCCTGAGACGAGAGAAGCGAGCAAATGAGAGAAAATTGGGAAAGGATTGTAATAAACGAAGATGGAGAGTGTGAAGATCGAAATAAATCGAAACGAAGAGAACAGAGGGAAGGGAAGACGTGAGTAATTTTTTTTTCACCATTCTCAGTCGCCACTTTTTAAGGATGAGTTTATAAGCTCGATATGAAAATGTCGCTGACCTCTGGGAGAGAATTTCTCTCGAAATGGTAAAGTACTATCGATTTCTGGCTGTGCTTAGTCGGATAAAAGCTCCGTCGTCCTCACGGGGCTTTATCCCTTTTGTACTTCTCACTCACTCGCTCTCGCTCCTCTCTCTCTCTCTCTCTCTTTCTTTTGCCACTGCCCATTCAGAAGTTATATTCCCAGGGTTAAAACCTGATGTACGGTTCTAACGACTTCTGGCCACGGTGAAGCTGTCCCACAACCACGAGAAAGACACGTGCCAGCATGGGAATTGTAGAAATGAAAAATTATGTTGTAATATATCCTACAAAGGATATTCGACTCCCGTATTATTTTATACCCTTGATACACCTTTTTGACTCGCGTTTTCCCGACCATGAGTTTTATGGAAGATTATCAAAGATAAAAATATATCGTCGATATAAATCGCCTTTCTAATAAATATGAATCAAGGGTATTAACAGAATATTTCTCAACCGCGTCGTTCCACGACCTCGATCCAGCAAACCAACACTTTCCCCTCAAATTTTATTGTATTACTTCTGGAGCTTATTTTTCCTCGAACGAAAAAAGCAAGTGACCGCAACGCCATTGCCGAGTCTTACGAGGAACAGCAATTCGCGTTCCACGATGACGTAATCGCACGCGCGCATTTTGATAGCATGAATTCTTTCCCCTTCTTAATAGCCCTTTACGCGCGCGCTCGGGCAAACGTGAAACAGACGGAAAATACCGATGAGAAAAAAAAAACGAGTACGAGAGCCCTCCGAGGTGAAACAAACGGTAACTATTATTGTCACGATCTGTCTCCATCAACCGCGTGGACACATTTCCACTCTGGTCCTCTCACGAGAACGGACGTTCGGTGCAACGCGTGTGTGCTCTCGAATTGCTCGGCAAAATATTCCGTCGAGTGTACCAGTAAAAAGTAATGAAAAAACAAAAATATACAGACAAACGAAAAACACGCGACACTGAGAGAAATGGGGCCGATGCGTTGGTGTAGTCGAACCGATAACCACTAAAAAACATTTTTCCAAAAAATTCTTGCAGCAGCACGTACGGTAAAAATACGAATCGTGACGCGAATTTTTTTCATCGGGAATCGGAACGAATTACAAATTTACAAATAAATCTAAAATCTCTTTTTTTTATCGGAATGATAAAAAAAAAAAATTGTAAAATCTTCAAAATCGCAAATTTGTGGCACAAAAGCAGAAAAAAGTAAAACTTTGGACCAACTTTTTTTGTTTAATGAAAGAAACCGAGAGGAAAAAGGATCGCGAGGAGAATGAAAAATGAAAAGCTGAGTGAAGGGTTGTAAAGTGTATTACAGGGGATGCAGGGCAGTACGGTTATCGACTCTCTGACGCCCCTTCAAACATCCCACCACTTTTGTGCAACCTCCACCACCACCCAGTTTGCCTATTCCGCGACTCTCGGCATATGCTGGGGAAGAGCCTTGTACGAGAGAGTTTGCATACTCGTAAAACGTACCTTTCATTACTTGCCAGGTAAACTGCATGGAGTTTGCCGACCTGGGAGAGTTGCAGGGGGATGTTCACTAGGGAGACTCGCGGAGCTCTCGGTTTCGCTCTCTACGATCCCTGGGAAGGAGCTCAGGGGAATTTCACCCTCTTTCACTCCCACGTTCAACCTCGCGTTTTCCACCTCTACATATATAAACGAAAATATGCATATAGAGACATCGCGCTCTTTCTCGCTCATCCTGCGAATGGCCGAACCGAAAGGGGCTGCTCGTAGAATGGTGTGAGCTGCGAGGGTGGTGTCTGAGAGAGGGAATGACCCCGCTCGTTGGGGTCAACCGGTGCAGTATGCCAGCAGCCCAGTATTCATACTTAATACATATATCTACAAATATGATGCATGTATGTGCGGAACTGATTACATGCACACACAAATAATGCATCGGAACCACATCCAATCACGCAAATGTTGGCGCACGTGAAATTTTCCCCCAACCTGCTAGTATTCGATCAAACGGGTCGAATTATGGCCACAATGTTTATACGAATTCCTTCATTCCGTGAATTCCTTTTACGTGATGAAGAGTCATTTCTTTTTTGTTGGATATTTAGTTTGAAAATTTATGTGTTTTTTGTCCAAAAATTGATGAAGTTTCTCGATCAATTAACTTGCTGCTGATTCATTCGAATTATCGGATATCTCGTGGTTACGAAACGAAATCGAATTTCATTGGGGATGGTTTTCGAAAAGCGAGATCCGCGATGTGGGATTATTCAGTGCCAACGATTGTTGTCGACAGTCAACAACAATATTTGAAATGGAATCAATAGAGTCTCGTATGGTGATTCATCCAATAACGTTTTTAATACCTTGTCCCCTCGGGGCACGCACTACAGTGTTTTTTTATTGTCTGTACGGGCGTTTTTTTTTCACGTATCTTTACGTACACCGTGGTTTATCGGAAAATTCTGTATCTGTATATAGAAAATGGAGAATACGGTCACGTATATGTCCTCTTTGTACAATCGTGCAAAATGGCAGAATATATTCTCGAGAAGGAGAGAATATCAAGAGAAACGATTCGATACCAACGGTTTCTTCCGCATGTGAATTCTCCCAACCAGCACAAAACACTATTCATACTGTACCGGCTTTTCTCCTTTATCGCAAAATACTTTTGGGAATAACTCGTAACCAGTGGTCCGCATGACCTCCGCAAATCTAGGCTACGAGCAATCGAAACATTTTTTCCTTTTTTTTCGATTTTTGTTTTCGTTTTGTCACTCCTGTTGTCATTTCGACCGTATCGTTTGAAAATGTGGCAATTTTTCGTTTATTAAAAAAGGCAAATTTGAGCTCCTTTTATTTCCGTTCAATATTGCTGATGACTTTGCCAATAAGCTCAAAGGGAGAGAACGCGAGAGAAAGAGCAGTGACCATTTGATTCAATTCTTCGCTGCGAGCTTTTCCGTTCTCGTGGTTCCATGATTTTCGCGATTGTGAATTATAACGTGGATTCTTTCGAAATCGTTCATCGTAATTCCTATGCTTTTCGCATCTTCGTATATCCTTCGTATACTTCCATTTCGTATATTCTCATTTCATAGTCGCTGCAATTTTAGTTCTATGGAGAATTTCTCTTATACGGTGTTGCGTAAAAAATGTCACTTCCTTCAACATTTTCTTTCCATTTTTTTTTTCAATGCTCTTGACTAGAGCTTTTTTTTTCAAACTAGGAAAAGTGTGAGCACCCGGGTTTTCTGTGTGCTGCATCCTTTTCCCTTACAGCTAATTACGGCGTCAAATTAAATCAGGAGCCAACGGAACACGTCNATGCGTAAAAAATGTCACTTCCTTCAACATTTTCTTTCCATTTTTTTGTTCAATGCTCTTGACTAGAGCGTTTTTTTTTCAAACTAGGAAAAGTGTGAGCACCCGGGTTTTCTGTGTGCTGCATCCTTTTCCCTTACAGCTAATTACAGCGTCAAATTAAATCAGGAGCCAACGGAACACGTCTCTCTCTCTCTCGATCTCCATCTTTCGCTCCCTCCCACACACACAGTCTCTCTCTGTCTCTCCCTCTCTTTCTATCTGTTCGATTTTGCTTCGTACTGACCCAAGATTCCTCTTCATTCCCTAGAGTCCATGCGTGCCTTCGGAGTTCAACCTTTCGCGAGATATAGCTTAGATTTTTTTTTCATCACGTATCAACGATCCACGTGAAACGTATACGATTGATAAGTGTTACATTTACTGATAAAAAGAAAGTTGAGGATATTAAGCGTTCGAACAATGTTGCAATTACCATCAGCAATTGGCATCAAGAGGGAGAACTTGATGGTTTTATTGAGTCATTTTTTTTTTCGCTGACCAATCGCGATGTTTATTTATCGATGTTTTTCGCTTTCTACATTTTCAATTTAGCCAAGTCTCGAACGAACAACACGAAATGTATTATACGACTCGAAGACTCAAGAACATTGCAATGGATGAGAAAATAAGGTATTGCCGGAAAGTGGAAGAGGCAAAAAACGGTTGAATGTTCGAAGGAAACGAGATTTTCACGCTAGAAGCAGAGGAAGAAGGTAAATTCAATCCGTAGGACGCCTTGTAAGATCCGATATCGACGAAATTATTACTACGAGTCTTAATATGGCTCCGGTCGATGGTTTTCCAATAGGAGAGAATTTCGTGCTCAACTCCCTGAGCGAGAACACTCAGATGTATTTGTGTGACATCACATTCTCTACTTGTTCAATTTACATTATTGCGTTTCTAGAAATTTCACGTTTCGCAGCAGAATCTTTAAATATTTACTTAATTCATTACTTTTCGTACGAATCGTCGAAAAACATTTCAATACTTTCAGTCGAGCGAGGAAGAGAGAGAAAGAGAGACTGAAAAACAAAATTTAATTCCCTGCACTCCGAAAAATTTTGATCGATCGTTCCATCGATTTATAAATATTTTTATTTACAAAGTCATGACTCTTTCCTAGTCCATTTTTGTTCTCCACAAAATCAAACGGTGTCCTGCATCTGGGCGAAGAGAAATGCAGGAAAAAAACTGTCTGTCTGTAATTAAGGAGAAAAATGACAAGCCAACTGATTCGGTGGACACATTATTAAATGTAATCAGCAGCTTCATTAGCCTTAATTAATCTATACGCCACCGAGGACTCGCTCGTTTTGCCTCGGTGTTGGTCACGCAAGAGCTGAATGTCCTCCCCCCAACAATACACTTTAATGTTCAGTTTACCTCGAATGTTACAAAAAAAAAAAAGAAAAAAAAATTGCTTCCCGAGCTTCGGACTATTAATTCGGAGCAATTTTTCGAACGAAAAAAAAAACATCGTGCTCGTCCCGATAGATTTGTTCATTGTTTGTGTAATTTATACCGTAACGAGTAATTAATGCGAGAGCTGGCCAATGAGAATATCGAGGGTGGAGTTCGAGCAATGCAATAACATCCTAATCGACGGGGAATTTGGCAACGAAGCCAACTACCTGATAAGGATTCTCCTGTTGTTTAATGGACTTCGGGCTTCGTATCCCTGTCCATCCCCAGAGATCCTTTTGAATAATGAATTAACGCGAAAATCCGAGTGGCAAAAAGTACTTGAGCTAACAACTTGTCTGAATTTTAAAACGTCATTGCGAAAATCGAACATACAAAAAAATACAGAAAGATATTCTCATTACGATTCGATTGTTCTTTTCCACGTTTCATTGACAAATCGATTTGATTGAACGTGAAAATGAAGCCAATTAAATTGAATGATACGCTGACAAACCAAAGAGAGTCGAGAAAATGCGGTGAACAAAATAAATTCGTCAATTCAACGATAATATCCTGGTCGTGAGGGCGATATCACTTCCACGCAGGAAATCGAGTGAATGGAACGACGCGAAACCCGCGTTGGAATCAACGAAATAATTTGATGACCGCAAATTTTATTGATTTATCGAAAAATTCGTTTATTCGACTCGAATTCTTTCGGTGCAACAATCTCAGGTTTTCAGTGTGAAAAGATAAAAATAAAAGTGATTTTGGGCTTACCGGTAACACTGAGAAGTGACATGGTCGTAGCGGATATCAGTAGATTCGAATCGCACACGTTTTGTTTTTTCCTCACCCACGAACGACACACACGTTCTATTTATTACTCCTCGCACTTTTGTTTTCTCTCACCGATAAGCACAACTATCTGTACTATAGTTTTCACTTTATCGGCAAAAGTGGCACTGGATATATACATAAACATGTGAATATGTATACATGTATATGTATTAATATTTCTAGAACGTATCTATGTACCTTTTGCGATAATAAATCAATATTGCACAGGAATAATCATGACGCACATTGAATTGGATTTATTGAATGATTTCTTTCTTCTTCGTTTTCTTTTCATATAATACCGAAATATTTTCACCGAGGTTTCGTGTAAACCTCCGTTTTTAACGTATCTCACTCGTTCTTACGTCCGGCAGTTAGTATACCCGTAAAATCGATTTTTTTTCTCCGCCCCCCCTTAAGAAGAGCAAGGGTCAACGAGTAGTGTATTTTTTAACGCGGGTTTTACTTCCATTCTGCAGTTTCAATTTGGACGATGCACGTTTTTCCATATTTTCTAATATGTACGTGAATGCACGTATTTGTGCACGTTTTTCCTTGTTATCGAAATTTTTTGTTCCTCGCCGTTGAAAAAGGCTTGGAGCGAGAGAGGGATCGCGAGGAAGAAATGAGAATAAAGATGAATGGCACGTAAATGCGTGAGTGTGAGTTGGTGAGTATGGTTCGGTGGGTATATGTGTGAGCAGCAACTTCCCTCGCTGCGATCGCCGAACGAATCGATGCGGCGAAACGGACGAGTGAGGAACTGCAGCACGTTTTTTTTCTCCCTGCTAAGCTTTCCCGACTATTTTCTGTTTATTTCTCCAAACCTTTTCCCCCTTCTCTTTCTTTATATTCTTTTCTTCTCGATTTTGAGAGATTGTTTTTCGTTTCTATGCGATCCAAATGGTTCGTGGATTTCTTTTCTGTCTCGCGTTCCTTTTCGGATTCTTTTTTTTTTGTCGTTCATGAGAAGAGCGAAGGGAACGTATGATTCATTATTTTTACACCCTCGCAATTATTCTCCTTCCTTTATACAAGAAAACGTCTGTGCTTTTGTATTTTTTCATTCCTTCTCAGCCTCATTTTTTATCTTGGCGTCAAACCATCCGAAATTTCCGTTTTTCATTATTTTATTAACGTTTTTATTGTTATTGTTAATATTTTTATAAGTTTGTTATTATTTTCATTATCATTACTATTGTTATTGTTAAATGTTATTACGATGAGATTTATTACTATTTATGATTATTATTAGTATTTTTATTGTTATTACTATTTTTATGAACGTCCGCCGAACGCAATTTGGTTTTGGAATGAACGATTATCCAAGAACCCTCTGTTATCTCTTTTTTCTTCGTCCAAGTGCCTTCTTGTTTCTCTTGAACAAAATGAAATTGTAAAATGTTCGTTTCCATCGACGAAACTCGACGTTGGTCACGCGGAACGTATCAAGAATCTCGGTGAAACGTGAGCGCTCGAAAGCATCGAAATTTCTTGTTTCAACGGATAACCAGCGAAGTTTATCGTGGGACGACGATAAAACGTGGAAATCGTTGTTGTAACGTACTTTCGAAAATTCGAAAGCAGACACTTCGAGGTGCCGCATCTCATTGCCAATTTTCTCGACCCTTCGAACACGAGGCTTGACACGTTTTTACACATTTTTATCGTAACCCCGGGATACGATGATTTTTTTGCCCATTCACCAACTACTCGTATCATCGGATTTTTAACGAAGACGTTTTTCGTGTGAGACTTTAACGTCATTTCCGGGTAGGCAGCTTTCACGATAATTAACAAACGATAATGGATTTTTCAACTTTTTCAATTCTTTCAAGATTCACGCGTCACACTTTGTTCTTGAGCTTTTTGTTGCTGCTGTTCTTGTTTCTCGTCAGTGTCAGAGAGAACGAAATATAACAAAAGAAAGTCTGGGATTCTCCTGGCGGTCGTCCTGGCAACGTCGTCGTCCTCCTCCTCCTCCTCATCCACGTTTCTTTTTTTTTCTCTCCACACTGTCTTCTCCACACTTCCTTATACTGATCTTTCTCCCAGTCCCTTAATTACCGAATATATTAATTTTCCTCAAATCAATCTGCTATCGTCGTTTTAAAAAATTTCGAGTTTTCAACTTATTTTTCTGTCCGTCAGTCGGATTTTACGATCGTTGGTTATCCACCGGCAGGAGAACGTTCGTTCTCCTCCGCCGACGTTTTTTCCTCATTTACGTCCGTAACCTCCATTCATGAAGTGACAATAAAAACAGATTCCACGGAGAGGTAAAAAAGGAAAAAAACAAAGTCTCGATTCGCCGAAAAACAGAGATGTGGCGATCGGTGGCTAATTCAGTGAGATAATATGAAAAATTACGAGTGGCAGTCGAAGGTAAAACAAAAAAGAAACGAGGAAAGGTTATAGGTGCGAAGAGGGAAGCGGTTTCTACTTTTAGCCGCTGACGCGCCGGACCACTTCCGGCAATTACCACTTTTCCGCGTCCCATGCAGTTTCAGCCTGCAAGTAGTAAAGCCCCGTATGACTCAGACGACCTTTGTGCCGAGAGTTTCTTGTATTTTTCTTATTTTCTCGTCAACTAAAAGTTCCGGGGCTCTGGTGAGCTCGAAGAAAGTTGAATGAAAATAATGGTAATGATGTCGCCATTTTATGGCAGTTTCTCATTCATTTCCGTTGAAAGTGCATCGCGGGTGCACCGACGCCGATGTTTTCGCCTTGAGGGAGTCGCGGGGTAAGAAGAAAGAGACGGAAGAACCGAGAGAGAGAGGGGCTGGGGGATGGAGATGGAGGAGTTGATCACAAACACACGTCGGACACACGGAAGCCAACACGGTAGTTCCGGGCTTTTCCACCAACACGAAACGAGGCAACTACATGCTCGCGCATTCACTCCGTAGCTGCATATCTCTCGCTTGCACTCGAGAGTTACAAAAACCCTTCGTAACCCGTGAGTTCTTGACTCTTGCCAACGAAAACGATAAACCGGAAATGCAGGTTTATAAAATCGTAGTGAGTAAGAAATAAAAGATTTTCGTGACTGTCGCCACTGTTCCTGGATGAGAGCTCTCTATTTTTTCCACCTCTGAACTCCCTCCCACCCTCAGTGTAATTTTGTTGCACCTGGAGGAACGACACTTGTTTGGACACTCGCGACGAATAATAAAAGTCAGAAATGAACGAGTGAATTGAGCGGAATAACAAAAAAAAAAAAAAATAGGAACAAAAATCTTTCGTCCACGAAGTGCAAAGTGCACAAAGTCTTTCTCCTCCTCTAATTTCTCCGTACGAAGCTCTATCGATGAGTGAGCATGTACGTTGTAGATTTAAACACAAGAATTGAATCGCACCGTTTGATTCATGTTCAGTGTGATGATAACGCGATTACAACGAGACCGTAAAACCGTCAGTGGTTTTATCGTCGATACGATGCGAGCTTTCAACGCGTACACTGCCCGACGTCGACGAGCACTGTGCTCACGGAGACGCCTCCGACACGCCGCCGCCATCTTGCTACCGTAAGCCACGGGGTGCAAAGGACGCCGGCGCCGGCCGACAATAAACACGAGCGCAACCACACGGCGTTGTGAGAAAGCTTTCGAAACTCCCCTCACCCTGTTACAACCCTCGCTTGCTCCCTCTCCCCAATTTTCCCTCCATTTCCTACTTTCCTTCTTATGCCCTTCCTCCTCTCTCTCTCTCTCTCTCTCTCTCTCTCTTTCTCTCTTGCTTCCACGTCACGAGAGCTGCCGCTCGATGGCACGCGCGGAATCACCCACATACACATACATTTTTATCGCTGTGTGTTTCATCGTGTATTACGATCTAATGTACGTGCAATTGCATCGCACAGGTGCCGGACAACCGGAGAGCTTTTATCGCGAGACTTGGTAGAGTAAGGGGACAGCAAAACGAGATATATCGTCGCGTCGGATCGGATATTACATTTGGGGGCTGAACCACGCATGTTTTCATTACTTCTGTCCGAGCCTCCCTGGTAAGTGGGCGGTAATAGGAAAAATGCTCCAATTATCCACATCGTTACACTTATCAAGTAAACATGCTAATTCGTTATTCACAAAAATACATCCACGTTTCGTATATTATTCGAGACTGACCAGCAAACGAATATTTTCCATAATTCCTATCGTGTTTTTTGTCTTTGATGAAATAAAGAAAACGTGCGTTGCATAAAAAGTGCGAGGGTCCCTCCAATTTTTCTATGTGTGTAAAAAAATTCATCCGATGTCTTTGCATTGTTTATTATGATGCAATGAATTATTAGGGCGTTGTGAGTTTCTAGAATTTTGTGGGATAAATTATCAATGGAAAATCTGATAATGACAATTTTCGGGAGCCTTGTAGTATCGAAGGGATAAATAACTGGAGACTTGAGGAACTTTAGGAATTCCAAGTACTCGTTAAAGTTTGGCCGAGCTTATAGTTGGCTGGGATTTTCTGTGACGCTGCGGCATCCTCAATGGAGGGCTCAAACGAGCGCTCTTCGGTTTCCAGCTTAAAACGCTCGGCACAACCCTTCCCTCTCCCTGTCTCTCTCTCTCTTTCTGTCTGCAACCATAGACGCAGTTATGTCCCATGTACGCTGCATTTTCTCCTTAGTCAGTATACAGCTTTATCCCTCGCGTGATAAGTTGCCATAACGCCGAGGATAAACGAGAGGGAGAGACATACACATGTGTATTTACGTTTGGGGTATATTGTGAGCCCAACGTACGGAATTCGAAACCCTCCCCGGACCTATTTCTATATATATATCTACCAGCCGAAACGACCACGGAATACATGCTTCCGGGTTCAGGTGCATTACGCAAAGCACTCAGAACTCCCTTTGACACTCTCAAGCTAGATTAGACATTGTCGACCACTGGCAATTGTCAGTAAACGTAATAAGCTCCCTCGAGCACAGGAAGAGCTTCCAAATAATTGCGAACATCTCATAACTATTTCCAGCTTCCTTCATGACAATACTCAAAGAATTTCCAGCTTCCTCGACGAAAATATTATTGTTGAATCATCAAAATCTATTTTAATCGACTCTGCAAATTCGCTCCGTTCGTCTGTTTATATAATTCTTGCATTTATTTATTTTTCTCGCCTATTCAAATATTTTTTATCAATTTACGTTCGAACTGTGACTCGTGAATAATATTTATCTCTAAATTTTCATAATATATCGCTAACCCAGGAACTATAATGCGTTGGTACCAAAAAAAATTTCTTTGTAATGCACAACACGTCATATCTTGTGGAAACGGTAACTTTTCTCGTGACATTTTCATCACGTACATACAATGCACCGTCGCACATACCGACTCCTCGTCCTTCGTCCTTTTCCCCTTCCTCGCTATTTTTTTGCTCCCATTTTCTTTTTCATTGATTACTGTCAGGAACGAAAATTTCCGTCTAATTTTGTGATTTTTGTAATTTTGTGAAATCGTCACGACATTGTTTCCTTGTGACTGAAAAAATTTGGTAAACTGTGTACGATGAACGAAAAACAAGGGGAAGAGAGTACAAACGAAATTCTAGTCACTGGAGCTTGAATTTTGTTTGTGAAGACAGAGAATGAAAAACGTAAACGTTTTTGGAAACAAGAATGAAAAAAATGGATGAAAGAAAGGGCACAAAGTAAAGGTCAAACGATGGTCGAATTAAAATGGTCTCGTGGGTAAAGCTCGTTTGTTTCTGTCTCGTTTTTTTTTTCCTTTCTCAGTCTCGTTATCACATTCTCACCCTTTTCACGACTTTTCTCTACTTATCTCGCTCATTCACTTTCGCGCTTTTTCTCCTTTTTCTCCTGCAACTTTATTATGCCGGAAGTTGGCTGCCTCGTTGTTTAACATGCATTTCCTCGCTATCGTTTGTTAGTCAGCTGTTCGTGGTGCATTCGTGAACAGGTTTTCCTTGTGTGTGTTTTTTTTACTCTTCTCTGTTTTTATTATTTTCTCCATGTACGTAAGAATAAACGGGACTATCATTTCTCCATTTTTTCAAACTTTCACCCTTTGTCATGATGTGCAATATTTTCTACTTAATTCATGACAATTTTCAAGATACAGCTCTTCGAGATAACATCCTCGTGAATTTATGCGAAGAAATAATTCTGTGCCGTGAAATGTGTGGGTTGAAAATACTGTTAATTAAAATAATCATTCCCAGAGCTCATAGTGACGTAGATTTTCCGTTATATTAATGCCCACGAGCTCCGCGATCCGATCATTTTTAATTACCTCCTACTCATTCGGAGCAACGCATTAATTAATTAATCAGTTTCCTTGATTCCCTGATTTGTTTATATCAATTCACCGTGTCGACCGCGAGCTCGGAATTTGCACGCAATGATTCGGGTTTTTTTAAATCAGCAACTCAAAATTTACGTCGCGTGCCATAAACAACTTTCTCCAAAGTGTGAGATGCTGCGGCTCGAGATGCTCGCTGCGCACACACGTTCCCGCGACCTGGCATTCAAGCTTTCAAACTCCTCGACAATACTCTTCACCACCGCGACTCTTTATTCTCTTTTTTTCTGTCTACGCGAATACAAAGTTACTCGAGAGATTATTATTGCATGTGTGCATCGCAGAGAAACAAACCTACGACGTTCGGTCTGCTGTTTATCAATGCATTCTCTTCATTCCCTGCGGGATGACTGACGTTTAATCCACAATGCTCGAGTTCTCATCACACGTAAATACGAAACCTGCAATAGTGCTTTCCGCTCTTTGGCGGTAAGCCACACAAAACAAAGAGGGACGAGAGGGGAGGCGGACACAGGAGTTACAATAAGAGAAACCCACGCAATAACATGTAACACTGTGTCGTTAGATGAATAGAACGTTTCCAGCAAATCACGGACACTTATTAAAATTCTTGCGTTTAAATGAATCAATGCGAAGAGCCAAATTTCTTTATGAGACAAAATCCTCGATAAAAATATGCCGAATCAGGGCTGCAGCTCGATAAATTGATCCAAATTTGTTTGCAACCCTTTATATAATTAAAAAATGATATAATAACAGCCACTGTAATACTATGGTGGTGGACACCATAAAACCCCATAAAAAATAAAAAAATTTACTGCTTTCACCAAATGCTCGATTGCTCGAGCTCCAAAATGACTAATATTCGAAAAAAAATTGTTCGGCAGTGTTGAGCGCAAGGAGCTCGATTCAAAAACTAAGAAAATCTGCTCCGAACGACTCTTCGTTCCATTTTCACAAATTTTCAAAGTGTCACGTTAAAAAAAATGTTGAAATTTGAATTTTTATATTTTTCGACTTTGCAAATAAACGGAACGATTCACGTTGATGGAGACAATAATAAAAAATCATGGAAATGGTTGTTTATGAAATAAAATAGACTTTGTAGTTGAATTGACGTTTATGAGATATTAGGAAAATATAATGAAGATTGAATTTCTATTTCCATTTAGTTCGCTGTGTAGAAGCTGTAGCTTGTTTGTCATTGTTCGTGAAGCTTGTATTAATCAAGTTGTCTCTATGTAAAGGGACTCCCTGCAGGATCTTGAATCGTTTCGAAAATTTAGTTACGTCTCTAGGAGCGAGAGCGAGAGAGACGGACGGACCGAGAGACAGAGAGGAGAATTCTCAAGCGACACGTTACATTCGTTGGGACAATTTTAGATCCAGATCCATCCGTGCCAGATGGTCGCTGCGTATCATAAACTGCTTTGAAACAAGGGAGTAAAATGTTCTGGGGTTCAAGATCAATTGAACGTACCGTCGATTGACAAGATTTTTTATAATTATTCGTAACTGTCCGAACTGCGTATGAAAAAGTGTCAAAATTTCAAAACGTTTCAAGAAATTCCGACGTAGCCTTAAATTCTGGCCTGGGTCAAATTGACCCACAGCGAAATCGTAGCCCCACGCTTATCTGCCACACAATCGACTTTTTATGAATTATTTCGTGAAAAAAAAAAAAAAACACTCCGGAAACGTGGATTTGGAACATTGAATTTTTAAAGATTATCGCGTACAGTATCGCGAACGAATGTAAGGCAAGAAAAAAGGTACACGATATGAAATATATCATTTCTCGTATCGGATTTGCTGCCCTCTCCAATCCACCGTATAGAATTACGAGGAGGGTGAACTGACGCTTATAAATTAATCGTTTCGTTGGTATCGGTCTGACGTACCTAAGTGTAACACTGCTTACAGCTCGGTATTGATCACGCGGCTCCAGAGCTGCTGCCGACACATCTATCTATACATGTGAATGCAAGCACCGAATCAAAGGTTAATCACCCGCTAAATTTCCTCTTTTTTCACTCACTTCTGCGCATCGAACATTATTCCATAAGTTTCAAAGTGGTGCGTCGAAAAAAAATGAGGATGCTGAGAGAAAAAATGGGTTGCATGGGAACAGAGTTATTTAAAGTGAACAAAAATAACAGTCGAGATATCGGCTGTTGACCGGAATGACCCAGCGTGAGGAACTTTATTTGTCTTTTTGGTAAATCCCCCAAAAAAATGTTTCGTCCCCGAGGCCGATTTTTCAAAAATNCGCGGCTCCAGAGCTGCTGCCGACACATCTATCTATACATGTGAATGCAAGCACCGAATCAAAGGTTAATCACCCGCTAAATTTCCTCTTTTTTCACTCACTTCTGCGCATCGAACATTATTCCATAAGTTTCAAAGTGGTGCGTCGGAAAAAAATGAGGATGCTGAGAGAAAAAATGGGTTGCATGGGAACAGAGTTATTTGAAGTGAACAAAAATAACAGTCGAGATATCGGCTGTTGACCGGAATGACCCAGCGTGAGGAACTTTATTCTCAAAAATTTCGAATCTGAAGTTTTCCACAGAATTTTAATGAAAATCGACTGACCTGACGACTCTGGGTCAAATTGACCCTCCGCGACAATCTATTGACGACGAGGCATTCAAAAAGCGTAGTTAACTGCGCGTGGCTCTAAAAATTCCTGACAATCGTGAAATTCAGTAAAAAAAAAGTTCGTTGCAAAAACGTCGAGAAATGACGCTGTTTTACTTCGATTCCTCCTTTCGTCGATCTTGTTATTTCTTCCTTTTTCGTAGCTCCCAATTTGCCATTTGTAGCGAATAAGTTTGACACGAAACGATAGGCAGATAAACGTCTATTTCTGGATTCCGAACGTTCTCACATATGCGCGTAAATAGTACAGAGTACATA
Source organism: Hyposoter didymator (assembly GCA_037952995.1). Classification (NCBI taxonomy): domain Eukaryota; kingdom Metazoa; phylum Arthropoda; class Insecta; order Hymenoptera; family Ichneumonidae; genus Hyposoter; species Hyposoter didymator. Next base: position 5,967,784 of record JBAJMU010000007.1, read on the forward strand.
GATATTTGTATATATTTATAAACACATATACATCGCGAAGTATTGATGACAAAGTAGAGGGACGAATAAACCCATCGTGTACGATGGGCATCGACCACTTATCCTACGTCGTCTGATCTACCCCTTTGACCTCTCTCTCTCTCTCTGTCGTCGCCCCTTTCGCGACGAGTTCCTTTGTTCGTTTATTCCTAAATCTAGGGCAAGTTATTTCAGCCTCCATCATTGAGAGTAACATTTTAAAGAAAAAGCTTCAGCGATTCATACGTCGAACGATTTATTTCTTGCCCGAAATATTAACGCCGAGAAAAATTCTTTCCGAAATGCGTTCGAACGAGCGAGTTGTTTACTTTCGTTGTGTGAGCGAATCGAATCGACGCGAAACATCGTTGCGAAACAGCTGGCATAACGACCCAATGTCGCGTCCTTTTGTTCTCGAGGGTCTTTGTGCAAAAATTCGTGAAAAAAATGAAATTGAGAAAAAACAAACGATTCGGAGGATACGAGAATGTGGAAAACATCGAAGTCGCTTTGCTATATTCTGCTGCTTCCAGGAAAACAAGAGAAACAGAGAAAGCAACACAAGCCACAGGCCGTCAACGTATTCTAAGGTCGATGACGGATCGATCATTACTTCTGATCCTATTGACTGAATAAATGAAGAGAAGAAAAAATCTTGCAACCCTTTGAAAAATATATATCGAGCGTCATATCTCTGTCCATATATACGTCACACATACATATGGAATGACGGATAGTACAGAAATAGAAATAGCAAATCTAGAAATATATCGCATGTCACGGAACACCAGGCCAAACACGACGCGACCACATCAATCACAATCTTTTTTTTTTTCTCTTTCATCCACTCTCACACGTATATTCGCCCATGGCGTAGATTCCAAGGTTATCGTTAGATTTTCCGGGCATCTTCGCGGTAATTACGAGTCTCGTGGATTGTATTGACCGTCGAATGAATTTTTTTAACAAGTTGCGAAAACATCGTACGATGAAAACGAAAAATTTCATTATTTTATTCGAATTTTCGATAATTAGCCAATTTTCGAAGGAGTTTCGTAATTTGTTGAATTGATTATCAAAATTTTGTTCGATATAACGCTGAGTTTTGGAGTTTTCTGCGAAGAAAATGATTTTTTTAAAGAATTTTGCGAGAAACTGTCAAGAGCGGGATGACAAATTTCTCGAATTTCACTGTGTCGTGTGTGCTGAGGATTTTTCGACTGGAATGCCCTCTGTGTATTGGGAGGAATTATTTATTTCGATAATCTAGTTGTTCGTATGCACGGGCCATCACGGGCTATAATTTAATTCGACGATTATATGCCTCAACCGCAGTGCGTAATAAATAATTACGAAAACGATATTTATGTTCAAAAATCTTGGTCGCAATAGGGCGAGATAATTACGAAATTCGTAATGAGGTGACTTTTCGGGCTCCGGAAGCAAAATGTCGCTTCGAGGGAAAATTATTATTAGGTATTTCTCAATTTTTAGTCGGAAAGACGCGCGAGCGCCGTATTTTCATTATTTTCGAGCAGAATGCGAGGAGAATTTTTTCAAGGTGACCTATCAGTTGTACTGCCGGTCACGACTCTGCTGCGATTCTTAGTCAGAGACGCTTTGATATGTTTGTAGAGAAATAAACTTTGTTTCGTGTCAAATGAAACTTTGATTCCTCTCGGAATGTTGTGCATGCGAGCTCTGTGGACGAAGATTCGATTTTAAGCATTTTTCTGTACGTACCACGTTCGTGACGCTCCGAGCGAGTTCCAAGAATTTGCTTCAAGGTTTTCACGCGTTAGTTTTCTCGAAGAGACCCCATGCAAAGGACTGAATAATAAAAAAAATCCTCGTTCACTGATCGATTATTGCCGCGATAATTATTCGCAGCGACATGTTTCATGACATTGACTCATTCATTTTCATCCGACGATCTGGACCGTGGCTACTCCCGATCCGTTGTGATTTGAACTGGACATTCAAAACAAAAACAAAAAGCTTTGATTCGAAGGACGCTAACTGCCAAATGACGCTTCGACAAATTCCCATTGCGACGTAGTTCCAAGAAAAGCCGACAGATGGCGCCAGCGTGAACTTCGAGAGTCGTCCGCAGAGGCGCTGTCCTCAATCTCAAACTGGAAATAAAGGCGTGGGTGGGGGAGGACTGGAATCGATCACGTGGTACAAAATTAGAGGCAACGGGTTGGTTGTCGGGAGACCACGTGATCGGTGGAAAAATCGAAATGGCGGACGAGGGACGCAGGATCCCGAGTACAGTCAAAGGACGATAAAACGTGTCGGGTTGTCAAGCGGTTGTATTATTATCGAGTTTTCCAACATCCGTCTGAGTGATAAAAGATCGATTTGGTGAAAAAACATCATTCGAAACTAAGGAACGCTGTGTCTATGTGTTGTTGTTTTTTTTTGTTTTCCGACGACAGTGTTTGGGGGTGAATGGTGGTGGGGGGTACAGATTGACCCAGAGCCGCGGTGACAGCCGGTGAGTGTGTATTGAGGAAGTGTCAACCAGCCTTTACATTATTGCACTCCCTTTTCCTCTTGATTCTCAGATCATCTTTCTTTCTCTCCTTCTCTTTCCACCCCCCCCCCCTTCTTTCTCGCTCATNTCTCTCTCTCTCTCTCTCTCTCTCTTGCTCGCTCTCCCTCCCTCCGGAACCCCGTTCGTAGAGTGGCGCGCATGAAACGGGAGAAAACAGGAAAAACAGGTACGCAACGGGAACGGGGTGTTGTGGAACTTTCGCGAGTGCTCAACGTGATCCTGCGTGTACAGTTTAATTTTCTATTCCCCTCATTATTTTCCCTCGTGTTTTGCCTCGGTTTCTTTTTTTCGGAGAATTAGAAAAAAAGGGAAAAATAAAATATCACGCGGGTCGACGGTTTTACGCGCGCGCATATTTATTCCGTTCGTCCGTCTGTCTGCGTCCCCCCCTTCTCCAGATAACAAGCGCTCCATGGGAGACCAACGGAGATCGAGTGAACCACTAATTTCTCACGAACGTGATAGAGTGAGAGAAATCGTGTTGATGTGAGAAAGAGAGAGAAAAGCAAAGAATTCTCTCTCGAGTGATAACGTGGACAAGTAGAGTCCGGATTGCGCGGGGAAAGGGGCTTACCCACTAACAGTGCGTGTATTTTTCTCCCTGTATACTCTATATATATGTATGTATTCATTCCCATACATATATATGCATATCTATACGTTTTTACTGTGTGGAAAAATCTATAACGTGTTTTGTGTATGAATCTGAATTTTTGCTTCGCGTGTTTTTCGGCTTCGTGCTTCGATTAAAAACCGCCAAGACAATTGTCGATTTTTTTTTCTACAGACGTGTTCTATCTGCATGTTGTACAGTTGGAAATATTTATTTATTGTCAATAACGAAGGGTACGTATTAGTAAAAATACGATGGAATGAGCCTGCAACGTTCGTTTCTCTCGTAAACATCGCTGAACAAAAAGCCACAAGTGTGTCTGGGAAAAAAACATAAATTTCGAATGCTCGATAGCTGAGAAAAAGCATCGCTCGGTTATGAGCATGGACGAGGATACAGGCTCATTCCCAGCTGTAAAAATTGGTCCCTTTTCAAATGGTGTTTCCAACGAATCATTTCCTGGATATTCTAGTGACGTTCGAGTGCTTTTTCTTGTGGTTGCGAATCTTTGTCGTGGTTTTTAATGATTTTTCTGCATTCTCGATGATTGGCTTTTATTTTTAAGGCTTTTCAATCGTGTGCTCGTTTTTTTGTTCATCGAAATTGAGAAAAATTTGTCGTTTCCGGCGAAACGAAAAGTTTTTTGTGCCGAGAATTATTATTCCCTAGATCGCTTCTCGTAGCATGAATCTCGCATCGTTTTTTCCCTCTCTCCTCTTTCCCTCTCTGGGATGACTTCCTCGCTCCCACCGCCCCTCGACCTTCCCCCCCGCGTTTAATTCCACGGGGCCTTTGCATCGCTCCACATTGCCTGTTGACGTTATTTCTCGATTCTTGTTCTCACCACGAAATTCCATTAAAACAATAAAGAAATCTCTTCAGACCGCTTTGTTTTTCCGCCATTTTTCAAACTGTGTCGTCGATTTTGTGCGCGTTCTTTATTTTATCCTCTTTCGCTCGTGCATTGCAAAAGTTTTCGGGTGAAAATCGCGTTTCATCGTGTTTATCACCCAGAAAACAATGTAAGACCATTTTTCGATCCACGACGAACAAACGAAGTCTCTCTTTTGTTACTTTGTTCGACAATCTGTCAAATTGTGCGTGCCGCAACATTTTCCTCGTGACGGTTTCACGCGGATCACTGTGCGATCAATGAGGTTATTTTTGTTGTGTTTTTTCTTGCCAGCCAATTTTCGCGATAAGAACGCTAGAGCACTCTCGTGCAAGCTTTTTTTTTATTCCGTTGCTTCGGAAGGATTAATCACCCGGGGAGGTTAGTCATAGTTTGTGTGCCAAGTAATCGCGTTTATTTTTTTTTCTCCCCATAAATTACGACGAGTTGCTTAAATTCTGCGTCGAAAAAAAAACACCAAGTCGAAAGACACAAAAGAATTCGAAGATTTCTTTCCATTCAAAATCCGCGGGTGAATCCTCGACGATTTTTCTTTTTCCATCGAATTGCGTTCGCGTATTTGCGTCTCCGTCGTACTTACTCCGTTTTTAACGAACTTTTAGGTTATTTTCGATCCTTTTTTTTCCAACATCCAAATTCTCTTGGTTTTTGAATCGTTCTAAATATTTATTGAGCTCCGTTCTTGTGCTAATTAAAACCTGTAACGAACGAAAAAAAAAACGTGTCGCCTGTGCGCGTAATAATAGTCGGATAATACTGGGAATCGTTGCTTCGCTCGGTGTATCTTTCATTGATAAGCTTTAAGAGATTCCTCGGTGTCGAGTTACCGAGAGCAAGAGAGCGAGTGAGAGGAAAAGAATGTATAAATAGCGGGAGTAAGAAAAAAAGGCAAGAGACGGCGTGATTTGTGTTTTCTTGTTTTTCTAGTTACCGCGTTGCATTATTTTTGTAAAAGTCGACACGGAGCTGTGTCGAAAACCAAAAAGGAGAAATAAGATTTTTTGACTGTAGCGATAAGAACAGGATTTCCAAACAGTGATTGCTCCGTCGGGCGGGACGATTAAAATAAATTCTGGCAGTGTATCAAGTAAAAGCGGGAGGTAAAACGGGAAATCTTGATTAGATGGGATCTGAAAAAATACAGAAATTCCAAAATAACCGCAGCTTTGGTCGGCTGGTAGAATTTTCACGATCGGTAAAATAACACAAAGCCCAACGTTGGAAATTTCGCTGCTTGGCTGACGTTGATTTTTGGATGGAATCACCGAAGTTTTTAATTCATCGTCCTTGAATTCTTCTTTTTGGAAAAATCCATTGCGCCGTCGAGAGATTCAATTTTCAACAAAACTCATCGACTCTCCAAACACCGAGAAATTGCATGAAAAATAATGATTATTTTCTCTGTCCTCTGTTTCAGACTGAATCGCCGCGTCGAGGAAGCCGACTGACAAAAAAATGACTCAAGGCTGTTGGAGCGTTGAAATTACCTAAAAATACTTAAGCACAATACGCGAGTGAAAGAAAAAAGAAGAAAAATGTGGCAGTAATCTCTGAAGTGGTTTTAAAGTTGTTATTTTAATTGGAAGGAAGATAAAGTTTTAATTACTGCCCAGAGTCGCAATAATTAGGGCGAATTAAGTCGGTACCAAAAAGGGATAAAAATTGAGGAAATACATGATAATCGACATTGAGTATACCATGACAATATAATTTTAAAGCCGTACAAAACTCTTCTCGTTACTCCAAACAAAGCTTGTAACGCAAAAATCAAATTTAGACACGAATTCGCGATAATACTAAATTCCAATTCATATGTAATATACATATATATATGTATACACATGTGGATCTTCGTTTTATCTGAAACTCATATTCGCAAGGAAACAGTCGACTGCCTAAAATACTCTGCCTAGGGTCGAATCTCTCACAAAAATAATAGTTCGATCCGAAACTCTCTGGCCGTGCTAAGTTTATTTTTTAATGATAAAGCGAAAGAAGATAATCGAGAAACTCGCATAAACGTAAATAGTATTCGAGGTAGAAAAAAAAACTCGGTGAACGCTCGGAAAGAATGGATTGAAACTTGTCCGACCGGCTGTATCGATCGTGAAGAAGAAAAAACGTTGTACGAAAATAGTACAATTTTTGACACCATTTCACGAAGAAGGAAAATAAATAAGAAATCGATGAAAGATTTTTTTTTGGCGGAGAAAATTCAGCAGTTTTTAACCGAGCAAGATGTGTAAAAAATATTTCAATCATTTTCATCACTGGGTACATGCAACTTCGAAGAGAAAAGAAGCCGAAGAAAAAGGCCCTTGTCCAAAAATCTGATGGGCTACGGACGACCAATCTTCTGAACCTGGCAAGTACAAGGTCAGCATCCTATACATTTTTTGTCAGATCGATTTACAATGGAATCTCAATCGAAGTGAAACGAGAAAATATTTTTAAAAACTCGCTAAACTTTGGCATCGAAATATTCCGTGAAAAGAACGTTTTTTTCTCATTTCATTCTCTCGATGATTTATCTCTTGACGAATCCGCACGAAATTACTTCCAAGTTATTTTAAAATCTCGAACCTCGCAGCTGTCCGAGAGAATTCGTGTCATGAGAAAAAAATACACACACAAATTGGAAAGCTCACGTGGTTTTACCCAATAAATGAGAAATTTTTGAACCGCAAATTAGCAAGAAAAAGTTCTGCTCACAGCTCGCCAACTTAGTTTGTTTGGACGTCCGAAATTCTTCGTCAATTCATTCATTTTCTCAAAATAAACTCACACCCTGTGTGTGTTTTCAAAATATTACATCAAACTATGAAAATCATAACGTTGGAATGTTATGGAAATCCTTTCCAATATCACGACCCAACAAATTGTAATTCAACGAATTTCGATGTCGATCGAATAGATTTTCTGGGAATTCCATGGATCAGAATCATTTTTTCTAAATCATGAAACTCACGTTGTGAATGAAAAAATTGCGGAAATATTTATAAAGAGAATTGTGTTAAAAATGAGACGAAAAATTCTTGTTCAAATTTTTAGTTTGTTGAACGTTTCGCATTTTTGTATGGCAGGGGGTTACGAGACATGGACGGTAGCGTATCGGGTGTCGTTCAAGTATTCGTGGGCGAATGGAGCCCCGAGTACGAAGCTTTATCCATCAAAGCTACGAAGCAAACTTCGTCGGCTGAGATAGTACAGTGCATAATAGAGCGACTCGGTCTCGTCGAAGCAGCAATGTCCAATGGATACGAGTTAGCCGAGGTTGTTGGCAATTCGATTGGACAAGAGTGTAAAGAGAGAAGACTCGGACCGACCGAGTGTCCGGTTGCTCTGATGTTGTTGTGGCCGAAAAACTCAGCGCAACAAGAATACTACAGGTAAAAAAAAATTGAGATCAATTCCAAAAATGAAAATGTCTTCCGGAGTGAATTTCGTGATTTTGACGAAATGACGAAAAATTTTCGTAGGTTTTATCTGCGGAAAAGGCAGCCTGACTACTTATGGTCGGACAGCAGATTTCCCATGGACCCTCAATTGTTGAAGGATTATTTCAACAGATTTTTGTATCAGCCACGAGACAAGGAATATCCGGATTTGTGTCAGTTGCCAGATTTGAACGAGCAGACCCTTCTCGACAATTTACGAGCGAGATTTTTGGCGGGAAATATTTACACATACGTAGGAAGTATTCTGATAGCTTTGAATCCGTTTAAATTTTACCCAATCTACAATCCAAAGTACGTAAAACTGTATCAAAATCGTCGATTGGGAACGGACATACCTCCTCACATATTCGCGATTGCTGATGCGGCTTACCACTGTATGCTCAAAGAGAAAAAAAATCAATGCATCGTAATTAGCGGCGAAAGCGGCTCGGGAAAAACCGAATCGACCAATTTTCTTCTGCATCACTTGACCGCCCTTAGTCAAAAGGGTTCACACGGCAGTGGCGTTGAACAAACGATTCTCAGCGCTGGACCCGTCCTCGAAGCTTTTGGCAACGCTAAAACTGCTCACAACAACAATAGCAGTCGCTTCGGCAAATTTATCCAAGTTAATTACAAGGAAAATGGTATGGTCCATGGGTGAGTGAATTTCCTATTGATTTTTATCACGTTTTTTATCCCAAAATATTCTCTTTCTCCTTGTTGTTCCTTCAAGGCCTCGTTGCGGTAAATTTAGCAAGAAAAAGCCCAAGAATTTTTTTATTCTGTACGTTACAGCGTTTCATTAAAAAAATCCTTCACATTCAAAATTGTTTGGGCAGCTCGATACGAAAATTCATTGATCGACGATTTTCCAATGAAAATCTTTCCTTTTTTTCACAGCGCCGTAGTGCAAAAGTATCTGCTCGAAAAATCGAGAATAGTTTCGCAAGGAATAAACGAACGAAACTACCACGTTTTTTATTATCTACTGGCTGGTGCGAACGAGCAAGAGAGACAAGCTTTACACTTGGAGAGCTGCGATCGTTACAATTATTTGAACAAGAGCGGTTGCTACGGCTTGGAAAATATCGACGAGAGGCATGAGTTTTCGCGGCTCAAACAGTCCATGGAAATGGTTGGCTTCACTCCGGAAAAGCAGAGACGATTGTTCGCTGTCTTGTCGGCGGTTCTTCTCCTCGGTAAAAAAAAACAAACGATAAAAATTATTTGCTAAGCGGTGAAGGAAAAAATGGTCGAATTTTGGGTCACACGTTGTGTTAAAATTGAAAAATTAACGTGCAGCGACAGTTTGTAACTTTTTCAGCGTCGCTGCCACGAGAATAAACAGAATTTTCCATTTTTTTGGCCAAAAAAAAAATTTGATCCGTCGTGAATATTTTTCGTGGTAAAAACTCACGAGTGTGAATTTCTTTCGCAGGCAACGTCGAATTCCAACCGAGAAAATCTTACCACCATCACGACGAAGCGGTGGGTGTTAAAAATCCGGAAGTAGTGGCGATTATTTCGGAGCTTTTGAGGGTAAAGCAAGAGACTCTTCTGGCTGCACTGACGGCGAAACGGGCGCGAGCTTCGGGGGAAACTCTGGTTATAAATTATCGTTTACCCGAAGCGATTGCGGCGCGCGACGCCATGGCTAAATGTCTCTACGGTGCTCTTTTCGACTGGATCGTTCTTCAGGTCAATCACGCTCTTCTCTCGAAGAAAGACACTCTTCGCGATCATCAGGGCAACAGCATCGGCGTTCTCGACATATTTGGCTTCGAGGATTTCAAAACTTGCAACAGCTTCGAACAACTTTGCATAAATTACGCTAATGAGCAACTTCAACACTATTTTAATCAGCATGTTTTCCAATACGAGCAGAGGGAATACAGGAGACAGGGTATTAGATGGACGGACATTGGCTACAGCGACAACTCTGGGTGCCTCAATCTCATCGAAGGAAAACCCAACGGCCTGCTCTGTCTTCTTGACGATCAGTGCAAGTGAGTGTCCCTCTCAATCATTATTATTCTTTCCACATTCCATTACGTTCGTTTTCGCAATAATTATCAAACTTTTCTCTCATTTTATTTTATTTCGTACGGAGATAAAAAATTCATTCGTTTCTTTCGTGACTCAGTTTTCCTGGAGCCACGAACGAAACGCTTTTGCAAAAGTTCAACTCGGTCCACAAGGAGAATCAATTTTACGAAGCGCCACAGAGACGAGAAGCCGCGTTCGTCGTCCATCATTACGCAGGTGCCGTTAAGTATCAGGCGGCCAATATGAGAGAAAAAAATCTTGATCTCATGCGTCCCGATGGCGTTGTCGGAGTCTTGAAAAATTCCTCGCTGGCTTTCGTTCGCGAACTCGTCGGCGCTGATCCCGTCGCTGTTTTCCGATGGGCCATTCTCCGAGCCTTTTTTCGGGCACACTTTGCTTTCCAAGAAGCTGGCCGAGCGCACAGACACGGCAGAGGTAAAAACTATTTTTTTACAATATTTTCATTCCTTTTTCTCGCGATACCCAACTTTTGAAATTTTTCGATATTCTTTTCAGCGGATGGCAACAAAACTTCGGTCCAGAATCGATACAGAACACCGAACGAGAATTTAATAAGGTACGTGAATAACGAATACAAACAAAAAACATTGATACTTTGAATTTTACGTCCAAACACGTTTGTGAGACCGAAAAGATTTTCTGTTTTTTTTTGTTCTTTGAATTTTGAAATTTATCGATTTTTCAATTTTCATCACACGAAGAATATTGAAAGTGTTTTGCTCTTCGGCTGTGGCGAAATATCAAAAGCGTTGTGGCGGAGAGATTTTTTCCACAAGGGGAAAAATATTTTCGTTTCCTTCGACTCAACGGTTTCGATAGTTTCATTGAAAAATCTTGGAAATTGAAATCAATCGTAAGTTTTGTAAAGAATCTTTCATTTTGACGTCTCCACCGATTTTTTTTACCGAATATTCACTTTTGCTTTTGGAATTTGAAGAAACAACATTAGTCTCTGAGAAATACGATAATCTCGATATTCCATTAAAACATGAAAACGTACACAACGCAGAAATGAAGTAATGAAACGGTACACGTGGCTAAAAGTCCGACGTACGAAATTGTACGTTAACGTGAAATTATCCCGTCACGATTTTCCTAGTGAATTTTCTCGGTCGTGGTTCCGATTTATTTTCTCTGCTCTCCTTCTCTCTTGCCTTTGTTTTTCACGTTGAATGAAATAATCGCGACGGTGTGTACGATTCAAATAACCAGAAAGTGTCGATTGTGTAACGGAACGCTCGTGTCTAAACAAAGTATCAGTTCGGGGAATAGTTTTTTGCTCCTTTTGTTTCCGCAGTCGATTAAGGAGGGAGTTCCCTTTAAAAAAAATTTGAAAATGACTTGAAAAATGATTTATCTACGATTTTATTTTTCTCTGCTAACAATTAATCTTTCGTGATAAGAAGCGAAGAAAAACAATGAGAGCCTTTCAATGCTGCGATTTATACATTGGCTGCAATTGTCTTATGTCCCCACGTAGCCATCTTGTGACGTTATCGGCTGTCAATCTAACTATTAACAGAATTGCGTAAGTGGTATTTCGATCCACTATGAATGTCTCTTTATTTGTTCGTAATCTCAACAAATTTCAGTTTTTTTTTTTATTTTCCTTAAATAAATCATGGATTTACGATAAAAATTCGAGAGGACAGCAAAATTTTGGTTCATTTGCCAAGCGAGAAACCTCTCGGAGCCTTCTTTGCTGACAAATAATTATTGTAAATCCGTGTCGTTGGAGAAATGAATGTTTACTTGGATTTCTTTTATACGAATCGTTTTTCCTCTTTTTTTTCTTTTGAGTATCACACTCTGTATTGTTTTTGTCTAGATATGTTTATACTTACATACACGTATACAAATATCTTTCAACTGAATGTGTTTAGATGCAACCTTTCATAATTCGTCCATACATCATTCCATTTCGTGACCGGCAGGTGGATTTTTTGAACAAATCATCCACCTCTCGGGGGCATGAGACTAATTACGCAATATCGTGACAGAAAAATAGGCTCGATGCATTCGACGATCGTTTCGATCATTTTCATTCATTAACATCTTTTTTTTAACTACGATTTTCGTTGGTACGAATTTCCAATTGCATTTACGATATTTTTGAGTCTCGATTCATTGATCCAAAGAAAGTCTTTTCGTTTTATCGATTTTCATGAAAAAAGGGAGGGAATTTTAAGAATAAAGATTCAAAGAGTGGACTGACAAATTCTAAAGAATAAAAGCATTTTGCAGTTCGCACAAACATACTCGCCCGCCAAGCTATCAGAAACAGCGAAGCGTCTGCTTGCCAGGGACAACCCAAATCGCCACATTAACAGCAACACAAATCGAAAACAACGACAATGTTAACAACAACAATCGGCTGTCTTGGCCGCAATTTAGAAACGTTAATCAGACGCAACAACAAACTGCCACGAGCGTAACGCCCACCAAGGTTTACGTTTTAAGGGGAAGGGAAGAACAGCCTAATAGTAATTATAAATTCAGACGGGACACAGCACACACGCCACTCGAGAGGGTACTTCCAAAAGACGAAGCGAACGTCATGGAGCGTGCTAATCAGATTGTCATGTATGTAAAAACAAACAAAACAAAAAACAATCTACAAAACGACCGAACAAGAGTTTGAGGGAGATTCACTAATTTTTTTCCAGCCAATTATTTTATTCCATTAGAATGCTTGCCTCTAGCGACTCCACAGAAATCTGAAAGCAAATCAAACTAACAAAATGTTTATTCTGTCTTGTGAAACTCAATCCTCGAGTGATCACATTTTTTTCGACTTTTTCGCCGTTCAATTTTGCTGTAAAAAATATTTCAAATAAATCGAAAACGAGTTGATAATTTACAAATATTTCAAACTCATAAAATGCAACATGAAATAAAGTTTAAATTATCGTAGAAGCAGTTTCGGAAGAAAGAACTTTTCAAAGAGTTTACCAGCATCCAAGACGAGTATCTTTTCGATTTCTCACGTAAAAAATAAACATTTTTCATTCATTTTCCTTATTTCTATCGTTAGAATGATTCAAAATAACTTTCTGGCATTGCGATTATTAAATAATCGATATCAAGACTTTTCAAATATGAATGATTCGCTTTTAAAATTTTTGTAAGATCGCTAGGTAAAGAAATTCTGATTGAATAACAGATTTGCCTGGAAAACATTAGTGAACAGCGTCTGTAAAAAATTCTAGAATTAGTTTATTAATAATATTTTAAACTAGGTGACGGAGCTTTTACCAAATAACGGAGCTTCATTGAGCTTTACAGTCGTAATGATCGAATTCTTAGAGAAGTTCAAAAAAAAGAATCAAGCAATTATAAAAATAACAATAATTCATTGGCCCACAAGTGATTCAACGTCGTCGATGAAATGTCACAGGACAATAATTGTTAAATAGCCAGTGAAGATTTCCGGGCGTATCATTTTTTTTTCACACTTTTCGTAAAACTGAAAAAAAAATTCATCGAGCTACAATCTCCGGAGTTTGAGCCACGTCATTTTATTAATTTTCTCCGAATTTCCATACAGAATTGATGAATTTTCCGCCACACTTGTTTTTACAAATTTCCAATTTTGTAAAGATACAATTTTTTTCTTAATTAGGAATCGATTATTGCGACTCTATGGCTGAAGCATTTTCCACGTTCCAAAGTCAGCTGAAATATTAATCATAGTGTCATGCCTCACATTAGTGGTTTTTTGTTTGTTTTAAATTCTGGGTACGAAGGTCTTATTCTTTCTCGTTTCGTAGCTAATCGCAAATCAGTAGGAAAGTTAATTAACTTGATTTATCTTCAGTTTCGAGTTCAGTTTAATTGTGTTTTGTTTTTTTTTTTTAAACATGAAATGTTCGAACTTGAAAAAAATCGAGAATGATTTATTGAAAATTCTTGAGATGCTTCGACACTCGGTTATTTCTGTTTTGTCATTATTTGTTTTTCATTGTCCTCTCGCCTCGACAAACTTTACTCGCTCATTTCAATGCCAAACCGATCGATTTGAAAATCTCATTCCTCGCAGAAGCTTTCACGCAATTCATATGTACAAACTGTCGCCAACTCCATCACTCGTTTTTTAACATCCTCGCCGTTATTCATTTCGTGCAATAATCAACTTCGGCTGTTTCATCACCTCATTGTCTTACACACTCTCCTCAACAACAAGATATCTCGTCACATGTCTCATTTGTGTGCATGCCTCAGTTTTCTTGTTGTCGTAGTCGGATTGAACATGTTTATTAAACTTGTCGTTCCAACACTCACTCTTTCTCACTTCCTTTTTACTTTGCTTTCTCTGACTTTATTCACTATTCCATGTGAGGCCTAGGTTCATTCTCCAAGGCCATTAAGCAACAGCAGTTGACACTCCATTTGTTACGCATCCTCCAACTTTCCTCAATCACTTCGTTGTTCCTGTATATTTTTCATGTAATTCACTTCTTGTTGTTTGTCAAATTTTATGAGATTCTCAAATAACAAACAAAAAAATTCAACACGAATTCTCAAAATTTTTATTTAGAAAACTTTCTAGTCCACGTTAATTTTATATAAAACTGAAACGTCAATATTTTCAACATTTTGGACTCTCATAATCACTCGAAATTCTGCTCCCTACCGATTGTTCGGCCAATCAATCATTTTATCGGATTTTTGGAGAAAAGAGGTCGATACTGTTGGCTCATTTTTCTCAAACATTTTAGCAACGCTCTCTTCTCCAAGAATTCCGAATCTCTTTCTGCTACTTCCCAATTCTATTGCTCAAATTCACTCAATAGTCGTTGAGCTATATATATGCTGGACTGGTTTAAAAATAAAATAACAAAACACTAGAGAAGCTAATTCTTTGCTTGAAAGATTGCGAGTTCGAGCTCTAGCTTGACGGGAATTTGTGATGGATTAGCAGCCTCTCTGGTGAACTCGGCCTACGCTTTTAACTTACGCATAGAACCGCCGCTATTACTCGCTCTATTGATAAATGAAAAGTATTAAAAAACGAAAAAAAACATGCCAGACAATTGTCATGCCGGATAAAAAATCAAAAATGCTTTTCTCTGACTGGCGAACTGAGAAAAAAACTAGATAAATGCAAAAAACGATACTTTTGGAATAACTGGTCAGAGGAAAGTGCGAAGAATGATTTTTGTCAGGATGAAAAATTGTCGACGATAAAAAGTAGTAAAAACGAATGACTCACGAAAACTGGGTATTTTGCAGGAAAAACAAATCGTTCCGTCCTCGGGAACGTGGAAAGAAAGGTTTGAAAAATCTGCAAACGGTGAAAACGTTGGCAGGACGTACGCAAAGTTACGGAACTGGAGGGCCAGGAAAAGCGAGGAAACAACCGATGACAGTATCTGCACAGTTCCAGCAAAGTCTTCACAGTCTGATGGACACTTTGAACCAAGCAAATCCATTTTTCATAAGATGCATCAAGAGCAATTCGAACAAAATACCTAACGAGTTTGACGAAGAGACGGTACAGCGACAACTGAGGTACACAGGAATGTTAGAAACCGTGAGAATTCGTCAAGCTGGTTTCAACGTGAGATTGACGTACGAGGAATTCATTCAACTTTATCGAATGTTATTGCCGAAGGGATTATTGAGCTCGCAATCGGACGTGCGTGATTTTCTCCTCACGCTTAATTTGAATCGAGACAATTATCAATTGGGCACGACCAAAGTATTTTTGCGTGAATCTGAGAAAATAAAGCTCGACATTGAGTTGCATCAACAAATAATAACGAGCATAACAACGATACAAAAATGGTTTCGAGCTTGTTTGGAAAGGAGAAAGTTCCTGCGCATAAAAAACGCTGTCGTGCAGATTCAAGCTTTTTGGCGAATGTGCGTTGCACAAAAATTCGCAGCTTCTTTAAGATCGAGAATCGATGCTTGCGTTCACATACAGTCGACGTGGCGAGCTTACAAAGTCTCGACCTGGTACAAGAAATTCCGAAATTCCGTAATCGTATTTCAAGCCTACGTTCGTGGTAATCGCGCGAGACGTTGTTTCGAGGAGATGAAAATTCGAAAACGTAATAGCAGCGGCACCACCACCGAGGCCAATAACGAACGTTACGTTATTCCTCGTGAAGATTCCTCCAACGAAGCGAAATTCCGAGCGAATTTAGAATCTTGTGCAAACAGAAAACTGGAATTTAACAGTTCGAGGGTCGATAATACGCTCGATTCCAGTGTCTCATATTCCAAGAGAAAACTGACGCCGAACAAACGGTGCCTCGTGTCAAATCCCAGTGGTCCTAAAACTCCCGAAGTCTTTGAGACTCATCAACAGGATACGAGCGAGAGAAAAGGTAGTTTGGAGAGTTTAGCCAGCCTGAGAAGTTACGAATCTCAGGTGAGTGTCGAGAGCGGAGAATCTCATTATTCTCACGAGAATTTGACGACGAAACCGGTGCCGTGCACGAGAACGAAGCGTGCTGAACAATGTTCGATCGTTTCGTCAAACGCGAGCTCGATGAACACGACGAGTCGTTTGTCCTCGACGAGTCGACGAACGGACAGCTCCTCAACGGGCTACAGCGACGGTGACACGGACGGGGAACAGCCGAACGCTGTGCAAAGTGCTCCACCGATATTCAGCAGTGTTCCTTCGTTCCCAAGCCCCCGCGAGAATAAACTCCAGAATTCAAACTCGACCAATAGTCCAAACTCGGACATATGGCGACGTCGCACAGATTATACTTGCACGACCGGTGGTTACACCGAATTCACGACGCTTCCTGGACAAAAGTCCCTCGTAACGCGATCTCCGAATGTCTCGCAATACAAAAACTTGACTGAGAGTTTGATCGAACAAGCGAGACTCGAAAGACTTAACGAAGCGGCGAATTACAACGTGAGAATCGAGACGAACGATCGTCTGGCGAAACGAGACAGTCCAACGGGTCGAGAGCAAAGAAGATTGAGCGACAATCTCGTGGGGACGGAGCGATTAGAAAACATGGCGAATTCACCGGCCAGAAGGGATCTCACGACTTTTCTTACTGGCAAAGAATCCAAAAGCGATTACAACTTTTTACGACGACAAAATTCCGAGGGCGACACTTCCATCAAAATCGATTCTCCCTCCGAAGAGAGGAATTCCGGCAGAAAAATAGTCAAAGATTCGGATACGAGGTGTCGAGAAAAAATAGAACCGGATGTGCCCGTTAGAAGCGCGAGAAGGAACAGACCCTCGCGCGAAATGCAGTGCAGATCGATGGGCGAAAGCGTCTCCGAAACGGTGCCATCCGAAGCGAGAAACATTTTTTTGGGCACGATAAAAGAAAGCGATTTGAACAAAACTTCGAGCACCGTCCAATGGTCAAACAAGGAAAACTCGAACGAACTCGTCTCGAGATCCGTCACCGACTGGCCCGTAAACAAACACGATACTTCCTACAAAATTCAACTAGTTGGCAAGCGAGTCAGATCCAATGCCATAACGACCTTGGAACTGCGACGCAGAAACTCGGATCCCGCGACCAAAGTTTCCGGTTTGGGTGACGAAAAAAGTGGCCACGACACCAGCCCCAACGATTTCAAACTCGCGCCCGGCATGAATCTCCTCGAATGGAAAGGCAACAACTTGTTCACCCTCGCAGGTCATCGTTTTCGTAAAGTAGCGAGATTCGCCAAGGACGACGTCTGCGTTTGTTGCCACGAAAAAATGGACGCGTTCGTCACCCAAGGTTACAAATGCGTCGACTGCAAACAACTCTATCACGTCAAATGTATCCAAAACGGAGGAGTATTAAAAATGCCTTGTATACTCGCCAACACACCGAACAGAAGAAAAAATCGTAAGCCAGCGAGAACGCCCTATGACACGGCGAAACAAGCGGTCGTTTCGAAATTCAGCTTGACCGGAACTTCAGCCTTTTCCGACAGCACTGACAAAATCATTTCCGACGCTAAAGAACTTGCTCTCATGCAAGATTTCATAACGAAAAAAATTTACATCATGGAAGGTCAGGAAGAAGGCAAAAAACCAAGCGAAGTCGACCGTGTTTTCAAACAAGCATTGAGAAAGTTCAAAGACGATCTCGTCATAACTTACAGCGTTGCCATCCAACAGGGCGTCGAAGGCAACATCAAATACACCGACTTGATAGCCAACTTTCTTCACGTCATGGAAACTGTGTGCAAACAAGAAAACACCAGGGAGGACTTCCCTGTCACCATGGGCGTTAACGCTTTCAGAGGTTTTATGAACGAATTCATGACTCTAGTCAAGACCGAAGCACCGGAAAAACAAAGCAAGAGCAAACGGAAAAAAGAGAAAAAGAGGAAACAGGAAGAACCCATTAGACATGGAAATCATACTTTTCAATTGACTATTATTAATATTCCTACCGCTTGCGAAGTTTGCACGTCCTTCTTCATGTGGCCCATTGAGCGAGGACTCGTCTGTCAGAGTGAGTCAAATTTATTCACTTTTTCACATAATTTTAACAATTCTCCTTTTTGCCTTGAGCTTTTTGCCAAATTANAAGAGGAAACAGGAAGAACCCATTAGACATGGAAATCATACTTTTCAATTGACTATTATTAATATTCCTACCGCTTGCGAAGTTTGCACGTCCTTCTTCATGTGGCCCATTGAGCGAGGACTCGTCTGTCAGAGTGAGTCAAATTTATTCACTTTTTCACATAATTTTGACAATTCTCCTTGAGCTTTAAAAACCCCAAATTAGTTTTGCTTCTTCGTGGAAAAAAGTCATCGAAAGTTTGGCGAATAAATCGTACATAAAAAATTAATGATAAACAAAACTTTTTTTTTTTTTTTCCACAGATTGCAAACTGACTTGTCACAAAAAGTGTTACATGCGAGCATCACCGGACTGTGGTAAAGACGGATCTTTGCACGAGATGAATTCTCGAAAGGTGTTCGGAGTTCCGTTGTACAAATTGGATTGCGGTGATGGAAAAGTGCCGTTGGTGGTGGATCGTTTGATAACGACGATCGAGATGCACGGTTTGTATACCGAGGGATTGTATCGAAAAAGTGGTGTGAGTTCAAAAGTTCGAGAATTAAAAATGAAAATGGACGAGGGTGATTTGGAGAAGGTGGACTTTGAGAACTATCAAGTGCACGTGTTGGCGGCAGTGCTGAAAAGTTTTTTCCGTGATATGCCGGAGCCTCTATTGACGTTCGAGTATTACGACGACTTTCTTCACGCTGCTAATTTGACGGATCCTCACGATCGTATAAGTACGTTATTCGCGATACTAAAAAAATTGCCCAAACCAAATTTCGATCTTATGGAACGTTTGATCGTCCATTTGGCGAGGGTGGCGCTTCACGAAGTTGACAATCGTATGTCTTCGTCGGCTTTGGCGATCGTATTCGCTCCGTGTATTCTACGCACCAACAGAACGCTTCCCGCTCAGGATTCTCTCCAAGATGTTGGCAGACAAACCAAATGCGTCGAAACGATTGTCCAAGAGAAATTGCGTGTCGTCAGAGCAACTCTGGCTGACATCAATACCTTGGAGTCTGCTTGTCATACAGCGACGCATCGTTTGTCAAGTTTGAGATCCTCCAAAATCTTCAGTCCCGAAGAACTGAGCGTCGCGACGGCTACCACGGCGAATCGATGCGGCGGCAACGAACGGGGCGACGAGGAAGAAGCTCTTCTCGTCGGGCACATCCAAGAAATCCAAAAGGAAAAAGCTCTGCTCACCTCCACTCTGCCCAGCCTAACCAGAGCTTCTTCCGACGATGATCTTCTGTTGTCGGCAACGGATCTCGATGACGGATCACTCGACGACCTTTTGCCAACGTCTGCAGGTAATTTTATTTCCTATAAATCGATTTTTCTTCATCTGCACGAAAGAGATCAAGAAATTGAGAAATATTTATCATCGTTCCAAATCCTTTCCATATTTTTCGTATCAATAAATCCAAAATTCCCTTCGATCCATAAACAGATTGTCAGATTCCATTGAAAAAATCAACATCACCGAACATAACAAATTATTAAGTCTCTCCAACTCCATGAATTACAGACGGACTTGTACGTAAGAAGATAATCCATCGTCAGAGTTCGAGCGACAATTCGTTTCCCACAATAATAAACGTCGACGAAGACATGGTAATGGTATGATGACCGGAACGATCACAAAATGGCTAAAGGCATGACGATCAATGGATGATCGAATGGACACAAGTTTCGCAGGAGATCGCCAACCATCAAATTCATCATCATCATTAGAATCATTCGCGTATCACGATAATCGTAAAAATCTCCCAAAACGAGAGTAAATTGAGGGCTCTCGATCGTCCCCTCGCGAGTTTCTCGACCGAGAGATGAAGCAACGACGAAAACATTTCTATCGACCGGAAAAGCAGAAAGCAGGCGAAATTTAGAGCTTAGTAAACAGAGAGAACTCGTGTCGATAAAAAACAGCAACAACGCAAAATGATGGAAAGAGACACTATTTTATTTTCGATATACACCTCGAGTCGATGAATCGATTGTAAATAAATATCGTTCATCGGCTTCGAGAGAGAAAAAAACAAAAAAAATCCTGAATTTCGTTCCGTTTGCCGAAAAAATCGTGCGGATCGCACCGAGTTGTGTTGAAAAATAAACATTTACACACACACAAATATATATACACAATATATATGAATATCCATATATATTTATATATATAAAAATATACATACACCAAACTTCCACTCACGAATATAGTTTATCTCAAAGATGCATTCCTTATCGAAGACTGTTCGTGCGTGTAAATGTCCTCTCTTCCCTCCTTCACCCGGGACTTTGTACTCAAGTAAGCCGGATGTCAAATGGACTATTTTTCGTCCATTAAGTCATTCTCGCTCATTATATATTCTCCATTTTTCACGATCATCGATTGATCTCGAATATATAAATAGAATATACTCGAAAATATCTTCGATAACAAATAATTTGTCTTTTTTCTACCATTTCAATGTTTTTTAAAACGAAAATTCGTTCGTTTGATTTGAGGGGCGAAGAAAAAATGATTTTTCGCTCAAATCACGTTACGATATAAACGGATAATAAAAAAAAACACACAAAATTAGGTAACATCGTCCATATTATTATTATTATTATTATTATTATTATTATTTTTATCTATATCTTATATATTACCTATATATGTATATATACTTATTACGGTACAGAAAGCGAGAGCAGAGTATTATTTTTGTTACGCGATTCTACATATCGCAGCTGATCTTTAGAGACGCAAGAAAATGTCGGAAAAAATGGATATAAAGTTGTGTAGGAAGTTGGGAGTAAATATGGAATTAGTTGGTGGCGAGATATCGAGGCCGAGAATCTCGAGTTTCGAGGCTCTTTTCTTTGTGCTTTATTTCGTGCAATTGAGATTAGTGGAGCCGAGTTGTAAAAAACGGTGAAAGAAACAAAATTCACGTAACGAGGATGATTCTGTTGTTGCAGTTTCTTCTTTTCTTATCTTTTACCGTCTGTAGCGTGACTCTCTTTGACTTAAACGTCCCGATTGTGTCCCTAAATCGATCGAAACGTTCTCATAGCTTAGGAATCTCGAGGACGCGAGATTTAATTTCGTGGGAGATTACGAAACTGATTTATCGATCGGGCTTCTTGAACACACAGACACACACACACATTATGAGAAAAACCAAAATCTTAGCGTGTACATATTATGTTAGTGGTTTATGAGCTAAACTATTTTACTCGTAATTCATTTGTTATTGTTACGTTTATAAAAACGAGAGAGAGAGAGAGAGAGAGAGAGAGAGAGAGAGAGAGAGACGTTACCAAGATTATATTTCTTCTGGTAATATCGTCGGTAAGAATGACGTTACGATATTGCTGGACATGTACTCGTCTTGTCGTGTACTACTAATTCATACTTAACGCGGTTTTCCACTCCTCGAAACTTTTGTTATGCTCGATTTATTAAGTTTTTTAAAAATAACTATTATTATTAATATTATTATTATTTTTTACGAAACAAAGGGGAAAATGGAACATTTTATTCTCTTTAAAAAAAGGTATCACACTTTTTTATCCCAGTCCGAAATGAAACCAACTTTTTTACTCGCGAAAATGACTCATTAGTTTTTTTTTTTGTTTTTTTTTTCGTTTTTTTTTTTTAATTCATTTTCTTTGCTCACACTCGCAACATCCAGTCGAATGTTTTTATGGGTTCTGCTCTTATGTTTCATGCAACATAGTCTTCGCTTGGGGATCTGACATTTCGACGTTTTTGGTCATTGTTTTTTAGTCGAACGAGTTTTTTTTCTATCAATCTTCGTAACAGTCGGCGCAGAATTTGTAAAAGTTTTTTTTTTCGATTTTTTTTTGTTTTTATAGATTCGTCGAAAAGTTCGCCTTGAACATTGAAGCAGAATCACGCAATTGGGAAAAACATGTATAAAGAATAATAATTTCATTCGCTCGAATCTCTTTTGAGAAAATATGTTGTTCTTTTATCCTCGCTCGATCCGAATAACCAGGAAATTGGTCATGGAGAAATTCCTATATAGAAAAAATAAAGCTGGGTAAATACCTAGTCGGTGAATTCGTTAGCAGCATCGACCAAAATTTCAAACCTTTGAAAATTCTTTACACAAAAGTTTGCACTAGGAAATTAATTATTTTCCTGGATTTTCGTTCTTGGAGAAAATGAATCTTTTCAATTTTTACTGAAACGTTAGATTCCCGTCGGTTTTTTCTCGAAGGGCTCTCGGGTCCTCAATCTTCATCGCGCGGATACTTTTATTCTCGCGTCCAAGTAAATCCCAGTGTTTCGACAGTCGTGAGTAAGAAAACGAGAATTCGGTGAGCAGCTGCGAAAAGAAAAAATTCTTTTTCTAGTTCGTTCCAATTTTTTATGCATCTCGTGAAGTTCAAGCCTCTTTTCCCTTTTAGTGTGAATAGTCAAGGACCCGAATGGTCGAGATTTTTCAACATTTAGACGTATACATATATTTCAATCGGCCAATGTCTTTCGAAGTCGTTATACGACTTTTTTTTTTTCAACGATCAATAAAAAATGATGGGAGAATCGATAAAATATATTTCCTTCATTATTTCTTTCTGATCTTGCAAGCGAAAATTCTTAAGATGCCGTGAAATATTTCGGAAGTCGTAAAAGTTGGTAAAATATTGAGGAAAATATTTGAAAAAAAAAAAAAAAAAAATTTCATTATTCAGTTGATTATTAATAAACGGCGACTGGCGTCGTACAGAGAATGTTAAAATGTTTGTTCTGTAACCTCGGTCTTTGGAATTCCCCCTTAATTCTCGAACTTCTTTCGTCAATCTTCAATCAGATTTTTTGCTCCCTTTTGGTTTTAATGACTCACCAATGTACAATAGTTGGTGTGCAAACATACGAATGACACGCGGATTCAACGAGAACAAAAGATGCATTTTTTTACTCGCCCACCCCCAGATTGTTAGGGAAAGGAGGAATTTTCTTTTTTCTTTATTTTTCATTCGTACAACCGAGACATCGGAGCCAGGGTGCAAATCCCACCTATGCTTTTAGCCCCGCTGCTCCAGAATTTAGGTCATTATAATACTTTCGCGTTGTCTATTCCCCAGCCCTCGCTTTATTTCTCTTTTTATTTTTCCTCCCTCGTTATTCTACTTGTCAGAAAAAGTAACGCATGCGAAACAGAAAACATTAATTGTTCTTTCCTAAAGCGTACGTTACTTTTGTTTTACCTTCCGAATCGTAGTCCAAATTTTATCTTGATATTGATTGATTTTTCACTTTCAAAAATCGATTAATTTCGTTTTTCTCTCTAAATTATTTCGCACAACTCTTGGAAAAAATACAGACGAGACACGAATGAGCCAGAGAAGGTAATTCACATTTTTTGTTTTATTAGTCTTAACAATCTGATCGAAGCTTTTACTATTTTATTGTTACAGCATTCGCAACTTGTGTATAGTAAAAATTACGCGTCGTTGTACGAATATATTCGTTGTCTAAATATAATCGATTAATATTAGGAAGAAAAAAAAACGATAATTCAGTAATGAGGGGCTGAAGGACTTTAATGAAAAAAAGGAAATAATTGTCTGTGGTATGGATATCGTAGGTGTAAAATGTAAATTTCTATGATGTATATACGAACGCATACGCTTCAATTGTCTTCGAGACGTTCGACGATCGATGGTTGATCGATTAAAAGGTTTTTATTTAGCTAAATAATACAAATTTCGTTTTCTCGTAAAAAAAAAACATATTTTTTCTATGACTAGAAAAAACGTAGAGGTTTAATGAATGTGCGATATCGAATAATAACAAAAGTAATTTTTTTCGTCAGCATTTTCGCAGTGCTTTTGAACAATTTTTGCGACCAATTTTCATCAGCGTAATTTGAGCGTTTTTAACTCCAGAGCATGAAATTTTGTGCAACATGTGAGAAACGCGTAGCTCTTTTTTTGTTCCATTGCAAAATCGTTGAAGTGCTTGCAGTTCATTGAGGGATCACTTCGTATCCAGCTCCAGACTCGGTTTTATGTCGTCGTACATAATTATGCACACGAGGGACGAAACTCTACACAGTTATTGGCAAATTTTTGTTGCCAGACTCGAGGCACCGGATAAATGCATAATTCATGAAAAAATTCTTAATTCTCGTACAATTTTAATCAATTCGTTCTCTTGATTCCGTTGAGAATACTTAATCATCGATTTTTTGAGTCTGAAGTGAAATTGAATCTCAGTCGAATGGAAAAAGTTTAATAACATCATCGACTAATTATTTATTGACAGCGTTACTTAATTTCCAACGTGAAACGCTCTCGTTAAAGTTGCTTGAAATTAGCTACAAAGTTTCGCATTAAAAATGGCCAATCACTGGATCGTATCTCCAGCCTCGTCTCATTAAACACCCTCGGGTTTCGAGACCACTCGCTCGGTCAATCACTCAGGCTGAGAGACATTGAAGAGTGATTTGATCCTCATAAAAGGGCTGGTTGATCGAGCGCTTCGTCTGGAGTATCCGGATCATGAAACAAAGTGCGTTCCTCCGAAGACACGAAGACTCCCTCGTCGAATGCAGAACTTGACACTTCCCTCTCAAAAATTCACCTTTGATTCCAACGTGACATCAAACAGAACTCGGCACGTTACGAAAAAGAATCAATCCATCAGCCTAAAAGTTGAAAATTCCAAAAAGAACAATAGAAATGTTGCCAACTTTGTTAGCAACAATTTAGCAAAAATCAAAACTCTGACAATATTTTAAAATTTACTTGTAAATGCTAAATTATTTATATTTCCAATGAATCGACAAAAATATATTTCCATCTATTTTCTAATCGATTCTGTAAGTTCAAATGGATTTAAAATGTATTATACGTTTTCAATCAAATTAGGTAAATCATTCGTCCTTCCTCGAGCAAATCCAATATTTTGCTTTAGCTAAACAATTGACTGAAATTGACGTGTGATTATTCTCATATGAACCGAAGTTTTAACAGACCAGAATATAAATTCCTCAGCCTCGTGCATTGTACATCATTTCTTTATTATTCAAATTTCTTTCGTCATGCGTGAAATATTTCGTTGATGTATGTAGCGTTAAATTAAAGCTCCGCCATAAATTTCCTTAGCAAACACTTCCGGTCTGTCAAAGAAAAAAAAACAAAAAACCGTACAACTATACCGAAAAACCCCGAGAACGAAATCGCGTGGTGCAACGTGTTTCCTCGTAAATCAAATGGCAAAAAGATCCTACGGAATTGGAAAAGAGCGAGAAAATAATGGATGCATGAAAAAATTGAAAAAAAAATAATTAAGCGAATGAAAAAAAAATACTTAAGGCCCGCTAATAAAAAAAAAACANAAAAAAAAATACTTAAGGCCCGCAAATAAAAAAAAACAAAAAAAAAACGTCGCGACATTATGCTCTTCCCGTTTGTGTCTTGGCGTTGTACTGAGCACGATATAAATTTATGGATAATATAAAAATGAATAAAATCCTTAAAAAAAAAAACAAACGACGAATACTGAATGTATTATTTTTCTGCAAAGGTGCGAAGAGGGTGCTGCAAAGTTGCATAACTGTGTGTCTGTATCATATAAATGTCCACATCGATATTCACGTAATTTTTATATTTTCCAATTAATAATNTATGGATAATATAAAAATGAATAAAATCCTTAAAAAAAAAAACAAACGACGAATACTGAATGTATTATTTTTCTGCAAAGGTGCGAAGAGGGTGCTGCAAAGTTGCATAACTGTGTGTCTGTATCATATAAATGTCCACATCGATATTCACGTAATTTTTATATTTTCCAGTTAATAATAATAACAATAATAAAAGAAGAAAAAAACAATTAAGGGATCCTACAGTAACGACGATCGTGGTAATTATGATAATGCAAATATAAAAATTACGTGATTAGTTTTTCGCAAACGAGTGTGTTAAGGCGTACCCGGAAATTCTTCGTGACTTCCGGTAAACAGCGTCTTGTTCGTGTCACGGTTTTTACCCTGCAATCTCGTATTCGTTTACAATATGCATATTTTATGAGGCAATAACGTGACTTTTCTCATTTCTTCTCCTTCTCATATTTTATATTTTTATTTAAACGATCGAGAAGGTGCGTGCTGTGCAAGAAAAAAGACCCCCCGATTTTCAAGTCGCTATTAAATAAAAACTGACTTGTATAATAATAATAATTAACAGTTAATATCTATAATTATCAATTAAATTTGTATTCAGTTTGCTAGGTTGATTTACCATTTTTCTACAATTTCATTAAAATCGACCACTTTTTTAAACCGTCAAATAAAATCTGATAAATATTTTTGTTACATCCCCTATTTTTCAACCCCCTTTGAATACATAAATCCTATTTATTACCGCGCTACAAGTGTAATCGTTCTCGTCTCATCTTGTACCGAGTGACAACACGATATATTTACAAATTGATCTGTATGTCTTTGTGCGTGCATGTATGTGTGAAAAATCCAATCGAGATGAAGAAATGTTAGGAAAATAATTAAGTCATCTCTCGACTCATTGCATCCGAGGTTCTCTCCAATGACTCTCCAAGTTCGATCTTGTATATCGAAGAACTTGATCAATAAGCTCTCGAACAAAAACAACAATAATAATAGTAATGTTAATTATATCGTACATTAAAAAGTAATACAACAGAATGTCGGTCGTCGATGATTTATTCCATAACATTTTCATCATTAATCCGGTTCCTTATTCATTCCAATCTTTCCAGAAGCCAAACCACCAACTATTTTTACCATGAGCACTAAACATGAATTTTTCATTGGGACATCCACAGCATTCCAATTTAAATTTCTCCTTCGACGGTGATGATTTTTTGTTGTTACATTTTTAAAAATTGGGAATCGATCCAATCTGATGATGAGCTTAAAAATTAATTGCCCGGTTATTCGAACGGGGAAAAATAGGAAAATCGCTGCACTCTTCTCTTAAATTTGGACGATGCAGCTCAATTAAAAAAAAAAACGACTTTTATTGGCGAAAGTTTATGGAAGAGACAGGAGACGCTACATATGGGAAAAAATACCATTCTTTTTACATGACTGTGGCACATGCACACTCAATCCTTTGGAGTGACCAATCGAAGGAACTTTTGCTCGATTTCTCTCCCTTTCTTTGATCAACATACATATATATGTTTTTCTGGACTTGTCTATCTTCGAAATATCCACGAGTTTCCCATTGGGATTAATCCAATCTCGGCGAAAGCGCCTCACTGATGTGTACGTCAGCTCGTAATATCGTAGAAAGAGAATCAGACAGAGAGAGAGCAAGAAAGCGAGAGGAAGACAGAAAGGAAATTCTGGAAATTCTGGGTCTATCGAGGAATTCCTCGTGTATCTATATCGATATCGAGGTCAAGCTCCGTAATCGATCGCTCGAAGAATTCGCTACTATTCTCTTGACTTCCGTTTGATAAGTTAAGAGAGTGCTCGAGAAAACGACGAGAAGCAAGAAAGAGAAAAAGAGAGAGAGCGAGAGAAAAAAGAAATACAGAATGACAAACGCAAGAGTCATGATGTACGACTGGTCTCCAAAGACACACACTCACACAAAAATCCCGATCGCTCCCCTAATAAATAATCACCAGTTCCGAGATTTAGAAAGCAATGAAATAAGTCGATATAAAATTCTAGAGAACAGCCACAACTTTTGCAATTTTCTGATAGATAGTGCGATCGGAATTTTGTCCAGTGACTTATCCAACACTCGAAAGAATCGTGAATGTGTCGTCGGAAATGAGTAAAAAATACAGTTGACTGTACTGGATCGATGCGACTACAATTTGCGATACTAAATTTGTGTCTAAATAGAACGTATGGAATGTGCCAGTAATAAACACTGAAATGTCGTCGGTTGATGACTGTCACGACGACGGCGAGCTGGAAATTCCATGATTTTTCGATTGCTCGTATAAATATAACGGAGGCTGTTCGTTTTTCCTGTGTTATCGAAAACGATTCATGATTCAGACTTCTACGTGGACAGTTTGCATTTTAAATTGTGGAAAAAGACATTCGGAACGGTTTCGCGTGAAGATTATTCCCGGAGAGCTATAATTATAAGCGTACAATGGACATTCATCAAGATGTTGTCGAGGAACCGATGGTCGTTTTAAAAACTATCGTGTCACTGGNATACAGTTGACTGTACTGGATCGATGCGACTACAATTTGCGATACTAAATTTGTGTCTAAATAGAACGTATGGAATGTGCCAGTAATAAACACTGAAATGTCGTCGGTTGATGACTGTCACGACGACGGCGAGCTGGAAATTCCATGATTTTTCGATTGCTCGTATAAATATAACGGAGGCTGTTCGTTTTCCCTGTGTTATCGAAAACGATTCATGATTCAGGCTTCTACGTGGACAGTCTGCACTTTAAATTGTGGAAAAAGACATTCGGAACGGTTTCACGTGAAGATTATTCCCGGAAAGCTATAATTATAAGCGTACAATGGACATTCATCAAGATGTTGTCGAGGAACCGATGGTCGTTTTAAAAACTATTGTGTCACTGGATGGGGTCGAGTGTCCCGATGCACTAATGTTCAATCAACGGCAAGCAATGGCTCAGTAGTTATTTCGGGAAGTTTGAAAACAAAAATAATTCGACAATAATAACGATGCCTACAATATTTATTTTTTTATGTCGGAAATTTTCCTTCTGCGAGGCAAAAATCACCGAAAATTCAAGTTCGTTTCCCGCTTCTGTGACCGCAACAGCAATTTCAATTTTCACTATTTTTGTAATAACATTTTTCACCATCGCGCAAAATTCGACCGATAATGAAAATGCAGTTTTTAATCGACACGTTCAGGCGATTTTAAAAAATGGAATTCATGAAAATTCTCATTCGTTCTTCGTTTTTTATGGATTTGATTGACGTAATGCCAATTATGTACGTTGTTCGAGTGACTAAAAGGTTTTTACAGCTATTACCAGCAACATAATACTCTCTTGTCAAATGAAATGAAATCCGAATGCATTTGCGAGTGTCATACACTGACAGGTGTGACCTCTATAACGTTGAATATTTCGTGCTCGAATCAAATCGGACTCGGCTATTAAATTTGCATCGAATACAATTGGGACAGAACTTGATTCCCTGCAGAGTTCGTTCAATCGTCCAATTTTCAAACATAAAAAATGATAAAAAAATTGAAAATATTAATAAAAAATAAAAAATCATTTGTCAGAGTGTGATTGAAAGAAAAATCGTCACGTCATTCAGATTTTCGTACTTAGTGCCCTTTTCTGGATAGTGCTCCTCCATGTCAATAATATGTCGAGTTCTTTCAACTTTGTCTCGCACAAAGCATCCTCAGTGGCGCTGAATACTCTATTACGTTTTTTATCAGCTTCCCCGCATCTTCTCATCCTTCGCATCATATTTCTTTGACTCCTGTCTCCCCTTTTTTCTTTACGATATCTACCCATTTGAATATCTCATTTTTCCTACTTTGATATCCCTTGCAATATGTAAATCCATCGATTTTTTTCAACTCATATTGCATTTCTCAGTCCCTCTCTATTTTGCAGACTCTTTCAACTTCTCTATAATTCTCTGGCATCTATTATTCTTTGCCATATTGTCCGTGCCTTTCTCATACCATTCCCCATTTCTGCTGGATTCGCATTCGATATTTACCGTTGCGCTTCTTTATCGGGGTCATTTTTTGATCATTTTTTTCGTCTTCCTTTTTGCTGCTGCAGTCGCACCAAAACATGGATCTTCTCAGGTCAACGTTTTCGTCTCGATTCTCCAAAACGTATCCCAATCGAGTTTGAACCAAAAAAATTGAAGATTTTATTGATTAAAAAAAAAATCAATATCTTTTCATTAATTCCTCAATCGAATTAATCGCTTTCATTTCCATTTCATTCCAAAATGATCACTCGATATAGTGTCAAGGAAAAATAAATAACGTGTGCAAAATTTATTTGATGGAACAACGATTTAGTCATGACAGTCTATTATTTTTTATTCGCGTTTGTCATTTTTCGTACCATCCGTTATCCCTGGTCAGCATCCATCACGATGTCTGACCAGTGTCTCATGCGTTCTGAATCGTTGTACGCGGTTATGGGTTTTCGATTCTCGTACGTAGTGCCCTCATCGAATTTGCGAAAGAGAAACATAATGGTTATAGTTCGAATCGAGAATAAAACGACCGAGAGAGGGAGAGGGATGGAGCCTGGGAGAAAGAAGAAAGAAACTAGAGATCGACTCTCAGTATTCTCTCGTGACCTACCGGCGAACGATAATGTTCCTGGCTCGCCAGGACAGAAATGAAATTCGGGTGATTTAACAGTTCGGATCGTGAGTCTTCTCGTAGAAATCACGAGAAAAGAGGAAAAAACGAAAACTCGAACGGACGTCGGTAAATCTAGAACGAAAAATGGGGTTCTCGAGTGATGCACTATTTATATATAAACGTGTATAAATGTATACACTCAAACATACAGGGTGTCTTGAGTTTGCGAAAAAATTTGCTACCAAATTTTCAATCTGAAGCTCATCCTCTGCAATTGATTCCTTCTGCTTATTGCAATAAATCTTCGGTAACTCGTTCTCATCCATAAAGCAAAGAGGAACGAACCTCCAAAGATTCTTGAACAGAAATTTTCTCTTTTTTCTAAACTCATGCATTCCGCATGCGTTTTTCTTCATTTTTTTTAACGAACGATATCTCGTTATCTTTGACACATTAGTGCAAATATTTTTGTTTTTCATTTCATAGAAAGTTTACAGAATTGTCCTTTTCATTTTTTCTGGCAAATGTAAAACTTGCGAGCTAAATGAAATGGTGGAACAAACGATACGCAGTAAGTTTAATTTCCATTTGTATTATTCTTCTCCCTTCAATTGTGCTGAAATCTCGTGAAAATTCCAACGACTCCCCGAATTCGTAACATCCCTGTAATTAAAAGTTACTGACGTAACTGTTAGTGTATGCTACCTCGTAATAGCTGCTAAACAAGAAGGAATGTAACGATGATTACTTTGGGAAGGCTGCGTGGTAAACGAGGCAGCAGGCAACGAAAAAAGCAAAGTGCTCTCTCGCGGGCTTTTGGAGTACTACCTAAAGAGAATCTCCCTTTAGCACAACGTCCCATAATAGTAAGAACAATTTCAAGACTTTGCGTTGGGGGATTCCGGGCACGAGCGACCCGTTCTCTCATCTAATCGAGGAGGAATTCAATTTTCCTATCTCTCGTCTATATCACATGAGGAAATGGCTCAAGAGTGAGTGAGAAACTGACGAGACAGCTCCACAGATCTCGATGTTAATTTGCCTACATTAAGATCAGTTATAGTAGAGCTAATCAGGAAAGGGAAACTCTACTACTCATGGGGTATCAGCATAATTAACCTCAAGGGCTCGAATTCATGTGACAGGAGGTTTCGAGACAATTTAATGCTAAAGGGAAGAAAAGCAATAACTACGTCCGAAAAAATGAGCCCAATAAGAATTATTTATTTCTTTTGAAATATGTTGGTTAGGCAACCAACATTTTTGTTGGTTGCATCTGGAATTTCCCACAGCGACTTTGGGTTCATATTTTTCCAAAATTTTTTTGATTTGATGTCAAACAGTTCCATGAAAATGGCGAGCGTATGGCGAGCAGTTCGTCCCGATGTCTCAATTATTCAGCAAACGAGAGCCCATTCAATATCCAAGATCTTTCGATCGGAGCTCATTGGAACGTGATTTGTAAAAGCCCGAAAATCTGGAACATTCACAACGTTGTGACTTGGCGATAAATTGAGATTCCGAAAGAGATTTTAGGAAAATCGGAGGATATTTTTGGGGCTTTTTTCAATATCGTTATTCGGTTAACTCGAGCGAACGAAAATTTCTCAAAATTTAATGCACACGATGATGGGAAAATTGACGAAAATCCACACACTGGCAACTTCCAATAGCTGTCAAAACCCGAACAACAGAGATAACGTGATGTATCGACGCGCTGCTCCGGAGAGGATTCGAAGGAACGAAAAAAAATCAAGACTCTCTGGATCGGCGATTCTTTATCCTGAAACTTCCTCGACCTGCATATCGCTCATGACCGAAAAAGATTGATTATTTCAGATTGATATTCAATTGTAAAAAAAAAAATCATTTTGGTCCTTTTTGCACTTTCATACAGTTCTCGTGACAAAAGTGCGTCAAATCGTTGCGAAACTGCAGTCACGGAGTCACCCATACATGCGGAGTATATAGGCGAATTGGATACTGCGAAAGTTCTCTTGAATGGACGACAATTGTTTTTGGGAGTGAGAAGGAATGGCAACTTGGAAAGCAATTTGCTGGCATAAGTTTTGGCGAGACGTCCCTTTCGATATGTCTCAAAAGCACGAAGGGCTAGTAGAGCATCTATGTGTTACATATGAGCAACTGACAAAAAAAGGTGGAGTGGCACGGGGCATGACATGCCAACTGTAACAATTTAGGCCCTTTTGTTAGTCAGCCTATTTATGTCTATATCAAGTGAATATATATCTGGCGGAGGGGTTGAAAGCGCGAGGAGGGAGAGAAGAGAGAATTGTCGGTGTGTCGTTTGTTCTCGACTCGAAAAATCATTCCTCTTTATTCCCCCATTGAGCGAGGGTGCAGCTATCAAACTATTTGTCGTCGATCGTTACTGTCGTTTTTACGAGACCACCAAACTTTTATTTGTCAATCAAACTGCAGTAGTTTATTATTATTTGTGTCTACTATACGCCTGTGTAGAAAACTTTGGAATTCAACTGCCACCCGTGAATACAGTAAAGCTCCGACTGAATTCAGACAGTGGGGCACTTTTGCTTTTTGAGCTGAAACAGTCGAACAGTTTTGTTTTTTGTTTCATGAATTTTTTTTCTTATTTCCAAATAGAACAAGGAAATAAGGTGCAGAACGTAAGGAATGTATCGTGCAGCAAATAGAAAAAAAAACTGGCCCTTATTTCGTGAAAGAATCATTTGTCATTTGTGATGAGTTCTGCACTGCAGGCTGCGCGATGTTTTTCCTGGATTCATGGGGTAGTTTGTTCGAAGCGAGGGAGAGAGAGCTGGTTAATGAAAGCCACAAGAATCTCTTATCTGATCATGTGTGTACCTTCGCACGTATACGATACAGAAACGTTGGAGCCCTTTGTCTCTCGTGTTACGTCCGCAAAAATTCAATAACCGATACGCTGCAGGTTGACGGTATCTCCTTGGACCCTTGTTCCTCGTTTCTCGTGTCTACTTAAAACTTCCCACAAAGCTGAACCTTTATCCTCCAAAAACTAATTTAACACAAACAATAAAACGTCTTTAGAAGGAGCGTAAAAAGTGTGGGATTTATTTTTCAACTCGGTTGAATAAAGCTCCCGGCTAATCTCTTTTAATCACTCATTTGTAGCTTAATAAGTTTGAGCCTTTATAAGCTGCAGTCCAACATGAATATCCGCCATTAAAAATGAAGGAAAAACTAGTGAGGTTCAACTCCCTCAGGAGAAAAACATCACATCGTACACTTTTATCCCCGGGTGGATCAGAGAGTTTGAGAAAAACCTTTCTCAAGACGAAGTGCCCGGTTGTTCGATCATTTTCCTCCCCTGGATGGGTCCACCGAGGAACTTGGCGAGGTCAGGTTCACCCAGGCTTGCCTCACTTCCCTCAACAGCCTCGGTGTATACGTCGGTGTACGGTTTGTTCCAAAGAAGAAGATAAAAACAGCAGCCGACCAAAATGATATAAAAAAGGAACCAAAAAAATATTACAATGCAACGAGTGGAAAGAGTTGAAGGCAGAAAAGATAAGGTAGACGTATAATATGTAGCTGCAATGATAACGCCTGAAAGAATCTTTACACGTTGGGGCGTTTTGTTTTTCACCCTCAAACCGAGACACCCTTCCGAAAGCAAAACTCGACCTTGTTCTTATTTTTTCAATACAGCCAAGTATTCGTACACATATGTAAATACTAATACATATAAAAAAATATATGTTGATGTAGATATACATAAATATGAGAATATCGTATGCAAAAGAGGCAAAATCGCTGCTCCTCGCCATAGAAAATCTTTTTCGTGACGTGTAAAAATATTCCAACATTTTTTTGTCCTCCCCCTCTCAACTCTGGCAGCTTCTTTTTTACCCCCCTATCGGCCTCGTTTATACCGAAAATCTGGAATCGATCGGAACGCTCGTCCTCACTAGGGGTGTTGGGAATGCAAGGGTGAAAGAGCAGAAGAGAGAGGGAGGGAGAGAGAGAGAGAGAGAGAAAGACAGCGTTTGCGCGGAACGTAGACGTCGACGCAGACGCCGCGGCTGGACGCCAGGTCGATAGTCAAGCCCTGGTTAAACTCCCCGACCGAACTTCACCAATGTGCTCGCTGCTTCTCTGCACCCCTGTTCTGGAACCTGAAACGCGTGTAAGAGGGATGGGTCAGGAATCTCTGTAGAAATAGAACGACACTATGATAAATATATAGATATAGAAAATATATTTTGTTATATTTATACACCGCACTCGACGAACAGTTGCCGAAACTTTGCTTTGCACGTGAAACTATCGAGGATACGCCCTTTTGCATTTAAATACACACAGAAACACACATTCACATCACATTCACAAGGTACGCATTACATTAACCTTTCGTGTACGGGGATGGATCTCCCAAGCTCCTGTGAGAGTTTTAACTCTCTGGCATAGCTATCGGTTTTTATTTAAATCCTTGCATTTGAAACACTACGAAAGTTGTTTTTTTTTGCTCTTCGTTTATATGAGTGGAGAACTGTTTGAGTTCCAGCTCCAAAAAAGAAACAAAGTTTTTAAAACTACGAAATTATCTGGCTCTTGTTCGAGGTGCAGGGGTCTCCTAGACCCAGTCTCGGCAGCCGAGTAGCTCAGACAGTTTTCATATAATTTTTTAGGCATTTTTACGATTTTTTAAATCAATACGCCAACGCATTTTTTTCTTCCGTTATCGGACTATTTTAATCTCGATTAAAAAAGAAATTGTAGCATGATACCTGGAGCACACTATGAAATTTTATGCCCAAGTGTCTATAGCACGTCATTCTGCTATTCATATTAAGCAAAATACAGCAATGTGTTGAGCTGAAGAAAAGGATAAAAGAAGCAGAAGGGGTGGTTGCGAGAAACGTGGAAAGCACAAGATGACGAGTGAGATAGAAAGATTCTCAACAATGCTTCGTCCTCCTCTTTAAACCCATTCGAAGGACGCCCGTCGTTGCGTCGACGAATTAATTACGTGAGCGATCCGCAGGTCTCCCGTTTAATGATGCTTCCGTAGTGGAAAATCAGGTCGACGATGACAACGACTTTTACTGTATATATCGCTATATATACATGTGTATACGTAAATATGTATATATATGAGTAAATGCCTGGACTACATCTCGATAATTCTACTGCAGGAAGAGAGTTCGTCGGGGCTGGTGAGGATAATTTCCTCGGAGAAGCTTAGCTACACCGGAAACTGTGCGACTTCCGGTTATCAGGATCAACTAAATAGAATTTCGAGCACGGTTCATGGAATTACGTGAATTAATAATCATTTTCTTCCAATAGAGATTTTCTCGTCGATGAGTTAAAACATTAACATTAAATCAATTTACCCATAGCTCACATGATATGATTTCATTTTCGAAGAACTGCAAGGAAAGTAGAAAATTTTATGAGGATTTTGAGGCTACCGTGTTGATTGAATCGACGTAACTCTATTTTTACTATTTACTCCATAAATATTATTTCTGTATGCTAAACATTTATCGTTACATTTCTCGTAATTTCCGCTTCGAGATACTCTGATTATCGAATACTTTCGACTCAAGAGACGCTCTAGTGGCTCAACGCCAAGCATCACAAAAAAAAGGCAGCCCGAGTCCTGTCGCACTCTTGTATACTTTTATTTATACAAGAGTTCGGACGTACCAAATCCCAAATCGTTCTAGTGCGGCTGACATGTATGGCTCGATGTTTATTTCCCGTTAATACGATGTATTTATCTTTCCTGTTTGTTGTTTATTGAAAAATGATTTATCGATAGAATGTAAATGTCAATGATGAACTATTAATCCTTCTATTGAACGTAGTGAAATATTTGAACTGTTTACTATTGTTGACTGATGTGTAGTGACATATTTTAACAAGGTCTGCTCAAAATCGATAACGTAAATGGAAGAGAAAATGAATTAGAAACGAGAGACGTCCTATAAAGTTAATATAACAAAGGAGTGTATTTTTATTTGAGTTGAATTTTTTAGTTTTATAAACAAACACGCCCATTTTTGGCATGTTAACAGGATGAAAAAAACTTCGTCAAATGCCCGACCAGCTCATTCAATATTTTTAAATGGCCACAGTGATTACTCGGAGCTAGTTGAGGGTAGTTTCTTGTTGAGGGAGAAAGCGAGAAAAAGAGTGCACGAGAGAGAGAGTAAATAAGGCATCAAGACGAGCCCGAGGCTACTGAACACTCATAGTGAGCAAACTAAACTCAATTTTACTAACGTGATGTACCTTCTCCTTCCCGCTCTTATCACTCGTATTCCATCGAAGCCTCTCGTTTGAAGAGGTTAAGTGCATTTTTTCCCTTAAAATAGAATCACTGCGAAAAATGGCACGCATTTAAAGGTTTTTCTGCTTCCTTCGCTCATTATTCTATTTTTCTACTTGTTCTCCAGATTTTTCTGTAATCCCAACGTAGAAGTTGCGAATGAGGGATGCAATTTTTTTTCCGATTTATCCT
Organism: Hyposoter didymator; assembly: GCA_037952995.1. NCBI lineage: Eukaryota > Metazoa > Arthropoda > Insecta > Hymenoptera > Ichneumonidae > Hyposoter > Hyposoter didymator. The sequence continues at coordinate 6,004,704 of JBAJMU010000007.1, forward strand.
GCGTATTAAAATTCAAGGGTTAAGAAAATCAGGATTTTTCTCGTGTATTTTTTCGAATCCTGCGCAATCTACTGAGATTGGAAAGACGGTCGAGGTCCAAATCGACGCAAAAGGGATCGACCGACGGGGGAAAAAGCTGCCTCTTATGTAATTATTCCTTTCGCGTCCATTGTTTATAAATAAATCAGCTCCTCCTGTGAAATTAATATTACCAGAAAACTTTCTACCTCAAAATATTTGACTTGCTCGATCACGTAAATGGAATTATTTAACGAGTTTGCCCAATCGGCTTATGCGGTGTTATTATTATTATTATTTATCAAGTGGACCAACGTATTCGTACCAAATTCATTACATCTGAATATTAATGAATTCGACAGAGCTACAACACTAGTGAAGCCGAACATTTTGCCGAAAATATTATTGACGGTCCTCGTGGTCGGAACATGAAATTTGTAGATTGATTTTTGAATTGTTGATGTAAGCAATGCGATCGGATTTCACAAAAGTTCTTTCGAATTATTCACAACTCGACGATTCAGACACTTGCAGAAAATTCAGTCCGTGCTTTGTAAATATTCTAGGGAAGGAGTCTGAGAAAATTATTGAAAAAAGTCTAAGAACTTGAGGAAAATGTTGAAATGAAATACGGAAAGCAAATACATCCTCGCGCCTGCGTCTGTGTGTCGGTGTTTGTGGATTTCGTGTGTGCACGGAGAAAATGGTCAGAGATTCCGCAATTTCATTTTACGTGTAACTCTAGCCAATTTCTGAACGCCCGATTACGTCCACCTGCAGACGACAGTCATATAATTTTTATGAATTCCATCCCCCTTGGCGAATCACCCTCAGCCTCGTATACTCAGCTTTTCTTCGCGAAATTGGCACACTTTCTTCGTTCGTGAAGATTATCAATCTTGGCACTAACGAGCGAGTCGAAGAAAAATTCAACCAGTTGAATAAAAAATTTGATGAAAAATTATTTGTGCTCGAAAAATCACAAAACCAGAGTTACGTCGAGCCAATTCCAGCTCATAACTTTGTAAGCATCAATCACAATAATAGTCTAAAACAAACATTGGAAAAAATGAGATTTCTATATTTTTAGCTTAGAAATCGTTTTAATCGAGAAATCTTGATTTTCCTCGTTTCTGAATATTATGCGAGAGGTCACGTTTAATCGACATTCACGAATCTATTTTAAAAAACCAATCAGGTCACAAATATATGTGCATGAAAAAAAAAACTTTTAAAAAAAAAAAAAAAGCTTCGTATATCACACGAATGAACGAGAATCTCATCGCTTCCAGTCAGTAAAGTTCTTCTCTAGTTCACTTCTTCTCTCCCTATCTTTCTTCCTCCCTCTCTTCCCACATCCTTCTTTTTCTCACCAACTTCGTAGATTCTTTGCACCCTTCGAGCGTACGTGATCGTCGTCGCGTCGTGTGCGCGCGGTTTGTTTACGAGGTGACGAGCATCGAAGCGATTTTCATCGAGAGAGGAAGAGAGGGAGAGAAAGAACGAGGGGAGCATAGGAACTTTCCTCAATATATAACCCACACTCACATTCACTCATATATATATATCGACAGAGCCAGCGACGACGTCATAGACACATAAATGTATCCTACAGAAAAGGCAGAGTTGTTTGTCAGGAGGCAAGTTATTGACCACCGGTGTTTCAGTCTATCACATCGAGTGTGGGAGGTTACAATTTTGGAGATGTTTCTCATCGCATTAGTTACAATTTGTTCAAGGTTTTGAGAGCCTCCAATAAGACGTGTCCCAATGCCAAAGAGTATTTCGGGAAATTCCATATTGAAATACGAAAAAAAAGAACGAAAACCATTCCTTAATAATTTCAGTAACATGGAAAATGAAGCTTGATTCTGCGTAAATAGTCGAAAAACTATTCTCGTCGTGTCGCATCTTTAAATAATGATTGGCTAATCGTAAGAATTTTAGTCGACGTCCCAAAAAAGAGATTTGTTGTAAATCTGAGCTCGTCTGATCTGTTTGCAAAGCCAATTGTATTGATCGAACTGAAATATTGATTAATTCGCAGAATCGTTTTTATTGCGTCAAGTCCAACGTGGGAACTACGCATACGAAGGCCCCATTTGCAATGAAAAAAAAGTATCTTAGCACAAGGATATTGATCGACATTAGAACCTTTTAAAGCTACTGAGGAAAAGTGTAAATATGTGGAAGGTTCATCGATAAACCAGATTGAGGAATGGAAAGTTTATTTAAATGGGGATGAATATGGAGAAGAAAGATTGAAGCGAGACTTTGAGTAAATGGAAAAAGTCGGATGTCAACTTATGGTCGCATACACATTCGGGTGGGGGTTGAAGAGGATTACGTGTCTTGATGCTGAAGACTGGACACAGAAGAAGGGACAAGGAGGGAGAGGTAGATGGAGAGGAAGAGAAAGACACGCAACCTCCCGAGTTAACGTCCGAGGAACATAAATATCGTCCTGGAAGCAGGACGTTGAACGTCCAGAAGCCGTTGCTGCACATCTGGCGCTGTCGCCATGAATATAACCCGCTTCTGCCCATTCCTTCTCCCATTCCTCTTCCTCTTCTCATCCTCAGTGATTTCATCCTTTATCCCCCATTCTCCAACGTTTATTCTTCTCTCCTTCCAACCTCCTCTCCTCTTCTCTCCTTCGCCTCCTTCCTCGTTCACTTGTCCTCTCTCATCCGAGTACAAGAGACCTGAGAAAGTTTCATCCTGTTTTGCACCAAGGGGGTAGTTCGGTTACGTGGAGAACGATGGTGCAGCAACCGTGAGTGGCGGCGAGAGAGGGTTGAAGTAGTAGGAGAAAGGGATGGTGAAGCTGCTGTCGTGTCGCATGGTCTATCCAGTCACTACCCTCGGACAAGGGTTGCTCGAGCCTTGCCAGGGTACAAAGCCGCTAGCAAAAGCCAGAGAGGGGTGACTAACACATAAAGAGAGAAAGTGGGAGTGAGACAGTGAGGAACTCAGTTTTAGGTGTTCTCGTGCTATTCTGCAGGAAAGTTCAGCATGGACTAACTACTAACCGACTAGAGCCGAGAACTCCGCCATACCTATCCCACTTAACGTACTAACAACCCAACGATCCTCGAATCATATATTCATTGATAAGTTATCCCATGTTTTACATAATCCTCTGTATTTATTGCATTATCACGCGAGCCATAAACAAATTGTCATTCATCTCCACAATCCCGATGATCCGGGCGTTGTCGCTTCGAACTATTTTTCTGTTTTTCACAAAGTAAGCAAAAGGTGCCAGAGGGATAGAATCGATCTCGAAATTATCTGTCTGAAAGGATTCTGTTTCGTAAACAATTATCACTGGGAATCGTTCAAGATGAAATGTATAGTGTTAATTGTTTCTGCCGGATGTATTTTCACTCACGATCTCTTCTCATCTAATTACCTCAATTTTTTCTTCCTGATAAACGAAAGTTTATGAAAGGCGGATCTCTCTACCCGTCAAGAGAAAATATGATTGATAAATAACGCAAGTGGCTCGAAGCGTAATTTACTGATGTATTTGGCCTATAAAGTATCGCGCCAAAACGAGCTGCGAAAAAAAAATCCCGAGTTCCGCATCTACCCCAATTTTTCTTCATGTCCGATAAAAGTATTTACGACGCTCATTTATTGAGTCCATTTCGTGGATTAATTTATTGCAGTGATGAAATTTGAGTGCGTTCGCGTTGGCACGTTAATGGATCATTGTGTTATGGACCCTCGCGGTAAATACTCACCATGGCCTACATAATACGCGCATATATGTATATCGCAATATGCTCATTCATCCATCTATCCATTTGGGGATTCCTTGGACCTTCGGGTCATCCAATACGAGCCACACGAACAAGCACCATGGCCTTTCCAGCTGTTTAGGTGCACGGCCGATCGCACACGCAGGGTCATAGATCCGCATCGTTGTCACGTGACTCGAATGCCCATTGCTCTGTTTCGCTTGTACCGTCTTGTTCTACTGATTCTCACTCCCTTTCTCTCTCTCTCTCTTGCTCTATCCATTGCTCTGTCTGTTCGTCGATTTCTCTCTCCGTTGCTTTTGTGTTCATCACTCTTTCTCGCTTTCTCCCGCACACATACACACACACGCGCACTCTTTCTCCCTTTGTCTTTCTCTCTTTATCGTTGAATCTCCAGGGGATGAAGAAACGACCCCCTATAACTTGTACTTATCGTACGTGTTTACCACGATACCGTAGGGCCATATACGATTATTGAGGAACATTGTGAGAACGTGGCTAAATTTTTGTACGGCAACGACTATATAAACTAAGCTTCTTTACGAAATGGATAAAAATTGCGACCCGAAACTACGTGGTTATTGTTTTCACACATATTTTTTTTGGTCTAATGAATTTTCGGGATTTCGAGTTGGACTAGATTGTGGTATTAGAATTTTACGGGGGAATATATTTTCAAACAATTCATTCTCTTATCGATCTAATGACAGTAGTAGAGCTATGGGGATTCTGGACCAAATGGAGGCGAGGGGTACGAGTATACTGAATGATGGGGAGGGGTACTGAAAATCGTGGATAACATTTTTTCCAGAAACGCTATCGACTAAAACTCTTCACGAGGACACGCAGGGCGACTCCCTGCATCACCTCGAATCGCCAGATCTACGAAAACGCGTCTGAATAACTCGACACCATGGGGTCGAAATTTTTTATTTTTTATTTTTCGAAAATAGGGAATAAAAATTCATACCCTTCTCCACCATTCGGTCCAGAGTCCCCATAGCTCTACTACTTATGACCATTGAATCTGAACCCAATTAACATCGAATTTGAAATTACCCGATAATTGAAGACAATTCAGANGAGTATACTGAATGATGGGGAGGGGTACTGAAAATCGTGGATAACATTTTTTCCAGAAACGCTATCGACTAAAACTCTTCACGAGGACACGCAGGGCGACTCCCTGCATCACCTCGAATCGCCAGATCTACGAAAACGCGTCTGAATAACTCGACACCATGGGGTCGAAAATTTTTATTTTTTATTTTTCGAAAATAGGGAATAAAAATTCATACCCCTCGCCAACATTCGGTCCAGAGTCCACATAGCTCTACTACTTATGACCATTGAATCTGAACCCAATTAACATCGAATTTGAAATTATCCGATAATTGAAGACAATTCAGAAATACATACCATCGACTTCCCTGAGTAAACCTTGCCCTTTGATAATACCTCCCAATACGACATCTCAACAAAGGAAAAATCGAAGTTTTCACAAAGTCTCTAAAAAAAAAATTGTATCAAGAGGATGAATAGCGAAATCGTGACATTTTTGAACTTCATTTCCCTCTCGGAATAAGTGAATTTCTTTCTCGTCCCAGGGGAAGTCTCTATTGTTTTTCACTTCAATCTCTGGTTCTTCTCGATCTTCAACGTTACTCTCGCAACAAAACGTTTACGGGCCGAGGTCTCATTTCACCGAGTAAATTTGCTTCAACAATTCTCTCGCCTTTTCCCTTCTCGTCCAAAGAGGAAACTTTTGTTCAACAGTGTGGCTGGATAGATTAATTTATCTGTAGAAAAAGCATAAAACCAGAGTTTCGAATGGACTGGGAACATACATACACACGAAAAAATATACATAGGCACGGATACAGTTTGCGTTTGAATAAGTATGTATACAATAAATAAATAAAAAAGTTGAGAGATTGAGAACGACAAGTTGCCATCCTTCTTCTTTGGTTAAATATACTGTTCCGCAATGTGAAATTTCATTTATTAATTTCCTCCCGTAGCTTCGAACGCCTCCCTCAACTTTTCCTACCTTCTCGAGAAAACTACCCGCCGTGGTATCTTTATTTTCTTTCTCTCTCAATTTCTTTCTCGACGTCTGACTTTTGCCCTCCACCCTTTCCACTTTCGCCTCTTATATATTTCGCTAGTTGCACAAGGATAGTCGGTTGGACGAACTTTTCATTCTTTCTCTCTTTTTCTGCCTCTCTGCCTCCTTAGCTTTCTCACTCTCCCCTCCACCCTCCTCACGCCGCTCTCAGTTTTGAGAATATATACGCGCAGTTATCTCTTCGTGGTTGTAGCAGCGTGGGCGGCTAGGCAACCAGCCAGTACAAGCCAAAAGCTTCTCTCCAGTCCGCTCCTCGCACTCTCTCCCCCATTCATCCCCCCTGGCATCTCGGAGGGTGACGGACCCGGTGAAGCCAGCCACAAACTAATTACGACCCCGGGCGCCCGTCGAGAGTGCAACGCCGCGAGGGAGTCGGCCAGAGACCGAAAAGATAGAACAAGAGAGATATAAATAGCGTCAGAGAGAGAGAGAGAGAGAGAGAGAGAGAAATAAGGAGAGGGAGCGAGGGCGAGATGCATAGAGAAGAAATAAAATGGAGGGTGTGAGTTTTTATGTTGAAAAACGCGAAAGGGATACGAAGCCACGGATAGCTAAAAAATAGGGGCTGAAGAAAAGAGATCAGAAGATAAATAAACATAACGGTTCGAATGAACAAATCCAAGAAATAAAGAAGGACTCAAAAAAAAAAGAACAAAGGAGCAGAAAAAAGATCTTAATGAGGAATGAACTCTACGAATATGAAGCAGAATAATCGAACGTACTCAACTTTTCTGAAAGGATTCAACGTAAAGCTCTAGATGCCAGACAGGGACGAAAAAAGGAAGAAAAAAAAAGAGAAAGTGCGTAAAAATAGAATGTGAAAAAAATAAAGTAAAAGACGTAATACATAGTTATACGGGAAGACGAAGAGGTTGGAATAACATGAAAAAAGTATGAAGAAGGAGAAAAACGAAGTATGAGGACAATGCTCAGTTTTGTCAAAAAAAGTGAAACATTCCCTGGCAAAGATTCTCGAATCACCGGGAAACAGGCGCCTCTTTTTTCTCCAATGAATATATGTCCCAAATACATATGTATATAGAGATAAACTGCAGAAAGGACTGATGTATATAATACATTAGCATCTATATATACAATTTTTTACATTTCACAAGCAAACGAAAATAGAGACATAGATTGCTACGTCATTGCGTTCCTTTTTTCGTATCGTACAAATAACGAGACATCGGGAAAAGAGAAAAAGTAGTTGGTATGGGGGAGATTTATACGATAAGAATTACAATCAAGGCAGAGCCAAAAACGCGTCACGCACACAGCTTTTATCATAAAGATGATTAATAATCCGATTAAATCTTATTCGTTGATTGTCTATCTTGAGCATAAACATCAGTTTGTTCAATATAGATTAATAATGATTTTCAGGTTTTGTGGTAATTTGCAGAGAGCTTTTGGAACATCGAGTTTGCCACAAAACAAAGCCCATCGTCTTGTTATCGATGCTTCGCGAAACTATAAATGGATTTTAGCTCTTGCTTCTATCAGATACACCATTAAGCGTTCTCACATTGACTCTGTATTCAGAATGAGAATGTTCTGTATCTCTCTCCGGTGTCGGAACACGCTAACAACGTTTCTTCGCATTCTCTATAGACATACCCATCTCCCTCTTTCCTTGTTTACTCTCCATCTCGAAATAGTCTTCTCCCTCTAGCTCGCCTCTATTGACTGTCCTTAAGTAGTTACATGAAATTTCCTAGATATCCTTGCAATCGCCTCTGCATACAAGAAACATGAAGACAGATAACACTCGTGCGTCGCTCTTCGTACAACTCGCCAACAACCTATCAAACGAAATTATCCAACAAATTTCATGATTGAATAGTTGCCAAACTGATTGATTCGCTGTGTATTGAAAAATACTTTGAAACAAAATACAAGTGATAAGCATTTCGTCTGAATGGTGGTTCGATTGAATACGTGGAAACGTGATTCCCTGGTCGAGCGAAAAATTCAACGATGCCAACTTCATTACGCAGTTTTCAGAAAAAAAATATCCTGCTCTTCTGTTCAATATTTTCCATAACCTATACGAGCAACATTATTTGATTTTCCAGCGTGGAAATTTGATACAGAGTTGATTGAAGCTCAACGATTAATCGAGAAGTTTACAGAACTCTATTTTGCTGGAATGGAACAAAAATTCTTGTTAATCACGAAAGAATGCCACGAGGAAAGTTTGGAAATTACAACTCGCTGCAATTGAATATCCTGGAATGAAACATTCCTCTCTATTGCTTGTTTTGATTCTCTGGTCTTTTTGAGACTCGTTTTCCTTTCTCTGTCATCCTATTCAGAGTATCCACAGCGCTTAATTAAATTGCTCGTGCTCGTGGTGATTAATAATCCTGCCGATATGTAGAATGGATAACAAGTTTTTAAATGGAAATCAGAGGAATGCATCGACTCTTGCGTCGTAGAAATAACTCACAACCGTTGCATTTTTAATCATAAGAGATATGTCATGTCACGTGTCAGCCAAGATGCAAATAGAATGATAAGTAAATTGAAATTGAATCAATAAGTTGAAAAGTAAGAAAATGAAGTACTCGAAATGGGAAATAAAGTGTCGAATCATCGATAATATTCCAATGTAAATTCGATTTACTTCGAATAGAAATTCGAACCGAAAAAAGAAACGCCATCAATTTCGTTCTCTGGAACTGTCAATTGAGTGGAACAATTTTTCCAATTCGCGGAGGCTTTAGGTCAAACGAGAAGAATTGAAATCGCCGAAAGGGTTGTAATGATCGAAGGAATACGAGAAAAAGACGACTTCCACGAGAACGAAACAGTCGTGAAGGGCTGAAAAAAATTCGACAGACGTTCCCGGCCGAGGATTCTCAGTGTGACGGTTAATTTATTTTCTAGCTTCGAGAGAAAAGCCAGAATAAGCAAAAAGGAAGAGAGCGAGAGAGCGAGAGAGAGAGGGCGAAAGATAGAGGAAAAGACCGAGAGGAATGGAGATACGGGCGAGTGAAAAAATATATATGGGAGCTTTTGTGTATACGTTGAAATAAGCCGAGAGATACGTGAACATGGCACAAAGAAGGGAGAGAAAAAAATGTAGGTATACATATGTACGTATAGATGGCAAGAGGCCTGAGAAAAGAGTGGCACAAAACAGACGTTGTTACAATACGTATATACACAAACTATGAGAATACAAGGATTCGTAGGAGGAGAAGAGAAAAATGAGTTTTCGTAGAGTGTCAGGACTTTTGTGCTCTCAACCAGTTACAGAACCGTAGCTAAAGTTTTCTCTCTTTTTCTCTGCTCCTCTTTCTTCTTCTTCTTCTTCTTCTCCTGTCTCGATGTGCAGTAACCTGGTGAAACATGGAGTTGAGGCAAAATGCGACGAGCCAACGAGCTTTATCTCGTTCTATTTCCCTTTTTCCTTTTCTCCCTGTCTCAAACACCCTCGAGGGGATTCGCAGAATATACTCTGTTTAATAAGTGTTATTATCCAAAAGCCTTGTCTCATCGCGATCATCCCTAAACGACACACATTGTGTGGTTGTCCTTAAAAGAAAAATCTTACTCCTTGTACAGAGTAGAGAAGAATGAATAACCTACGTTCTTCATTTATTACACGACAGATAACACGCGGAGAATACGAAGTGGCCGCAAGTACATGAAAATCTCGCTAATCCGTACCATTTCAAATTCCGAACCTACGGAATAATACAGAACTACGAATATGAAAAATGATCTTGATTTCATAGCTTATCTAGGTCACTGTGAAGGAGTCGTGCAATCAAAAAATATTTTAAAACTATAGGATGTTTTTCAAGGCCGATAAAAAATTGAGGCTCGACCCTTTCAGCCAATGGGACGTACGTTGGCCAACCTTTTTTCTCTTTCCAGTTTTTTGATTATTAAACTACTATTCCAACAGTAAATGGAAGGTTTCTTCGTTCTCCATAAATCCCTGGGATATTCAGGAATGTAAAAGAAATATCTTTTCAGTCGTCGTTCGTTCATTGTATATAAGGAGCACATATTAATAAATACGGAAACTTCGTGCTCTTTTGTAAAACAATTCATATTTAACTAAACAACAATAAAAATCAGAGTAGAAATTTTCTACCGATTCAAAACGTGCTAGAAATTTTATCTGAATTTCCCAAAAATGTTACAGACAGAGAAACAAATAATTTTCAGCTCAGACTCGTAAGCAGCGACCCCATAAATCCCAGGGTACCGAATTCCAAGTGAACTACACGTACGTACGAAGAAATATACAGCTTGGAGTGTTCAGGGAATTGAGTAAAAGTTTATAAGGACTTATAAAGTCCTGCGACTTATTAGAAATTTTTGTGAACGAAATTTTGTCTCTCTATTTAAAAAACTGCAAAACTGAGAACTTTGCGACAGAACATCGACCGAGCAACCCCTACAAAAGCGTCCCTGCAATGTTTATGGACGCCTCGTAATCAATGATTCACCACAGCCTTCACGATGACAATGTTGACGAGTCTGTTGGTGCCGAAAAAATCATCAAATACTGTGACTTTGCACGAGGCCAACAAGAGCGATGGCTGAAAATAATTGAATCGGGACATTGAACCGTTACGAAAAAAACGTTGAAGTGAAATCGTATCAATTGGTTTACTTATAGTTAACAGGGATTGTCGTTACTCTTGAATGGGCTTTTTTTCGTTCACTCACATATTTTCGTGCTCAGGACGTTTCCAAAAAGAAAAATACATAATTATTTTTGTTGTTATTATTTTGACTCCGTTAGAAATGAAAAAAAATCCTGGGTTTCTCGATTTTCGGTGGCGACAAATTGCCAAATAATATAGCAATCAAGGCGCACCTACATGGTTAGGGAAAATTTTGGTCTCTGCGGGCTGCCTTATGGCTGTGAAGATAACGAGTAAAGCACACGTGGCACACGTAGTTACGTGGCAAATTTACGATAGTAATAAATGAATACACAAGAGAGTGGATTCGGCCTCGCTCTTCATTCCTTGTTCCACTTATTTCTATACTGATGAATATTCCTGCGTGTCTATATATGCACACGAACACGTAGTTTAGTCACTTTTCTCGGTGACAAACGAGCCCTGGTGTTGAACGAGTCGTTTTGTACACTCGATCACGTAAATACGTACAGAAGTACAATTTTCACGTATCAGTGCACGCGATTCTGCGAACACGAGTTGTTTTTTTTTTTACCCGCAACGTATCGATACTTTCAGCAGATTGTCATTCAAAAATATTCTTCACATTAACATTCAATAGCATGCAATGCAAAAGTCAATTTGTGAGCTTCCAGTAAAATATTCGACGTCACATGCAAGTGACGAAAGAGAGAAAATGTAGCTGAGTTTATGGAATTTTTATTGGAACGTTACAGCAGACCTGGTGCTCATCGTAATTACAAACGTTACAGCAGCGACGAGGTAAATTCTCGGCAGGACGCGTAAGAATGCACTTCTGTAATAGCACGTCGTGCTCCTTTCGAAGTTTCCTTAAAATTGAGGCTTGTAAAACTATTTTCGGTATGAAGATTAAAAAATTGACGGAATAATAAATGAAACATTGGGCAATTAATTATTCCCAGAGTATCGGGAAATCGAAGAATTCCAATAGCGCTGGAACTCTCGAATAATGGCAAAATGAAAGAGGAAGAAAAAGCACAAAACGAGCATCTAGGAGGACATTTCAAGCGAGACAGCGAGTAGGAGGAAAAGAGAGAGAGAGAGAAAAGCTCACGAACGTTATGAATAATTGGCCAGTATAGGAACACACCGGCCAGAATATACGCGGTGCGAGTCGACGGGGGTTGCGTCAGAGAACTGCTGGCCCAATTTCTCGAAAGAGATCGATGAGGAATGGGAGAGTTGAATGAGCATATATACATAGCCATTGCAGAGGAGAGTGGAGGATAGAAAGAAAGAGACAGGAAAAAAGAGAGATAAATCGGAAGTGTTGAAGCAAAAGACGAAGAAATGTGTGGGCTAAATAAGGGATGGAAAAAAGCACGTAGACCGGAAGAACTCTTCGGCAAAATTACCGAGCTCCGGTGAGATTTCAGCAAAGCTTACGTACACAAACACACACACAGATATACGTTGATGAATATAGAACGAAAGCTTCGAAGTATGATCGTCGAGTAAGGAAGCCTCAGCTACTTTGTCGATGAGGAAAACTGCACAGAGAACAAGGCAAAAAGTCTGAGAGTTGGAGCGAAATCCACGAGATATTTGACGATGATACTCGGACCGTTGGTGAAATGAAAGTGGCTGAATGTTGAAGCGGAAACGATGATGTTGCTTTATTTTTCGACAGGTAAAGACTGTGAGTCAGATCGATGAGTTTTTCCCCAGACCTTGTTTTTTTTTCTCAATAAAATCGTTGTCAATATTAAACGACATGCAATTTCAATTTCCCTCTTTATCTTTATCTTCAGTTGACTGAGTGGAAATTGCGTTGTTGATCAATCGGAAGATTGATTCGCCGAATTCGTTCGTGAATGTACCATCAAAGATCAATACAAAGTTTTTACTGGAATTCCCCCCAATTCTCAACAAGATTCCAAACTTGTTGGACAACGTAAATACTACTTTTGTCTACATGAATAATGTTTTTTTTTTCGCCCACAAATACTCAGTCTCGTGCCATTAATCAGTCATGAGTCTCGTAAAGCTTCCCAAACTCCTGCTGTATATTAGATAAGTCTGAGATCGCGAGCCCTGGGTCCCGTTCCACCTCACAGATCAACGAGCTTCGCGATATGTGTAGAGGGCGTTTTCCTTATCATCAACTCAACGAAATGACTGCGCGATCGTTATCCTACCCCTCCGTGAAAGCTTCAACATCAGAGGCGTGATTCAACGACAAGCGAGAGCTTGGAGATAATAATACAAAAAAGAATAAAAAAGTAACAAAAACTAACGACTGTTTTTCATGCCCAAACAGCGAAGTATACTGATTGAGAGAGAGTCACAAATTGAGCCGAGAACGTTGCGACTCGAGGTGTAAATAACTGATGTGTGGAATGTCTGGAAAATTATCGTCATTGCTGCTGGAAAAAGAAGGCAAGATGCATTTGAGTTGAAGGCGAGCGACCAAAATTTTTGTCATCGATATTTTAATGATTTTCTGACTTTCCGAATATTTCGCGTTCAAATTATTCGATAATCATGAGTGTTTGGCCGTTCTTGTGAGATGTCTACAAACTTCTTTGTAAAAGAATGTAAAATGGCTTGAAAACTTCAAGTCCAATTAGTACAGTCGTGATTCATTGACCACGTAAACGTATTTCGTGACATAATTTCAGACTGTGCAAAATTTAACGATTCGTCTGTCCGTCGTTTCGTCCATCATGCACCATTTTAGAATTTCACATTTTGCCCTTACACTTGTGATCATAGTGCACTATTGTACTCGTACAATTTTCCGTCTTGTATGTGTGTACTAAAGCTGTGGGTTGATTATACCCAAGAGTATTCGTAATAAACTTAACTCTCTGCAATAAACCGTACCAGTGTAAATCGGTGCGCCCTCTTTCGCTCGCTCTCACTTTTTCTCCCTCACAGGGGATTCGAGAGAAATTTTCGCTCTGTGGATCGCATGGTTATCCTCATCGATCTGTCTCTTTATCGTCGACTTTAACGAGAATAAATAACTCGATGAATCCCGGCTTCACCAGGGCACACCGCTGCGTTAAAAAATTAATGCTCCGATTTCTGCTTTATTCTCAAATAATTCGACAAACTGAGCTTACACAAAAAGAACCTTCAAAAGATATAAATACCGTTAGGTTCGAATTTAACATTTGGGACGAAATTTCCCGAAAAATAATCCCAGAGGGCAATATTGAAATTTCCAACTCTCCCAAACTGCTGTTATTAAAATTATCTTGGAAAAACATGAATCTATGAAAACGGAAGCCTTTTTCGTTATCGCGAAAAAACATGTTACACGTTGTACGTGTTTCAACATACGCAATTACCACCTCAATTATTCAGATGCTGAAATCGAGACTCTTTGGTGGGTGCGCCAATGTGGTGAGGTTTTTTCTCTTGCCATAAATATGATTATTAACGTATCAGTGACATGCGAACGAGTGTTGAAAGCAAACTTAAACGAGCCAAAAGTTATACTGTGTATATTTAGCGCGGCTCCTATTTCAACGTGTTTGTCCTCTGTGCAAGTTTCTGGCTTCCTACTGCTATGAAATATATTTTAAAACCGATATATGTATATCGGTGAGAGGTGGGCAAAGTGGGTCGAACCGAGTTGAATGAGCGAAAAGCTTTGACAAATGACAAACCTCTTATTCTACGAACGAATTCTAAAATCAGATTTATTTTTGGAAAAAATAAAATATGTTTATTGATATTTCGTTGGAAAAGAAACAAGACATTACGGAAAATGTTCCTGGAAAATATGAAATACGACAAGGTGCAGATTTAAAAAAAAAAAATCGAATTCTACGCTGTGCTGAAAAAAACTGCATAATAATAAGGATATTCGTAGGAAATGTTTTTTCAAAGTTTATGAATTTGCTACGCGTTTGTGAAGTTTTTACATTTACATTCAAGGAACCACGTACAGCAGCACGCGAGTAGTTGTCACGACGATTAGTCAGCCACTATATCTACTGGCTGGCAAGGAACTCCGAGAGAAAGGCTCGCAGTAGTAACAGTCAGTTATAAGACTGGCAAGCTTTAGTTTGAACAGGAGTCCCCTAAACTTTCTACAACTTAATTCACATACACGCAACTCCTCGACCTCTTCCCCTCTTCCCTACTCGCATTTCTTTATGAATTCGGAGAAATAGTAACGTACATACGAATTTTGCAGTATTCGGAAAATGATTTTCATTCGGACCAATATTCTTTGACAGGGAATCGGGTCGACAGTATTTTATTTCCACGCTAGTGCTCAAAAGGCTCAGACAAAAATAAAAACGAAAATACCAGGAGCCAGGGCAGACTTAATTTAATCTCGAGCTTATTTCAACTTCACTCGATTCCGGCGTTGACACATGTTATAAAAATACTACGACACCTGCAAGAGCCAATGCCTTTGGTACACTGCATATCGAATAAAGAGATGAACAATGGGTCGTCCATGCTGGCACGGAAAATCAAGCCATTAGGTATACAGAACCGCAGTGAAAGAAAAAGAGAAAAAGCAAAAACCGTGAGAGTTTATCTGACGATAAAAACAGCGCCGAGAAAAAGGATCTTATGACCAATATAATCGAGTATTGAAGATCATTGAAGTACATACTTCCAATGCCACTTTGATAAAATAAAAAGCGTGCCTCGTCGAGGGTTTATAGGATAAATGACCACCAATAAGTTGAATAAACGTTTAGCTGCCGAGATATTCTGTCGACAGTGCGGATTATATTCAGTAAAAATATTCCGAGTCTCGTACACTGAATCCTCTCGAATAACAATCCTTACCAATCTCGCTCACCCAAAGAAGCCAACGAATGTATTGCGAAACTCTTCAATCGTTATCTGTTTTCGTTTTTTCGCTCGTCACAATTTTAACCCTCGGAATACTCTTCTCGGGGGAAACGTGAGTTTGAATAAAAAAAAGTGATAAAATCATGAAGTGTAACCGGAAAAGCGTCTGTTCAGATGCAAAAAAAAAGGAATCCTTTCTAGTTATAAACGAGCATGGAGTCTACGGTTTTACTAGGTAATAACCTTATGCTTGACATGAAATAGCCCATATGTATAATTTAGAAGTTGGCAAACTACGGAGGCAGTTTCCGGGTCTCCTGTGCAACTCTCTCTCGTTTGAGGAAATTTTTTGTTGGAGAGAGATTTTCTCGAATCGAATGTAGGAGCGTAACGGAACGCCGGATACACCTGGGACAGGCCCAACAGTGGTAGAAACAGTGGTGCCTTCGTTATACCAGGATGGATACATGTAGATGTGGAGTCTCTGTACGTCCCTTTAATTCGCTCTCTCCTGGTCTATATCTGTCTCTATCTCACACGGATCTGATGCAGCCCCAAGGACTGCACATATGCAACTTCCTATTCCACTTTGACTTCCACACACTAACGAGGGTATTTGCCCTTTACGACATACATACATATTTACGCTATACGCAGTCTGACCAATTCCTGCTTGCTACCACTGCGTATCTACTTCAGTGTACTCATTGCTCTCGACCGTATACCGTAATGCAATATTACGTTAAATACACGACAGTATATTTTTTTCAATTTAGTCATTACATTTTTGACTTTGATTTTCATATTGCATTGATTTAAATTTTTCTCAAAGGCCAGATGCATCCCGATATGGATATATTTTTACGTTTGTTGTAAACGATAAATTCATCAAACGAACAAGAATTAATTTCGAGTTTAAATATTTTTTTGAAAAAGTTTATCGTGCAACATGTTTTTCAGCCAGAGATTTTTTTCGGCAATATTTTTCTTCAAGTTTTATTAATGAAAAACTACTTCGCTTTTGTTTTTTTTTTTCGATATAAAATAAACTGGGAAAGCAATAAATTTAGCTCGGAGGGCAAAAGTTTGATCGTGAAGAAGAAACTTTTGGGTCGTACCCTCCTCCATTTCCATTATAAATGATTGGGATAGCATTTCATCAGTTCAGGTGACACTGAAAAATGTTTCGAGTTCACACATCAACGCTCACACGATCACAACCTCCTCCACAGTATTGACTCTCCCTTTTGCCAATTTTTTCCACCATTTGACAACGCCTGTCTTGGCAGTATAATCCAATGGGCATAAATCGATGATGAGTTGATGTCGAAGACAATGTTCAATTTGCATAGTCAACTTGCCAGGGCATCTACTGTTATACATTGGTATCATCGATATACGCGTAGTGCGACTATGTATAACTCACTCATATTTGTGCTTCTATGTCTATATACGTGTGTGTGTATATATCTAGTATAGAATATGCACATGCATATTTGGGAATGCATATATTTGCTGACATTGGCTCTTTGTGCTATTCACACAATGTATTCTTTTAGTCAGACATTCCTAACGCATATACGTGATATTCCGATTGATTTTGTCATGGATGTGAGAAAGGCTAGTAAAATATTCATTATAATTAGACGAAGTAATTAATTCATCGTCATTCCAGTCCATTTTTTCCCACACAATTCCGAATGTCAACGTTCACCATTGCCTTTGTATTTCCAAGAGAAAATTGTCATTGTCATTGTGCCAGTACACTCGACCGATTTATCATTGTGACGGAAACCATTAGGGGTGAGTGTTCGAAGCCTTAATTACATTGGAGAAGTTTTCCAGGGTAGTATAGTTCTTCAAACAATTGACTGCTGAATACACTCAGTTTTCAATAAAAACTGCATGAGCCTGCAGCTCACTGCACACGTAATAAGAGGCTGCATCCATTTCAGCAGCTTTTGCAAATATAGTGATGATCTTCGTGATTAAAAATGCGGTAGGCTTGTCGCTGAGAAACTTGAGTTCGTTCTTGAAGAATTTACGAAATTAAGAGTCGACAATGGCCACGGAATTGGTTTTAAGAAATTGATATTCAACTGGAATAGTCCTTGGCCACATGTCGACATAGTTTAGGAAAATTGGTGTATGTTTGGACTGTTAATTGGGATCTAGTACATTCGGACAGTTGAGCTCAGGCCATTTGACCCAAATTCAGAGTCACATCGAGAGCAAGAGGAACAGCAACAACTCGAGAATAGGGAAGCATCATTCATATATACTTATGTGTTGACGTCTCATATATACGTGTGTATATGTGTCTATATGTATCAGCGGAGCAACCAACCATTTACATAGCCTGGAGCGAAGGAGAAAGAGAGAGGAGAGAGGAAGTGCTCTGTGAACTGATGTGATCTGAGTCTAACAGTAGCCACAACAATAGCAAAGGGATTCGTTTCACTAAGAAATCCAGTACACTGGACTTCACAGAGTCGTAGCAGTGCATCCAATTGGAGGCACAGTGAATCCGATGATCGCTATTCACCTTATTTGTATTAGAAACGAAGCAACGCAATCGAAGCAACGTTGGAAATCGATCTTTTGATGCAAATGAGGCGAATATAATGACCTTCTTCGTACAATAGTCCGAGCTATACACAAACTGCTTTTTACCATTCATTCCCATCTGAAACTACCGTGTATAAAGGACATTTTCTCCAATAAGCAATAGAAATGCCTATAAAGATAAATAAGAATAGAATGAAAAGCAATTCTTTCGAGGGAAAAAGCTCTCATAAGATCTCACACAGCAGCTCTTCGATCTTGTGTTTCGCCAACACAAGATGAAAAGCTCTATTCTCGTTCCATTTCCCAATATCTTACCGGATTAATAATCTTCTCTTCAGGAGCTGTTCTTTCGTTCCTAGACTGATTGGAATAAAAAATTTCAATGGGGCAGAATGGACCTTGCGGCATTGATGACGAAAATCGATGCAGAAAATTTGTTAATTTTTAACTAAATTTTCTTTATCATCGAGCTACGGTGCACATGGCTCTGTAACGTGTTTCGTGCAGTCACGAAAGTGCATCGGAAGAGAAGCAAAGCCTTCATACATTCCATACACCCTGACAATCCCCTTCGTTACTTTTTCTACTTTCTACTCAAATGAAGAGGATGTTGCAACACTTCGATTATCGTGAGCGTCGACGACATACCGCTGCTGGATATAAGTCGTATCAGGATTTACGATGGAACGAGGAGCAGAGAAGAATTTGAAAAAAGAATAGAAACTGGTCTCTCAAGATCGTAGATAACAGGATATAATGCGCGTTGATAAAAAAAAGGAGTGAGTGAGGGATCAGGTACGAAAAAAAGAGAAAGAAATAAGGTTGAAAGGGGTTGAACGGGGTTGCTTTTTCCCGAGGGGTTAAGCACTCTTTCCTCGAGTCTATTAAGAAGTTTTTATGGGAAAATTCTCCGTCTCGGTTTCAGTGGAACCCCCTCGTGTCCTTCATGGCAAAGTCTTTCGCAAACCGAAAATGGCCCCAACGGACATTCCTACCCATACTCACGCACGCTTACACACAAACAAGACATAACGCCAAAACGTCACGATCATACAATAGACGACATGTTCAACCACGCGATACTACGGAAAGCTTTGAAATGTCACCCAAGTTCTATAAGTTACTCATCCCCCGAGAGATTTTTTATACTTCTTTCTTATAAACGTCACGGTGCATCCTAGAGAAATTCACATCTCGGCAAAACATAACGAGAACCACGTGACCAGAGTTGATAAAAACTTTTCTACACTTTAGAAAGATGGAAATGTTAAATTATCAGGTTGCAAAATTTGTCGTTCAAAAAAATTCCATCCCCTGAAGCTCCCGAAAACGAATATGTTTTCCTTTCGTTTTTTTTTTCTGAATATTCGTCGTTAATAAAATTGATAGCAAGTTGAGATGAAGAGGTCAGCAGTTGTCCGGTAAAAGGGGCAATAATCTTCTCTTTAAGGGCTCATTACCCCACTTCAGGGATACAAAAAACTACCCTTCTGTCGTCAACTCTTTTTCGTGGCAAAAAAGGTCCAGAACATTTGCCACAAGCGCCGCTCTCTTATGTTCGCTTTCACAATTCCAGAGCATCAATTCGCAGTGTTTCCCTAATAAACACGTGTCAGAGTTATCTCTCAATCGACAGTTATATTCGTCGGAAGCTCTCCCTCCTGGAATATACACGGAAAGTGCTGTAAGATGATCGACAGCTGGGGAAAGTAAAAAAAAAAAAAATAAACTGACATTCAAATCCAGGGTTGTAAAATAAAGAGGAAAAGAATCCTCGAATATTCTCGACTGATCGATTCGGTTGGGAAAAATCTTGTTGGCTGAGTCGCTAGCGGCTACGAGAGATACGATAAGAACAGGAAATGTTCCTGTGGAATTTACAAGATATTGAAGCTCGAGAAAAGAAAATCTTCAAAGAATAATACTTCGAATTTTTCCAATGCCGAAAGGAAACGCGCGTATGAAGACATTGTCTCTGGGGAGATATGTTTGCCGTGATTTTTCAGAATCAATATTATTCACTTTGTCATCGCCGTTATTAAGCCTCGATTTCTCTTGGCCCTCAGCCTCCGCAAGTTTCCGAAATGGACGTAACTGTAGAGTATTTTGTTTCTTCCTGGAACGGGGCCCTTAATCTGTTTTCTTTCTTTTCGTTGTCGTATAGCACACGGGTGAGGTAGAAAAAAGAAAAGAGGCAAAAGGTAGGGTGAGAAAGAAGGGTTAAAAGAGGGTTGAGAAGAGGAACGGTTCCACTAGAAATTCTGGGAAAGCGCCTTCGTGGAGACACATCGAGAAGGAAAGAAATAGAAAGGCCGAGGGTTCGAGTGAGCGCGAGAGTGAAAAGGAAAGGAGAGAGAATGTGTGAGCAAGGGGGAAAAGGAAAGAGATAAATAGACAAGGAGAGGGAGACAGAGAAAGCTTACACATTCTCTCGACGCCGAGGGAATTTACGAGGCTCCACAGCTCGCTCGGTAGAACCAAGCAGCCGGGGCAACCTCTGTATAGAAGATTTCTCTGCTCTTGCAAGCACACGGCTCTCGCGGCGAGAGAAGCTCGCCAAGGCATGGAGCGAGAGAACCGAATGGATATAAAGCGAGAGAGAAATGATTCTCTCTCCTATTCGCGTACTATCACACGACCGTAAAAGCTCGTTCGAAACATCCGTGCTGCCTCGGTGGAGCTTTACTCAGTCATACATACACACACACACACACACACACACACACACACACACACTCTGTAGTACAAACATATAAGCAGATACATACAGAGTGCGGTGTGTCTATGATTCTAAGGATGGAAATCAAAAGGGCAAACCTTCGGATTATTTCAACCCTTAAACGACGTGTCTTTGTCATTCGACGTGCAAAAGCATTCCACGTCAAATTCGGCCACAAACAGAACGTTCCATATGTTCACCTCTTAATCAACAACTATTGCCTTTTCCCTTCGAACTTCGTTCGTTATTTTTCCTACATTTTTATACAATGACAAAATACTCTTTTTTTTTCAATTTTCTTTATTTTTCACTGAAGAATTTGTTGGATTCGAGACGATTATTTAAATGACGAGTTTTCTAAGCATTCGCTCGTTTGAAATAGAAACTCCTGTAATGTGAACCTGAATGGTAAATAAACTTGCACACACGCTGTACTGTTTAGTATTGTAGTGAGCATGTTATCCCTAACGTGTAGAATGTAAACGAAACTTCTAGGAAACGTGTACAGGGCGCTGCACATTCACTGCATGATGCTGCGGAGCACGATCACTAATAACGCTCCGAGGTAAATTCGGATATGGAGATATTTTCTTTTCTGAATTATTCTGGGAATAAAATATTTGAATAGCGATAAAATATTCAGGTCGTTTTTTTTCGCGTTCGAAATTCTTTGCTTCCCGTGCAAACAATTTTTTCAAACATTTCAAACCGTATGAACAAAATTCCGGTAGCTGGACAAGCCAGCGATATGAATATTGGTAACAAGTTCGTAATTTTTTCTGTTTGTAGCTCGTTTTGTGCATTCCCACCGCTTTTATTTTAACGAGCAATACTTTGCACCAGTTTTATCACAAAAATGAATTTTTGTTTTCATTCAACTTTGCTGTTGGTTTGCACCTCATACGTCGCTCCAAGTCAGTGCCCAGCGCTGAACAACAAATTCTTCTTCTTTGTTAATCATCATCTGCAACGTTTTATTAATAAATTTCTATTTTCGAAATGCCACCCTTTGTGGCTCGACCAGTATGTGCATATACGCGGATGTAGCATATTTCCGGTGTAGCATACTCCACCTGTGCATCTACACCCTCGAGAGACACGACGAATATTTAGTGTACGTTCGCCCATTTTGCATCGCGTTCAAGCATGTCTGGAAAAAAAGGGCAAGGAAGGATGAAGATGGGGAAGGAGGTATAGCGCGACAAATAAAAGGCGAATTTGTGATTCAGTAAAACAGGAAATTCGCGATTTTGTAGCGAGCAAAGACAGCGTCTCATCACTATAAAAAAAAAAATCCATTCCCCGTGTTATTTGTTTTTTTTTTTTTGGCATTGTTACTGCTCATCAACGAGAAAACTGGAGAGATATTTCTCTCCATATGCAACCCGCACGAATGGCTCTATCGTACGATCTATATTGAACATATGCCAAATAAAAAAAATCATTCCTGTGCATGTTACACATTCATTTTGGTTTTTTCTCTCCTGCTGCTCTGTACATTCCGTTATCAAGACCGCATGCACGAGCGATAGCGGGTATTGCAGTGGTTAAAAACCAAATGAATGAAAAACACAACGAGAATGATACAAGAAAGGGAGAAAAAAAAACAAAATCAATGAGCACGGGCAGCCCGACAGACACGAGATGAATATGAGTCGATTGGAGTGCACACGATGGCTTTTTTTTTTTACATGAAATCGGGAATGATTTTTTCGCGAGTACAATTCTTGTGGTTCCATTTTCCAATGATTGTTCGATGCTGAGGAATTTTTCATATTTTTTAATTGTTTTCGATGAGCAATGTTGTATGGAATTTATCGTTGAGCATGTTTATTTCCTTAACTACCAGTAACGCTTATCGCTTCGTTATTTTCCGGCACCCACTCATGAAATTCGCAGCACCACGCACAGAGAACAGAATATCAGAAACTTTTATCGTTCCCAGGTACGATTTCCAGTTTCGTTTTTCATATAGATTTTGTTATAATCGACGCCCCTACAAAAATATATTTAGTTTTTTTTTTTTAAATACATAAAATAATAAAATAAACATGTGGAATTTGACAGCACGTGAATAAGTAAAAGTAAATCTGTTCAATATTATCGTCATGACAAGCTTCAGCGAACCCGAGAGTTAGGCAGTCCCGCGCAAAAGGTTGAAACTCAGTTTTAGATGGCAGCTTAATTATTAGTCGTGTACTGGTTCGCGTACTNTGTACAGGTTCGCGTACTAAGTGCTGAGGAAGAGGCAGTTTTCCAGAGTTTCCAGAGTTTACATTGGGAAAAAGTCACTTTGTGCAACGCTCCAGGAAATCTCGAACGATGGGCACCAGAAAGATCGGACTGGGAAGTCGCGGTCGTGTGTTAGAAATTCGAAACTAAAATGTATTATCGCTGTGGCTGTAAGAGATTTGCAAAAAAAATGGTCGCACGAGTTGGGCTGTAGAAAACAACACATGCTCGAAATACGAAAAAGGGGAATTGTGTCAAGAAGCATCGCATTAAACGCGAAATAGCTCATACATATAAATCTGTTGGTATCGATACGAGTATGTACTGATTGCGTTGTCGAGCCGTGGGGCCTCGAAATTGCCTCTCTCTCTCGTTCCTTGCTTCCCTCTCGCAGTGCCTCGCTCGTTTCCGAACATTCTGTCTGTGTTGTATGAGAGAAACAGAGAGATGGTGGCTCATCGGACTGTACAAGTGATCCGGATTCGATGCTGTTGCTCGCGTGAGGCTTCCTTCTCTTCTGAAACACTCGCACGCCCTACATGACACATACACCCTCCCTCCTCTCGCTCTCTCCCACACACTCTCTTTCCTCTTACTCTTGCACTCTTTTGTAACCCTCGTTTTGGATGGAAGGGAAAAAAGGGGGTTTACACTCGAAACCTTTGCAACTCCCTGCTTTCACTTTTGCCTATTCTCTTTTTTGTCACGAGTTTGAATAAAGCCCGAGGCGACACGCGAATTCGATTTTGATCGGAATTTCCATTCACGTATATATAGAGATCTATATATGCCGATGATAAAATATGCTGTCTACGTATGTAACAGAAGCAAGTTCATATAGATAGTGCCATGGCAAATAGAAATATCGTCGGGTGCGCGCGCGGTAGTGTGCTGGTACACAATCTGATAGAACGTATTTTGCCTATATACATTAGCTATGTAAATACATATATGCACATGAGAGAATGGGAGGGAAACAAAGAGGGCAAATGCTCCCATGGTTTCCCTTGTATCCACGTGCGTACACATGCGTAGATCATAGTTTGCTGGAAGCCACAACGAGATCGTTTGCTCATAGGTGCACGAGATATAAGCCAGTACATACACATGCATTAGTATCATGTATGAAGTTTTAACTGCGTCTCGAACTCTGCGGCCCAATATCTACACCCCGCAATATTGTGCCTTATGACGCATGTTTTCCAATTTTCCATATCCTTGTTTTTTAACCCTCGTCGAAAAACTAGGAGTGTCGTCTATTTGACTTGCCGTATAATGTTTCCTTTGTATCGTGGCTCAAGCGGATATGTTACGAAAATATGCATCCCTGGAATGTGTGTACCTTGTGGAGCATTTCTTGTAACCATGAATACCTGGAAACATATAATAACTAATTCCATTCTATGGGAATTACGTATTTTCCATTTATTAATCATGATAAAAGCATTCCAGCAATAATTCTCCTTTCGCTGTGGATTTTCATCAGGCTGATGTTAGAATGGAATAATAAATATAATACGTATTTTTTCCTACGAGTTATACCTCACAAAAGAATTAGTGACAGTCCTTTTATGACTCTGCATATTATTATCTGGAGAGAATGTTCCTGTTGGCTGGTATTTATTAGCAATATTCATTATGGGGGTGACAGTTCTATTATTTCCGAGCAATCGTGATGAATATCGAAGCTAATGGAAAGCGGGGGTTGAAAGGGTTAAGAAACTCTTGGTTAAATTATATCTCCGGGAGGATGAATAATTCAGAGATTCTGAAACTATCGTTGTTATCAAACTTTTGTACGTATTTTTATTTTCCTTTCACAACGATCCTCAGTATTTTCCGTGGCTGATTTTTTATCGATTGAGAAGCTTTCGAATTTATCTCTCTCAGGATTTTGCAGCCTCGTTTCGCTGATATTTCTTCTCCGAGAATGACTCTCGTTGTACAACCTTGGAGCAAGTTTTCCTTGGCAAAATGAGCCCTACAGCAAAAATAAGTATCCGGCGAAGGGACTTTTACTCGAGCTTTAACAACTTTAAGGACGTGACGAACGCCAACATGTACCGGACGAAACAACCACCCAGATGCTCGGGACCTTCGACACGCACGATTTTATCCCATATCCAATGTTCTAAGCCACAATTACCTCAACCTGTGTGTGCCTCGTAAAAAAAAAGGGAAAACAACGTAATTGAAAATCTTAGTGCTGGCGCTTTTTCGAGATCGTAAAACCTCATCCTAAGAGGATATCGCGCGTGTACTATTTATTACCCAATGCCAACTGCTTTAAACATACACCCAATGTAAAAATCTACTATGTACTGTAACTGGACGAGAGATTGGATTTAAAAAAAACAAAATGACGTTTGCACGTATATTGTTCGAGGTGTACGGAGTTTCGTGAGCTAAACGTTCGTGTCATCACAAACGTCATAATTTATCGATGCGATGGTGAGAAAAAATCATAAAGAAAAAATCGGCTGTGTACATTTCATGACTACGAAGAATCTAGTTATTCTGTTGATTCTGAAATTGAAGTAATTGGATAGCCATGGGTAGGTATTGCCTTTCGAAGCGGTTGAACGCTGTATATAGACTTGGATTCTCCCTGAGATAACCGTCAATGATGGTTCGGAATTGTCGCACTCGTGCTTCATTTTCTCGTCGTCGTCTTGCAGCATCGGCATTGCTGGCTTGTCTCGCTAGCGTAGCGATTCTGTCATCCTTATATATCCGCATCAACTGCGTGGCACGATCCGGTTTGACGTCTCTTTTCATTCTGCCATCGTCTTGGTTGGCAGGAATTATTTGAACATTCGAAACTTCGTGCTTTGCATCTGCATCGAAATCAATCGTCCCCAAACTACGAATCGGCTATGAAAAAAAAAAGTAGAAATATGGCAAACGTGGAATTCAGTAAAAATTGGAATAAAATTGTTGCGAATAAACTTTTAGTCAGCACGACCAGGTCGATCTTGACCGCTTCGTACTTTTAGAGGAAAAATCGTTTTCACAGAGATGAAGAGACTTGGCAACACAAAAATATATAAATTTTCAAATAAGTTACATCGAAATCCTGTCGCAGAAGTTAAGTGAACGAAAAACTATGGAAAAGTCCATGAGAAATGCCATAAGTTCTAATTCAATTGTTCAATAATGCGATTTCGTACTCACATCACTGTTTTGGGGAAAAGAATGAACTTTGATGATTGCAAAGGCGAAAAATAAAATTGCAGCGTAATTACGTCCCTCCATGATTGCTATGCAGGCGAAGAATCAAGCAGATATTTAAATAATTGGAATGCAATGTCTTATTGGTTGTAAAAATGAAAGACTGCTAAGGAATCTCACAAAAAATCGTCTTTTATATTGCACCAAGAGTAATCGATGCGCAGTTTGCACGCAGCATTGTCTTTAACGAATCTAATAAATCCTAAAATATTCAGGCTACGCAAACGTGAATGATAAGAGACGGCGCTTACGATATTCGTGTAAGCTGTTCACTCGAGTGAGCATCGTACACATGTGCAAATAGTTGCCAATGTATTTGTTTGGGAGTAATGGAGAACGTGACTTTGTTCAGTGACCCACAAATTTCCTGCTGCGTGGCCTCAAAAATCAAGTTTTTCGATTTATCATTGAAAGTAGAACTCATCAGGTTCCCGAAGATGAATGAGCACGTAAAGCTCCAGAGAGGAATTGGGATTCCGTGAAACAATAAAATTTGCTCATAATATTCAATCAACGAATTACAACAATTATGTTTTTCAAGTATTTTTATTTTTCCGCTTGTGAATAAGTTGTTTGAAAAAAATGACTCAATTATAATTAAATGAAAAAATTAGATAAATTTCCCGAACGCATTAACGCACTTAGTTCCGGNTTTTTCGATTTATCATTGAAAGTAGAACTCATCAGGTTCCCGAAGATGAATGAGCACGTAAAGCTCCAGAGAGGAATTGGGATTCCGTGAAACAATAAAATTTGCTCATAATATTCAATCAACGAATTACAACAATTATGTTTTTCAAGTATTTTTATTTTTCCGCTTGTGAATAAGTTGTTTGAAAAAAATGACTCAATTATAATTAAATGAAAAAATTAGATACATTTCCCGAACGCATTAACGCACTTAGTTCCGGTTATCTCTGTATTGGAGTAATTGGGCAGCCAGTGTTGGATGTTCTCTTTCGAAGCGATTCAGCGCTACGAGTATGCTTTGCCTCTGCCGTCGATAACCCTCGATGATCGTTCGAAATTGTTGAAGCCGTGCTTCGTGTTCTCGTTCCCGTACAGACTCGGCGTTTCTGACCTGCAATAGACGCCCGGCGATTCTGTCGTCCTTGTATATTCTGTTCAATCTCGCAACATCATCCCTGACATCTCTTTTCACTTTTCTACCGTCCAGGCTGAGCGGCGTTGATTCTAAAGCGAGAATATCGTGTTCTCCGTCGTCGTGAAACTTTTTCGCATTCACTGGATCAGGAAACTGTGAAAAATGTTGTAAATATTAAATATTTGAAATGAACTCACACAATCTTGATGGACAAGGATCATTTTATTCTCCGGATAACTTACTTCGTCATAATTGGAACTTTAAAAAAAAATATGCAAATTTTTGGGAATTATTTAAAAATACTCGAAATTTATGTCCCACAATTTGTCACCCCATAATACACGATTATCATCGAACCCAGAATCTAGAAAAATCTGGAAGCAATTAAATTTCCAGAACGATTCATTAAACAAAGAGACGAGACGCTTGCATACGAATAAAAAATTCAGAAAATAGAGAAAAATTGAACTCGTTCGACGCAATGAAATACGAAAAAATTTGATGGTAAAAATCCTTTGAACTACTAAATTTTTTGACGAATAACAATAAATATTTTGGATTACTAATTTTATTTGAAACTTACATGATTATTGCCAGGGTAGGAATAAACTTGAACGATCCCGAGAATAAAAAATAAGATCATGGCGTAAATGCGTCCCTCCATAATTAATAAACAGACCGAAAATCCAAGAGATATTGTAAGAGAAAGGGCGCTGGATATCTCATAAATCGATGAAACGACAGACTGTTGCCATTTCCCAAAAAATTCCTCCTTTTATATTTCAGCGTCAGTCTTCGTCAGGCAGTTTGCGCCCAGTTTTTTTTTTTTATTGATTTTAATGGATCCCTACATTTAATATATGTAAATTTCTAAAGATAACAGAACTTCCTTAGAATAAAGATTAAACCTTTCCTCTCAATTGAGTTGCGTACGTGCAAAGAGTCGCCAAAATATCTAGCGATGTGAAAATAAAGTACGTGACTTCAATTGATTGATTAGTGACGCAAGACTTCCCAGCTGTTGGTTCAAAACATTAAACTTTTCCGGTTTATTAGGTATTTTTTCAGAATGAATAAACGAATTGTAACTTTTGCAGAAAAATGAAAGTCAGAAATGTCCGAAAAGTTTGCATCGCTTCTTGAAGCTTCGAGTTGGGCAATTTATAGCCGCGAACCTTTGATCGTGGTCATTCAGCTGAGAGTCCAATGTAGACCCATAACCTCTTTATTCATAAACATGCACGGAAACAACTCTCGATCTATAAATATCTGTGTTTTAAAACCATTTATTTATGTCGAACATTGCAAACTGTCAATTATCAATTGTCACATTTCGATGCTTCCACGAGAATAGACATTTGTTTCGGGCTGAGATATTCATGAGTAGAGTTGCTTGGGATCACAGGAGTTTCGAAACAGACACTCCACAGCATCGGGTTATTATAGAATGGAGGAATATTGAACAGCAGTGTCGCATTGCCTTCTTCGAAATTATTTATTAAGATTCGTTTTTTTTTTCGTAAAACAATGTAGAAAATAATTTTGACTGCGATTGTAGATGGAGCTTTACTTCCGAATAATTACCAAAGTAATTGAATTAAGTGACATCCACCGAAGCGTATACACATAGGTCAAGCACATGTCATGAATATCAGGTACAATTTATAACAAACAGCTCTAAAGTGTGTTTGACAGAAACGTGTGCAAACAACGCCGATAGCGGAGTCGTCGTTTGTACAACTGTCCATCAGTTTACTATGCGGTTAATTTTCTCACATATATCTCGAGCCATATCGAGGTGTGTCGAAAGAAATTGGCCTTTTTTTTTGTTTCTCCACTTGGAACGGTTTTATGACGATATGAGTAAGCGTGTGTACACGATTTTTTCAAAATATGGAAAAAGCACGGATGCCACGAACTTCGAAAGTCACACGTTCCGAAATTTCTTAATTAATCTTGAACCAATAATTTCATTTTTATTAAAGACCAGAGAATAAAAACCGACGTTTCTATGAATTTTTCTAAACAACTGCCCAAGTTTTTTGTAGCGCTTGTATCTGAAGATTTCCAGGCTGCCAGCTTCCGCGGTGTCTTTTTATCTTTTGAGATATGGAGAATTTTCGAGGTCAGCTATAATGAGACAGAGTAACATGATATGTGAATACTCGCTGAGCAATCATGGGATCAAAGTTCACGAATAATGGAACCACTCAGCCAATCGTAATGGATCTTCGAGGCCTTCGAATCTTTCGGTTTTCTCAGTTATATCATAGAAAATAGCAGTTATGGTCAGTTTTGTTTGAGTCATTCATCAGTGTGCACGTTAAATTGTCATTTACATATTTCGTGGAGTTTTTTTTCTGCTGGCGAACGTGTAGTTCAAAGTTCGAAATTTGTGCACTCAGTTTCTCAATCTCGCGCGTGATTTTTATTCCGTCGCAATAAAAGTTGGCAACGATGAAGCGAGATCCGTATCGGAACAACCTCCATGATTTTTCGGTCTCACTACCAAAGATGTTCCAAATTTTGTTCGCCTATTTTCTCGTGGTTGCTGGTACGCATTTCTGGTTGAATTATTACGAAGAATGTTTATAGTCACTCGTTTTCAAGTTCTAGTGTTCTGGCTGTAGGTTCGACGAAGATTATTGAAGTAAAAGATTTTCAGTGAACTCGAAGAGTTAAAAAAAATTCTCACAAAATTATTCACAATTTTTTTTTCATTCTGCACGGAATAATATATTTAAAAAATGGAGCGAATCGAAAAAGGTCGCGGTTGCCACCCGGTCGATTATATATTTGATGCATGATTTCCGATTACTCGAATCTACTCATTTTTTTCCACACCCTTTTGTCTCATCCGGGATTCTCGACTTCGAGAAAAAACAACAGAGAGCTCTCGACTGCGGAGCAAAGTTTAGGCTTTTATTTCTGCCCTTCATAACTAACGAAGCGTTCCCGAAATAATAATTCAACCTAGTTGTAAAGTTGGGCAGAATTTTATGCTTAGCTGGCACAGTCTCGAGCTGGCTANTGAGTCATTCATCAGTGCGCACGTTAAATTGTCATTTACATATTTCGTGGAGTTTTTTTCTGCTGGCGAACGTGTAGTTCAAAGTCCGAAATTTGTGCACTCAGTTTCTCAATCTCGCGCGTGATTTTTATTCCGTCGCAATAAAAGTTGGCAACGATGAAGCGAGATCCGTATCGGAACAACCTCCATGATTTTTCGGTCTCACTACCAAAGATGTTCCAAATTTTGTTCGCCTATTTTCTCGTGGTTGCTGGTACGCATTTCTGGTTGAATTATTACGAAGAATGTTTATAGTCACTCGTTTTCAAGTTCTAATGTTCTGGCTGTAGGTTCGACGAAGATTATTGAAGTAAAAGATTTTCAGTGAACTCGAAGAGTTGAAAAAAATTCTCACAAAATTATTCACAATTTTTTTTTCATTCTGCACGGAATATATTTAAAAAATGGAGCGAATCGGAAAAGGTCGCGGTTGCCACCCGGTCGATTATATATTTGATGCATGATTTCCGATTACTCGAATCTACTCATTTTTTTCCACACCCTTTTGTCTCATCCGGGATTCTCGACTTCGAGAAAAAACAACAGAGAGCTCTCGACTGCGGAGCAAAGTTTAGGCTTTTATTTCTGCCCTTCATAACTAACGAAGCGTTCCCGAAATAATAATTCAACCTAGTTGTAAAGTTGGGCAGAATTTTATGCTTAGCTGGCACAGTCTCGAGCTGGCTAATTCATATTTCGGGGAAAATTTTCTAATGATTTTGATTCCGTAATTTAGGTCATACCGTTTCAAATATTTACGGTTCTCATTTAGACCCGAAATTTTTCCAAATCCTCTAGAAAATCTTTTTGCCAATACGAACGTTCGATCGGATTATGAGAATTCGATAACAGGACCATACCAACTTACTGAATTTATTATGAAGTTGCGATCCAATAAAATCCAACCGTAAACATAGAATAAATTAACAGATGAAGCGCAGAGCTTGAAAATAAAAATCCATTGAGTCTCGATTATTTTACTTTCTCAATCAATCGAATGGAGTTATTATTTCAATTGATTTTTGAGGCGTTCATTTTTCCACAGCAAACGAGGACAATTTTTCTACTCACGAGGCCACGCCGTGGCATCCAATTTATTCTCACCCTAATGCTGCACCGTCGTGTTTTTGTTTCCTCTCATATTTTCCCTCTTACGAGCAATAAATTCTGACTAACTGGATGAAAAATCCAATCACTGAAACATCGATGAAAAATTTTCCGGGACGGCGCTCGCCAAAGGGCATCCTCAAAAAGTGAAATAAAAATGCACGAAGAATTTTGTTTGACCCCAAGCTTCGTTGTGGATCGTTTGGATTGATTATATTTCGTGGTATCATGAGCTACTGCGCCACCTCGCTTTTATTCATACAACTACGCTTATCTCGATAGCCAAGAAAAATCTTGATATACATTTCCCATGTATATTTGGCTATATAATTTATATAATATATAAATGTACATATGCATGTGTATATAGTGAATATTCACGTGATATATATTGTACAGTAGTCATACCACGTTATATATAAGCATACACGTCATTGTACACTGGTTCGATCGATTATCTACTCTCTGGCCTGCTTCTCTCGCACATCAAGCGATGTTGTATCGTCTCGACGCCAGGCATTTACATTTTCATCCTCCAGTCCACGTACATATTTTCATATGGATACATACATACAAAAAATACATAGAGTACGAGTATATATCCATTTTTATCCACTCGTAGAGCTTTTCGCTTCACCACAAGTGCACGAGTGCATCTCACGTTCGTCTTCTTTTGGAGTAGCGAGCGCAAAGTGTCAGTGGAAATAATTTAACAATTGCTTGGGTTGTAGTCGCGATTTGTATGTGCATGGAATATTTTCCATGAAATATTTCCAAGTGGAATCATTGCGGACGTCTCTCCAGGTTGGAATCTTAAAATTGACTGGAAAAATTAATCTCAATGAAAAATTTTCGCCATTCAGATTTTCTCATTTTTCTATAAGGAGTGAAGAAAATCAGGGTCATGATAATATTCTGGTACGAAAACAACAGTTATTTCAACGGAATTTTAACATTTATACTTTATGCCTGCGGAGTATAATCTCCGATACAAATAAGTGAGAGATCGGAGCATCATTTTCTTCTGGATGTCGATCGTTTTACTAGCGGAAAGTATGTAACAAATAAGCCAAGTCGAAACGTATACAATCTCCAGT
The DNA here is from genome assembly GCA_037952995.1 of Hyposoter didymator. Taxonomy (NCBI): domain Eukaryota; kingdom Metazoa; phylum Arthropoda; class Insecta; order Hymenoptera; family Ichneumonidae; genus Hyposoter; species Hyposoter didymator. Next base: position 6,037,201 of record JBAJMU010000007.1, read on the forward strand.
TTACACGAAGAAAGAGAATAAAAAAGGCAAAAGAAAGGAGTGAATTGTGGTTGCTATTTTTAGCCCGACCCTTCGTCAAGACTCCGATCGAGAAAGGAGACTGGGGGATGAAAAAAGAGGGACAGGGAAGAGAGCGAAAAAGAGTAGACGATGAGAACAAAGCCAGGAACAATTTTTCTTCGACCTCTCGACAAGTCGGAATTCTCACGCACGTGGCAAGACAGAAGAAATAAGAAGGTTGAGTAAAAATAAAGGAGAGAGGGAGAGCGAGAGAATCGAGAAGGGAAAAAGAAAACGAACCATAAGCGGCAAATTGTCGATTTCAGCTGGGGAGTCTCGGAATTCATTTCCACTAAAGATTCCAATGTTTTTGGAAAGTCCCAAGCAGCCCCTTCGATTTTCTTTTTCGCAAGATCCTCCAAACACGTTCTCGCCTTTGTGTAACCATTTTTCGTATTTTTTCCTATGTATACTTTCCCACCGCGATGGAAAACTGCTTTCACAGCCAGTTTATTTCTGCTGTTGATTTTTCCATTTGACGGATTAGATTATCTGGACTCTGCTGTGGAATTTGAACACGCGAAATCGAGGAACGTGCAGCACAGAGTAGTTACCTTAGCATCCAAAATTTAATATATTAGATTCGAATAATTTGATATGGCTTCAGAATTTCACTCATCAAACACGCTGCCCTGGGATATTCATCAGGGAAACAGGCCACTGACGAAATTAACAATTCGTACAAAAACGGGAGAGCACGATGATTCGAAATTTGAACACATGAAGTAATATTTCGAAACAAACTCAGCATTGAGTCCACGTAGATTAATCAAAGCTAATTAATTTTGTGCTGATTTTCGGGGAATCATAATAACTGGATCAATCAGAAAATCGCACCGCTATCGTTATTTGTAATTTGGGAAAATAATTGGAGCAAAAATATCGAATGTAAACAGTAATATATATTAGGTTGGTCAATTCATGAGGGAAACATGGGAAAGCATTTAGCACCGTGGATGAGGCGCCGTTATATGTGGTTTCGAGCGTTTGTTGCCTTTTGGTACAAAAAGGAAAGAGAGAGAGAGAGAGAGAGAGATAGAGAGCACGAGGGATAGCGAGCGGAAGAGTGAACGAGGGTGAAAGGCTGAGAACGAGATAGTTCAAAGGGAGGCTGGGATTTGCGCGATGAGTTGAGCCATAGAATGAAATCACAGAATTTGATTCGTGATTATTCCGGATTATGATATTGTTGGTTATGGCTCACCCTATTCGCGGTGATGATGCTCCTGGATAGAGGCAAAAGAAGAGAGAGGAGAGTAGGATGATCGAGCTGATGGTCTGTTCTCTCGGTTTGAATCCTCGCCTCGTTGCAGGCCCTCGGGCAATATCGGATTTATTCATGAAGTTTGAGGGTGGAAGAGTCGAGAGTATAGACGAAGAAGAAGGATGAAGAGAAGTTAAGGAGATGAACGAGAGATAAAGCGAGACGAAATGCTGAATGCGTAATGAAAGTCGAGAAAGGGAAACGAGAGGATGGTAAAGCGAAGAAAAAGTAGAATGTGGGGTTGCTATGATTAAATGACAGGTTTTGAGAAAGCCCCGACTGAAAAAAACGCAGCAAAACACTCGCTTATTCGTTCCTTTTGCTGCCAGCCACAGAGCTTACGTAAAAATCTATCCTCATGAGCAGGGGAGTCTATAAAAAATAGACGTCTTGTTTGACATACGAATTATGATAATGGAGGGTTGTTTGACGTGAAGCAATACGTGAAGGCTTCTCTCGCGACTGTCACCTTAGACCTTTGGAATACATCGTTTATATATCCTATACGTACCATACACACAAAACATGAGTATATAAATAAACGCTTCCGCCTACGGATGCTAAAAGGACACGACATACACAATTTATTGTATTCCACTTTGCACGCATGAACTCAATTTACTAAACCAGTCGCCATTTCCAAGGTAATGTCTCTTCCATTCGAATATTCTATATACCTAAATGAGTATTGGATAAGACGCATTAACAGGCGCTACTTTCACGCTCATCACTGTCGCTCACCTCAAACTTTAGCCATACGTTTGATGAATGTTCATAAAAGTCCTTAAAAACGACTCATTTGTCGAACTCGGTGAAAATTATGATTTTGTACTGTTTCACGTCGGATCTGCGTGCTCCAAGGACATAAACTTTATTTTGGTGACAAGCACAAAAAACTATTTTTCATCGTGACATTCCATCAGGAAGTTTACCTGGTGACTCGAGCAACTAAAAATTAAAAAAAAAAAACTGTTGTGTCTGGCGTGGGAGGCTCGGTGGGTTTCCAGTGTTTGGCCTCCAAAGTTTGACCTGTTCATCGGGGCCATTTATTCTGAACTTGATTGTTGGAATGTCGTGCGGTGACCTTGTGGATATTAATGATTGTTTCCTAACGTTAACAGATTTGAAGGTTCCCGAATTGAGAAAGAACCCAAAATCTTCTTTGTCGATTATCGTCGTCGGAAAAATTGAACCGTCGTTTTCACTGGAACTCGATCATCACCAAGTCGAAACGATGGCTGATTAATTTGATACGGAGTATACATGGAGAATGGAAAACAGGGACGATGTGAAACAGCGTGGAAACACGGCTGGAATAATATCCATGTATATATAAATATTTCGGTACATATTCACGAAGGTTCTTGAAAAACATGAATTCATGGATCGTACGTTATTACAGTTCATTTAATATCCTTGCATACATCAAGGCTGTGCAGAAGGTTGTACCTGGGGGCTGTACTAAGTTGCGTGTTGCTCGGGTTCAGTCGTGAATTAGCCGGTGAACATTAGCAGAGCTCTACTTGAGTAAAAGCGAGCTGTGCTATTATGCAGAGACCCGTTGGATCATATAAACTTGATACCAAAACTATATGAACTATATATATGAAGGAACATCTCTGGCTTTCTTCCTGCAGAACTCCCCTTCATCGTCGATAATGAGAATCAATTGTAAGACCGGTGTGTAATTCAACGAGTTAAATCCCCATTGCTAGCTTCGCAAAAACATCGTTTCCTTTTCCATCGGTCGTTCTCCAAGCCCTAACTCACAGTTCTCTCTGTGTCTTTCTCCCTCTTGATCAAATTTCTTGAAAAAAAAAACAGTGTGCGATCTTTTCTGCATAAATAGACTCTTCCGGACGAAAACTTAGCGAGATTCATAATTCTTTAAACTTTATCGCATATATTTACACTGCTCGAGTAGCGATAAAGCTCCCGTTGTTTCCTTCACTCACCACAACGTTACAAGCATTTACCTCTTAACGACATATACACGGACTCGTTGGTATATATATTTTATAGAATAAACACGAAACCCTCAGTGATTTTGCTACGTTATGTCTTGTATGTCTGAGTGTTACGGCATGCAGCCATTGAAAATGGGCGACGCATGTAATTTCACGCGTGAGCTCGTTCAAGACTGTAACGCTACATTATAATTACATATACATACACATTTGTATGTATATATATTTATTGCACGATAAAATTTTAATGTTCGGTATATACACAAACGTTCTGGCAGTGCTTTCGTGGTGTAAATTTATGCGAAAGCACGTGTAAACTCGAGCGCAAGCGCTACCGAGTAATGCCACTCACACACACCCACAGCCTAACAATGTACAGTACATACATCCGTTGATATAGGCGTGTGTATCTATTTCATACGGATGTGAAGAGCAAGTTCGTTTGCACTCAATCGCCAAGTACTTAGGGATGCAAACTAGAAACAAAACAGAAGTGCAAACCCTGTAAATGTTGGTATTTATATGTATGTGTTGTATATCTGTGTGTTTTTGTCTGGATTGGTACATAAAGAGCAGGGATGCTGACGAGGATAGGTACATAAGCAAAGTTTACATAATACCGAGTGAAATTGAAATCCCAAAGGCTGTTCCAATTAGGTTCTCGCTACCTGTGCACTGTCATTTACCTTGGACCCTCCAATATTGTCTATATGGAATGAGGTAATTATTCACAGAAACTGCAACTCTACATTTTTGTGTAACCAAAGTTAGAAATTACGAGGCAACCAACATTACACGACGTCGAAACTGTTTCTCTTATGAAATACGATCATTTGGACAAAAAGCAAGTTTTCGTTACGAGAAACTGCGCTGGATTTAATAAATAGCGTTTCTTTTGTTTCTTAATTAAATTTAATCAAATAACAGACTATCTTCTGGAGCGCGCGTGAAACGAAACGAATTATTTGAGAACTTGAAATTCTTCTTAATATCGTTTTCGTTCCAACTTTCGACGATTTACCTTTTTACAGAATCTCGTAATTGAATCATACCCGTGTTCCATTAATACGACGGTTTTAAACCAATACACGCTGCGTTGTCTGGTCTTACTAATTCTACCGAGTTATCGGGTCAATTACGGACAATCATGACAGTCAAATATTCCGGTGAACATTTATGAGGGCTTGAATTACGTGGAATGCCTTTCGACAGCATTAGATTTTCTATTTTACTGGCTATACTGGCAACAACCAAATTCAAATCGTTTATTATCATAGTGATTGACGTTTAATTGCGAATAACACAGAAACATTTATAGTGTTTCGAGGTCAGCTGTCGATCGAAATTTATTAATTGTGTACAATCACAACTCTGTACGAAACGTTGAAATACTACGAAATATTTATTTCTTCGTAGACAAACTACGTTGTATCCATTTGCTTGATTTCCGTTCCGTGAAGCTTTCATCCCATTAATGCATGATCGCGAGTAATCGGTTCAGTAATCGACGAACCACAGCAAGAGCATGAAGACGGGGGGTGGAAGCATAACGGGGGGTTTAGTCCCAAGGGTGGACAGCAGTCAGCATGCGACGTGTAGACCTTACTAGAGGGACGGTTAAGGAAGCAGAAAGGGGTATGTAACAAGGAAAGACAGAAGAAAAAAGTGGTTTAATGGGAAGATCGCGTGCTGGTGGCCCATTAATCGTCGCCTTCGGTTCCCTTTCTCTCTCTCGCTTTCACTCGGTTACCTTCTTTCCTCTCTTACGCCGAGCCAATCTTCGAATCACTGTCAGCGGTGGGCGGTTAACGTGACAATGTTCCGGCGTAGATTTTTCCGAAAGTGATGTCAATGTCACGCTTTGTGCCTTCCTTCGCGATCCCTCTTTCACACCCTCCCTCACTCTGTCATTCATGAATAATCGTTCATTGCGCGTTATTTAAACTTTTAGTTTCGTGATAATAAATATATATGTGTGTTGAATTTTTTGCTTTGACCTTTCGCGCCCGATTATATACATCCGACCCGGTGTAATTATGACGAAAACTTTCGGGACTACACAGGGAAAGATCGAGGCGGGAGAATCGAGTTGTTCACATACACACGCATACTAGAGAGCTCGAAGATTTATCAGCAATGTCGAGACGAGTAAAAGTTTGATTGCCTCACGGTATTCTGCTTCGGTTAAATTCTCCAGAGTGGGAAGAGCAACCGATTTTTTTCATTTTAATATTCCTTTTTTCCCTTCTCCACCCTTTTCTCTTCGCCCCCTGCTGTTCCTCGTCCGCGCTTCATCTCACTCATTCGATCACTTTTCTCCTAACACTCCACTCGTCGTTCGCTTCTTCCCCAAACCCCTTCACGTCACTTTCCATTTTTTCAGCTTCCACTCTTGCTGTTCATCCCTCTGGTATTCGCGTCAACGTACGCTCCATAGCGTCAGGAACCCGGTACTCTTCTCGATCCTCCTGATCACTCTCGAGCCAATGGACTATAATACCTGATATTGATGGTTGACGCAAATTGGGCGGTGCGATTCCAAAAGAGACTCATTTCGAACATGCACTGCCACCGAGTTATTCAGAATTTTACTGACTTCGTTTGGAAAACTCGTAAATTACATGAACATTTTTACAGCTTTCAAATTTGCTCCGAATGCATGTGCGGATTAAATCGTTCGTCCTCTGGAGAAGAGAAACCGATGTGGAGCTCTTTCTCGTGGTTACATATTCTCTGATCGTTGCGACATCCTACAATTACACGAATTCTTCGACCCTCTAATCCCATGCAAAGCCCTCGGTGGGGAAAAAACCGTTTTTTTTCTTCTGCGGAACGGAAAAACGTAAGTGCACAACTCGATAGAGTAAAAACCCTCCCACGAGTTCTCTGACATCGACAATAATCTGTACAGTCACAAACGTCACTGATAATAATATAGAAACTAAGCAATGACGAATGAATATAATGCGAATGCGAAAAGTCCTTAAAAGTTGGAAGTTTATTGAGAAGGGAGTTCGAAATTGCCACGAAATGCTTCTACCTACGCCGTAGATAGTTGGAGTGGCTTTCAATCGAGAAGCGAGTGGAAGAGAGTCGAAAAAAGTGTGTAAAAGTGGAAAGTTCAAAGCGTGGGCTTGCGCTATTACCATGACTGGGTCTATAGTGAACGAATGACCGTAATCCACCTGCCGTATAATTAGTTCTTGCTCATTGATTCCGGCACGGTTAACAGTTGAATGAGAAAAAGGAAAATGGAGGGAGCGAGTCAGAGAGGAAGAAATGAAGAGGAACGTGGAATAGGAATAAAGATATAGAGACGCAGAGAAACGATAATAAAAGGTCAGTGGAGGATAAAAGAGGAACACAAGAGAATGAAGATAGGTAAGAGTCATGGCAGAGTTCTCAAGACGTTCGAAACAATTGGTCCTTTCAGAGAGGTAAGTCTCCAAGGACCAAACGATGCCGGTGGACTTGGTGGCAAATTCTCCTCGAAGAATCTTTTCCTTCCAACTTTATATCCTCTCCCATCCGAGAGTCTTGGTTCACTACAGTTTGCTATACTTGGCTTGATTCATGTACCTATACATACACAAATCTTGATATATGTATATAATTATCTATCGCTGTGTACGTGTATGTGTGTACGTCCATGAGATGGTACAGAAGAAGAGCTCTGAGTCGAGAGGGGTGCCGGTTGGCGTAAGTACCACTGGGAACGATAATACAGACGATGAAGTGGATAATGCTCGTGCGGAAGATTGAAAGACAGAGAAATGAAGAGTGAGGGATACTGAGATAGAGAGGAAATGAGAGAAAATCAAGGGAATAGCGAGAGAAATGTACAGACTGAAGGGACTTGGTTGGATAATGGGAAGATCATTATTTTCAGGAACAAAGTCGTCGTCGACGTCATATATACAATGCTTCGTGCTTCTTTGCATACATATATATCGACGCTTATAGATAAATGTACAAATATAGATATTCCTGCATGTGTGTGTGTAACAGAAGCTCAATTAGCATTTGGCCAAATCGTTTCATGACACATATATTTATAAATTAGTATATTCCAAGTTTAGCTCACAATCATCCTGACTTGCCAGATCGTTTTCATACCTGCAGCTTCATTCTTCAACGTCTCCCTCATCCACAATTCTTACCGAGTATCTTTATCATCTTCATATTTCATGCGTTTATCCGCAATCGATCTCGGACATCAAATTTGACGTGGAAAATATTTCGTATCGTCTAAGAGGGATATAGAGAGAAAATAATGTTGAGGATATTCGATCTTTTCGTCGGATAACATACACGATTTATAATCTACCGTGTTTCATTGTTAGATTGAAGATCGTTACAAAAACGTCGCAACGAAAATCACCTCCGATTGCTTTCCTCGATTTGTCGGCTGTAATTAATCTTATCCCTGAGGAGCGAGGCTCGAAGAAAGCACCGTTATAAGCTCAATTTTGTACGGGACTTTTCACGTTCAATCAACCGGCAATTATTGAAATTCAAATTAAAGAAAATGCAAGCAATTTAACTAAACGAAGGACTTCCTGTTTATGAAACGTAATTCTTCATTAATTATCGTTATTCTAATGATCAAACCTTTATAACAAACTTGTAGATTCTTTTGATCAGGCAATGATTACGGAATTTCTGCGACTTCTATCGTGTCACTATGTATCAATACTTTCACGTATCAATTTTGGAATTTGCGTGGAATCCTTTCGATGAAAATCGATCGAAAATTTCGATTAGATTAGAATTTCGATAGGAATTTTGTTAAAAAATGTTTTAACACTTCGTGAGTTGAGCATGAGAACGGGAGAAAAAATGAAACAGAAGAATTCAGAATGGTATTTCATTTAATCATAAAAATTGGAAGTTACTGGTGGATTATGGTGATTTGTCATCGAATGTGCGTTGTAATGGGCAGGTTGGGTTAGGTTGAATGTATAAGCATTGTGGATCCGATAATATCGTTCTACAAGAGGCTTTCTACGAGAGAATACGCGGGGGAGCGACATGACTTACGACACCGATATGCGCCCAACATTTTACCCTTTTCCACGATCCCTTCTGTATATTCTCCCTTTCTCTCATGCGAAATACTCACGAGCGAGCAAAACACGTTCTCCGACCGGAAGAACGTATTTATCCTACGTGTTCCGTGCTCTCGCAAGTTCCGCAGCCAGGCCAAATTAGCTTTCCGCGGAAAATGGATCGGCCGAATGCAGGACGCGAGTTCGAATGCCCTCGCGATCTCGAGATACAACGGTGAGAGGAAGAGAACGGAAGAGAAAGAGAGAAAGAAACGGCAGCAGGTTCGAACGTAGTTGGAGAGATCTTTCTGGAAAGCATTGCGGAGAGAAAAAAAAGGAAACCTCACGGAAAGAAGGAAAGAGCGAAGTAAAAGGGCAAACGCTAAAAAGGTCCCTTTTGCCCTGTACACAACGTGTAAAGGTAAAAAAGAGAAAGCGCGACGAAGCAGAAAGCGTGGAAGTAGTACGAGAGCAGCGAGGCCGTGTTATTTCTACCCTGCAGAGTGCTGAATTTAAGAAAATTTTACTCCAAATTCAAGAGAGCGAGAGAGAGAGAGAGAGAGAAGGCTGAATGGAATCTCTCGTTCGCGAAGTAAACTCACTAATACCAGGCCACTCTTTAAATTCAATGTGTACAGTGATAAGGATAGGGACTAAATGGAAGAAGAGAATGAGAGACAAAAAAAATAGCATCAAAAAGTTTTGAACGTGTAACGCGTTTTATCGAATTAAGCAAGACCTTCTCCCCCTCGACTTATGCAACTTTTAATGCACCTAAGTGTCATCCATGGAAATGTTTTTTCAAACATATACACACACCCCCATATATACATATATATCGTCGTAATTGTATGTACGGATACTAGTTTAAATGAGTTCAAATTAAATGAAAACTGGGTGATGCGGAAATCAAGCGGGGTGCCAAAGAATAAGAGAAGACCCAGGAAAATTTGAATTACCTGTTAAAACGATGGGACTATAGTCTTCCGGAATTGTGGTGAGTCTGTCTCTCTCTCTCTCTCTCTCTCTCTNCTCTCTCTCTCTCTCTCTCGGTATCTCCCTTTTCCGTTTGCTCTTTCCTGCTCGTGACGAGCAACCGTGTGAGAGGCTCGGGTTATATCGCTAATTGAAGAAGAACGAGTGCCCGAGCGTGCTGAGCACTTCCGACACCCCTCTACCAAAAGGGTGAGCGCGAAAATGAAGAGAGGGTGCGCGAGTAAAAGTAAGAGGGCGGCGCGGGTGTTACATCGTTTCTCGTTGAATTCAGACAACCTCTTTCCATGCCCAGGCTTTTCACCTGCTCCGAGACGACTTATCTCGTTATACCTGCAGACTTTTTCGAGCTTTTCAACTTTCCAACCCCAGCACGCAAAAACATTTAGCGCTTTTTATTACAGTCTCAAACTCGACGATTCCCCGGATCGATGAATCTCCTAAACACCGATTTCTTTTGGCTCAACAAATTATCACAAAAAACAGCATAAAGTGAATCTGGTCGGTGGGAAATGATTTTTACGATATAGTAAAAATTAATTATTTTCATATTTCGATTCGAAAAATCTGGTGGACACTTGCCCATTGACGTTGATCACGCGGTCGACTATTGAACGTTAATCAAGAAATTCTCGCTGATCAGTAGCATGAATTCTTTTTCTTGCATCTATTGGACAAGGCCACTCCATGAATTAGTAACTATTCGATTCGTATGCCAATTGAGTATCGATTTTTATGGTTCTAAAATATTGACTGATATCGATTATCGAATAATTACCATCATAATGTTTTATGCAGTCGCAATACAGTCTAGACTATTGTCTCTAGTCTTTCGAACCCTTATTCTCTCCCGAGTCACCCCTTTTCCTGTTCGCCTCGTTCCCTTCTTTTCGCTTTGTATTCATACTCGAATTACTACACGGCTGCTGGCAGAAAATTTAACCCTTCTTGACAAGCATCGAGTAGAGCGGGTGGTCTAGCGTGAGCCACCATTATCGTGCAAATTTTTCGAGCCAAATACCCCTCAGGTGTTTATGTCGCTCGTAAAAATAGAAAAAGCTCCGAGGCACTAAAAGAAAAACCTCGGACGAAGAATCTTTACGATTTAACGTCAAAATAATCGAGCCAACTTTCAGCAGCGTGCTTTTTTCTTTCTCACCTCAACTGCAGCGTTTACTTTTCCTTTATCTTGCTCGCGTCACTTGTATATCTCACAATCTGCCTCGATAATGGGCTTTGTTAGTGTTCATTTCTCAAGTTATTGACGAAAACTTAACAAGTTAATGAATAAAGTAAAACACCGAGTACCGCGTGCGACTTGCGTAAAAGTTGTTTTCGAGTGCTGCGACTTTTTTTTTACCGATATTTCTAAACTTTGATTGGTAGATGCAGAAAGTTTGAGTTTTCATGTTGATCTAACGACTGAGGAAAAGAATATGGTTGGGGGTCAACGAAGAGTGTCCCAGCCTGCAAGCAGGGACCTCGAGATTCAATGTATTGTCTGAAAATAAATGAAAATAAAAAAAAAGCTGTCGACGTCGTAATGACTCCAATAGTTGCGAAACATTGACATGTTTTAAGCTCCAAAAAGTTGAAAAGCATTCAATCGCGTAGCGATGCCGCTAGAGTTGAGTTACATTGACGAGCTGGAAACATTACGCATGATCGTGAAAGATTCAAGTCGCAGAAGATACGGAGGATATTCGATAGTGACGAGATAACCAGGAAATTTAGACCGTCACAAATTTTTCCAAGCAGACTCCTGTACCAGGAGAATGGGAGGTGGGCGGAGGGTGGATGAATTGTATAAAGATGTACAGTGTAAAAGAAGAAGCGGAAAAAGCGAGAGATAGACACCAGTAAAGCGACAACATTGTCGGTAGGAGCATGGAGATGAAGATCTGAGAGCGGTTGAAGAAGGATGGAAAATTACTAAGGAAAAAGGATTGACAGGGGGCGCGCAGAAGAGGGAGAAAGCGAGAGTTTTGCTACGACTCTCTCCCCACCTTGGAAGTTGAGCGTATTTCTTTCTCTCTCTTTCTTTCTTGCTTATCGTGTTTCTCGTTCTTGGTGAAGCAGCCCCCAGAGCGAGGGGTAGGAAGCGGGAGTATCCGAGGGTGTAGACGGCAACGTCGAGCGCGTGAGATCGAGCGAAACGGAGAGACACTCCCGTGTCCTACAGAGAAGTGTACGAGGACGAGCAAGAAATACAGATCGCGACACATACGAAGCTATAAGGTGGTTAGGGGTGGGAAAGCTGCGCACGGAGAGAAATGGGTTTGTTCTAATAGCAAAAGATCATTTGCTAGTCGTATTTTAGTTCAAACAGCAAAGCCTTAAGCACCCGTAGCATAATTTTCGTTAGGGCAGCAAAAGAATATTTGCTACGAAAACGAAAAATGCAAATCGACGATAGATTTGTCGGAGTAGCAAATGCCGTGCTGTAGGAGCAAAATTTTTGTCACGGTAACAGATGACTTTGGCTGCGCGAGCAGATGCGCGGATAGCCGGTCAGTAATCGTAGCATAAATGTTCATTTGCTGTTGCTACGAAAAACTGTATGCTATCGGTACATTTTCTGCAATGCTATTCGTTGAAGGCGAAAAGCATATATGGGCACAACGAACGAGCACGCCAAAAAAAGTGCGAGCGTTCAGGGCAAGATTTCGTAGAAATATTTCGAATTGCCTATAACACTGTGCCGGCCGCGTATTTCGTAGAAAATGTACCGTGTCTTCCGAAAGGAAAACAAAAAGCAACGCGCGCAGCAGCGCTCATTGCTGAGCGGTGCGTTCGGCGGCCAATTTGCGCTATAGCATTTTTTTGTCATTGTCAAAATTTGAATAAAATATGCATTTGAACAGCAATTATAAAAAAAATTAATTGCAACTGTTTATAATTATGACTCGACCGTCATTCGTTGGTATATACTTAATTAAAAAAGTATTGTATATAATAAATATTTGCAACATAAATCGGCGGAATGATGTTGACTATTTCATTAGGGTTCGGTAGCGCAACGGACAAGGTTCATAGGTAGCAAGTTAGAAAGTCTAGGTTCAAACCCCTGTGCAGGTAGGAAATTTTATTCGGTAAAAATGCCCACCTGCTTATCTGCAATCGCCGAAATAGAAAAATTGCATCATGCAAGAGTGAAATTAGATTTTTAATTTCATTTTTGCAGCTGAAAAGCCATTCTTATCTATCAAAATCATTTGGTGAACGAAGAATAAAAAATCTCGTTCAGCAAATACGATTTGCTCGTCCAACAAATGCTTTTGCTGCCGTAACACGTTGTTGCTGTTCGAGGAACATTTCTGTGCATGCTACGGGAGCAAAAGTTCTTTGCTACACTTCAACAAAGAATTTTTGTTACAGCAGCAAATAAATTTGTCGTCACTATATTAACATAGAAAATTTGTAGCAGTAGCGTGGCGTACGCTGTCGTAACGCAAAAAATTCTCTCCGTGCGGATGGTAGAACCGAGGGTTGCGACTCTTCGTGAGCGAGAAAGAGAGAAAGCGAACGATAGAAACGGAGAAGGAAAAGAGAGGCACAGCGGGCGTGCGAGAGAGAAGGAGAAAAAGGGTGAGAGAGAGAGAGGAGAAAAAAAAAGAGCGAGAAGACTGATCGTGGAGAGACGCGGGACACGCTTGCGCGGATCCCGGGCGGGCGCGGGCAGTGCCACTGGAGCCCGGCGGTTCAGAGCTTCGCCCGGGCGTCGGGACGACGAGAGCGGCCCACCCGAACTTTCCGTGTTACCCTTATAATCGTGCGCGACAAGCACAAAACTCGTTTTTCCCACAGAAAACTTTATCCAAACGAACGTTAACCACACAAGACAAAAGCAAAAATGAATTACCTATTTATAAACATCTACATTTTCGTGATTAAGTAATAACTTCAAAATTACGCACCATTTCCATCTGGCTATCATCGAACGCGTGTTCTCCATGACAATCAAAATATTGAAGAGTCCATGGAACAAAAGCTGTTGATTAGTGCGTGTGTAATTAATTTATTCCCAAGAAAAAACACAAAGTGAGATTCGCGTCTGTGCGGACAAACCGGTACCTTCTGTCTGATGACATTCGATCACTCAGCTTCCTCGATCCGCGATAATCTTTCATTTTTCATTCGTCAAAATAATAAACAAAGAATCTTCCAAGATTTCAGTGCTGTCGTGATTTGAGTCTTTGTGCCTGTGCCTGTGTTTGTGCGACTCTGTGTATCGTCTGTGTATCGCGAAAAAGTTATCGCGGAAGTCGAAGCAAGACGAAAGAAGGGAGATAAGGAGAAAGTGGATTGAGAAACCGGGGACGTTCGACAGGACCGGAAGTTGAGAGCAGGCAGGTGAAAAGGCCGCCAGTTAAAAAGGTTTCTCCGGTGAATATGTGAACCGTGCGAGAGTGCTTGGTCGTGCAAAAGTGTGCGAGTGTGTGATGCACGAGACTACCGGAACCGGAAGGCCGCGTCGTCGTTGTCGTCTTTTGGTCTCACCAAGTGGAAGTGTCGAACAAAGTTGCCGGATATCGCGATACAACGAACGGGTTCATACTGACTGTCCCAGTATCGAGATCGTAAAGAACCTCGCTAAGAACGATCGGGAGGGTTGGATGCTATTTCGAAAGCCGATAATACGGATGGACCGGCAAACGGTGAGCTTGAGAACGCACCTTGACTCCATCAACACCAACGACCATCGTCAAGTCAATCCTTTCAGCATTGATAATAAATATTATCACCGGTGGACGAGGCACTGAGATGTTAGTCGAGCCATGGTCCTTGTCGTCGCCATGAGGACTTCCTCATACATTAATTACTACGTACTCTGCCTCGTATGTTGGATCCTTCTTGGAATCACTGGTAAGACAGATCAAGCGAGGCTAACAGCATCGACGTTCCACCCACCCCTTTCTTCCTATCAAAACCCTTAGAAAAAAAAATAAAACACACCCAGACACGCGTAAATACAGGTTCTAATTGGATAGAGTGAGAATTTTTGCATCTTCCATACGATGACGTACATTTTCGTGATTACGTTGAAAGACAAACATTCAAATGACATCTAGAATTGTCTGAAAGGACGTATCCACTGGTAGGGCTATTTAGCGATCGAGTTGAATAACGTGGAAGATTTCTCAACTAGTTACCGCTGCGATAATTTTAACTGGAAGTAGAACGCTGTTGCAGGAACTTCGTTTGCGTCACGAGGTAAAGAGGTTACGCGCAGTTCGCTCCATTTCGTATTTTCCACCCAATAATTAAACTCGATTAATAAAATAACAAGCAAATCCGTTTGGCGGTTTGAACAATTATCAAGTACGACCATCAGTCATGCTCTCAACTGAAAAGCCTTCATTTTTATTCATGATTCTTCACTCTCGTCTACCTGGTACGAGGGAACCGGTGTACGATGTATTAAACTACGTCAAGTAGGATGTGAACATGAGCGATAGCCGGATGTGGGATGACCACATCTGAACACGATTGACAAACAGAAGGGCGTTGTTTCGTTCTTGAAATTATGCAGATCAGGCCCTTTTGCTTGGGGCATTTGATAAATGCATACTATGTGAATAAGAACATGTATAGGTTAGCGGAACAGAGATAACGCACTTCAGCACCATCCGTAACCACAGACCATTAACCCAACCCCTTTCCATCAAAGATCCCTGGTCTTCTGTGAATTATCGTACTACATGTTTTCGAAGCTACGTATATACTGGATGCACGTAGAATATACTCACCGAATCGATTTCTCATTGGCATTTAAGGAGGTACATAGTTCAGACAAGTCACAAAGCGACGGGGTCGCGGGGTCAATGAATTTCCTCGTGTCCAACGATGTCGTGCCGTTCGTCCTTTTTTTTTAATCCCACTCTTTCCTTTCTCTTTTTTCTCTCTTTTGTTTTTCTGTACTTCTCTTTCGACGATTGCACATGTTATCATGCAAAACATTCTCTTCATTAGCTGTCCGCTACTTCGTCACGTGTTAAGGGTCAGAAAAATGTATTTAGGTTCGTTATGTCTCTCTGCTCGTGTTCTCTTCGTTCCATGCTCGCGTGTACCAGATATTGGGCGACAGAGTGTGAAAGAACGAAGAGACCGAGGGAGAAAAAGGGCGACAGAAAAAGAAAAAAAAACCGCAGAAAAGTGGGTCGGGTGCTCGAGCTCTACCGCTGTGCAAGCTCCGGGGACAGTGTGCTAAGGGAGGAAAGACAAATCGATATATAGTTTCGCGATGTAAACGAACGATGCTGACTGAATCAATGAATTTACTGTACTATTTGCCAACTCGAATATCCATTATTATCTTTACTGTTCTATTTCAATTGTTCCATACAATGGTAGCAAATTAGCCGAAATTAATTCCCTAGAAGTCTTGAGTCTACATGGCTCATCCCGCGGGCGTCGAATAATGTTTTTGCAAAAAATCAAATTCTGTACATTTATTGCAACCATTTTTCTGGATTTACAGAAATCGATCACGTTTATTAATTCCTGTCCATGTCGTGGGTACATTTCTGTAACTTCGTTAATTGTTTAATTAATCGCGTCAGTAATGAGTTGGATTAGTAAATAACGATGGACAACAAATGCCAAGATTGGTCAATTTTCAAACGATATTTACTGTGCTTGATTGGAGCCATAATTGAGCGTTCATGTAGGAAGTTGGATGTTTAGTAAAGTTGAGTCACTGGACAGAGCGCTTGATTAATTTTCTCATGTCTGTATATCGAACCGATATAGTATGGTCAAGGAGGCAAAGGGGTAAAAGATCGTTGGCCGACGAATTTGGGTCAGACGTACATGGCCCTGTATCTGAGTCACAGAGAGCAACACGAAATGGTTGGAGTAGAAGGAGACGAAGAAAGAGAGAACAAAGAGCGTGAGTAAGAGAGAGAGGGAGAGAGAGGGAGGGAGTGAAAGCGAAGAACGAGAAGAGATAGATGTCGGGGATCAAGTTGGATTGATCGCGGGTTAAGATTCGATTCGCGAAACCACCCACAGACGTTTTTTTACTTTCCCCGAGCCAGCAGGTAGGATTCGAGGGTTATTTGTATAAAATCTGAAGAGGGAGCCTGGCAACGAATGATGAATATAAATTATACTTTTCCCAGATTTCACTGGATCCGTGTTAATTGATTCTTTCAATTTTCGCGTATTCACTCCCAGCTCCGTTAAAAATAAATTCTTTCCATTTATTTTCTTGAATAACTGGCAAATAATTATTAAACGTCAGTCGAATTTCATCAATTTCGATTAATCGTAATGAACTTTCGTTCTGACTCAATCGAGTTAAAACGAAGGAAGCCAGCAATATCGAGAAGAAGATCGTGTCAAATATTCGCTGCGAAGGAAGAAAATGGAATCGAGATCAAATATGCATTGATTGCTCCATTTTAATTGCAAATTAAACAAATTTGCAGCAATGAAGCAAACTTGACTCAATAAATGAAAGGGATGTTTCTCGTGTCGAGAGAAATTCTTGAAATTCGGTCTGTATCCCTCGCTGTATGTAGTTTGATTTGTAATTCTTAATTTTATTCACAAGAACTGAAAAATTCAGCTAATTCTTAAACTTCTATATATTTTTTCAAAACCACTAAACGGAAGAACGCATGAGCAGGAAGACACTTGTAAAACAATTTTCTGCATCGGTGTAGAATCTAATACATCGATATAAAAATAGGAAAAATGGAATCTCTGAAAAAGATTGGTGCTGAAAAAAGTACTTTAAGGACTCGAAGTGACTTTCAGAAGAGCTCTTACAGCTGACTTCTTTTTGCTTTTCCTCTCACGATTTTTCGTCCGCGTCAGCCGGAGCTCTCTGTACACATGTGTAAAGATAAGTACATAAAGCACGCCCTCTCAAATGCATTCGTCGTTTATTACTTGGGCGCGAAGCAATCTACTTTTGACAGTATTATGGACTCTCCAGAGTCCAGTTGAAGGGGACAGGCTGTTTTCTACTTTAGGCAAGAGTGGCAAAAAAAAAAAGGGACGATGCAGCTGGACCAAGGGCTCAAATATCGTATCAAAGCTCTTGAAGATCTTCGGGTCTCCCCTAAGCGTGTGAAAAAATCCACTGGGGTTGATTTCCTTGCGTTTACATCAGCCCTCACAATCTTTTTTCCTCCATCGCTCTTCTTGTGTTTTCTTTGGCCATTCCCTTTCCGCTTTCGCCCTTTTTCTTCCTCGTTCATTTAGGATCCTTTCTTTTAGATGTCCTCGACGCTCTCCTTTTTACCTCCGCCCAAATACACTGTTCTCTGTGATTGAATGGATCCTAACGGAGTTTTTATAGCCACCGAGAGAGCAGCGTATACACATCACACACACACTTGCCCACCTTCATGAATCCACTATTTTATCTACTGCGAAGAGTCTTTTACAAGAATGACGACGAAGACGACGCCAACGATACGCTCGCCCCTTAACACTTTCTACCACTTTATTTATACACACGAGTCTTATACTTGTGTTCTTCCAATGTACACCATCGGATGTTTAGTCGGGTTTGACAACCCACATATATGTATGAAACCAACAGAGCCGAGAAGCTAGGGCTCCATACACATTTAATAGCAAACTCTGGTGTACACGATGCACGTCTCGATCACGTAAAACCTCGTATAAAACTCTAGGTACATTTAAATCATCTTAACCCCTGCATTCGTATCGATTCTTTTTATACCACCTTCGCTTCGAGATCGCTTGAATTTTATCGAGGAGACATACTTTACGACTTATTTTACGACAGGCTAGAAAAGAAGTTGCAAAAATAGTAAAAAAAAAGCTCGAAACATCCAGTCAACAATTATTATCTGAACCTTGAATATAAATCGAGGGGGAAATTATTAGAAAGGTTACGAGTTCTCGAGTGCAATAAAGAAATGGGAAATGTAAAATTTGGTGATTTTCAATCGGTACACGAATGGAGCTCGCTTGTTGGGTACCAATCATCACAGAGGAGGAAAATGGAGCGAGAGAGTACTCTCGGTTCATAGAAACGACAAGGGTCCATTTTACCAGTTGACTACTGTCAGATCGAGCACGCACAACTCTTGTAGCGCACTTTGCACGGTTCTCTCCATGCCGATATTTAAATGGGTTTACAAAACGCATGTGCAATTGAAGAGCATTAATTTCCACGGTACAAGACCTCTTGTCCGTGTACACAGAAGCTACGGCAGCAGGTAGAGTTTCGACACTAAGCGAAAATCGATGAGACCAGTACTTATGAAAATTCTATTCAACGTGAAATCCACTTGTGTTCTTTGTTCGAAAAATTGGCTTATTCATTTGTTTCGTTGAATATATAACACAAAAAACGTGGTCATTGGTTTTATGCTCGAGTACATACGCTGGGTTTGAGACAAAAATGAAATGGGAATTTCCATCACTGTAGATTTGTCGAATTGAAATCAGCAAGAGAGCCATTTGTCGAAACAATGTTATTTTTCGAGGTTGCAAAAATTTTTATTTCCGAGTGATTTTTTTCGGGCTTTCGATGGCTTTATTGGAGATAAAATATATTGGTCACGCGATGGTGACGATGCTAGTTGATTGAATGACAACGAAAATACTTTCCGACATGGCCAGGCCCGGAAGAGGGTTTGAGGAGGGGTGCGGGAAACAGGTCTCAGTGAAGCGCTTTTGTGGACGTGATAGTTGGTTGAAAAAGTATAAAATCCTCGACGTGTGAACGCTTTGAATAACGTTTGCCTATGGGAACACACTCGAGTGAAAAATCACTTTTAAAATTTGATTTTCACGAGACCAGTAACAAAAATTTACTGCAACATGGATGGCGCCGGTAAAACGTTTTGTTTTTTCACTCAAGAACAAAAAATGTACTATCGCTCATTGTCTTTCTCGTGGTTGTTTTTTACTTCGATAGTCTTGGAAATTTATTTATGTTACGCTCGTTTAACTCGTAAAAACGACGTTTGATACAAACGTTCTTTCACCGACTTTAGCTGCTTTTGTTATCAAAGCTCTTGGGGCTTAACTTCCGTATGCCCTTGTACCCGTTCGCTTTTTTCCGCCCTTTACCGTCTGTTTATCTTTTTTCATCTTTGCCTTCTCTAGCCACGTGATTTCCTTTTCGGTCTTTTGTTGAATTCCTTTCTCCTTCTGTTTGCCCAGTTCCTCGTCTTATCATCCCTCTTCTTTTTTCCACCCCTTAATTCTCCCTCAAGGGAAATACATGCGTTTCTTTCCAAAGAATAAAAGATCCTGTTGCCTTTCATTTCCGGTGACTTTACTTCTATCCAGATGACCAAATGATCTCAACGGGGCTTCCTGTGTAAGCCCTCTTCATGATTATTATACTTGTCCCACCGTAAATTCTCATCCGTGCAATGTTTGTAATTCCAATCTTCTCGATCGCCCACTCGTGAGAGAATTGCTTCGGGGACGGTTAATTAAAAATCGTGCAGTCCGACGAAAACTCATTTTCCGATAAAATCTATCGCCTTTTTATAGCCTCTCAAAAAAGCTTATATTGACTATGATGCACTTTAATTAAATTACACTTCATTTAATGTTCACAAGGTACAATTTCAAAAGCTAATAACATTTTTTCTCTATTTTACTAATTTTTCGATCGATATTTTCAATATTGTCGGAAATATTGTGTCAAAATGTGTTCGGGAGCTCAAATATTCGGCACTAATAAAATATCAAAAAGGTATATACTCACTGGAAAGTGGAGCAATCGAATTACAGTAAAATTCAATTTTCAAAGCGCATTTTTGTCGAGTCCATAACATTGTTAATCTCATTTCGTTAATTTCGTTATCTGCCCCGAATTATTATCTATTTCTAGAAAATATTCACTAGCCTGAATAATTCCGGCTTTTTAGGTCCCTCCTTGCAAAAGAAATAGGCGTTTCGTCTCCCTGGGAAATGAACGTGTAGCAATTAACGTGTAAATTGAAATCCAAACGCCGCTAATCAATCGGTGATCCTTTCGAGAATTAATGTGATAGAAAAATTGCCTACAATTTTCTGTAAATAGAGTCAGAATGTTACGATAATAGGAAACATTAAGATCAGTCGATAAAACGACTTTGTTAGCGCCGCAGGTGTGTCTGGATTTTGTGGATACATTATTAATCCCAAGTACTTGGGAAAGCTCGCGTGTTATGTAAGGGATTTGTACGCGACGATGTCCTTTCTAAATAATCGAACACCTGTTGCTGGGAGAATCTATTTTTGAATTAACAATCGAGTAATTAAGCTGGAACTTGAAGTTTTCATCCCGAAAGGGATGAAAATTGTTGAACTGAAGTCGCTGCACAAATGCAGCAGAACACGTGGTGCAAACTCACTCGATCGGTTACCGCGTTAGATCCGCTGGAAAGTGTAATATACGCAGAGAGTTTCCAGCACGAAAATAATCCGGTACCTGAGGAAACTTTCAGTCGAAAATGGAAATCTTTCCACGCGAGTTTAAAATAGCAAATCGAATACGAATAAATGCTGACTCTGGTACATGTAACTGCTTCTGATAATACACGTGAATTCAAATCGTCGAGACTTTACATTTCATACGACAAATATTAAAAATAGATGAATATGATTTTCGGAGAGATATGAAAAGAGGATTTTGTGCACATTCGGAGAAATTATTATTGCCCTCGCATCTCGACGAACCATTGAGATATGAAGAAATTATTTCAGCTTGATAGGTCAAATATAAAAAAGCAGAAACTGGAGTCGAGGAATATTTTATTTTCTCTTTGACGGAAAGTTCGTGTGTACAAAGTTATTTGACAGAATGTCCCGATACTTTGCCGCGATAAGCATTTTCTCTGGAGGACTAACAATGGGGCGGATCTTATTCGAAAGGATGAGCAGCTCTCGAAACTTGAATCATAACTATGCGTCAATAGAGCGAACCCCGAAAATAATAATGTTACGGTTGTTGGAAAAAAAGGAGGGAAGGATGTTTCAAGATTTATGAAACAAAACGATATACATGAAGAACGAAAGTGTTACAAGTGTTTGAATCGATTGCGGTGGAAGCGAAGGAATGATGAAATGGTAGAAAAGCTCAGGGGGCGGCGTTAACGTTGGTGCAATGCGCGAAACGAAACGCTCCTGATCTCACACCGTGTCTGAAGAATCCTCGGACCCAGAATCCCGGGGATTAGTATCCATTTCCGCGCCCCAATAGTGTCGTATACCTTCTCGTATAGTGCACATAGATACATATGTATATAATTTCGTACATATACATAAAGGCAAAGAAAGACCCGGAGGAGTGGCATGATGGGATTTACTGTGAAAAGTATGGAAGTAAAATCAAGATGTAGTATGTATATCGCACATAATGTATTCTCAAGAAGAGACGAATGAGTGAGAGAGGGTCAGAGAGAGGGAGAAAGTAATAGGAAGAAAGAAGGAAGTGAGCAAGAAAAAAAATAGATATCACGAAATTTCTTTCTCTCTTTCTCTTTCTCCGTCTATTTCTTTATCTTTCTTTATATAAGTATATTCCGAGTATTCTCCCTTATGCCCGCACGGAAGTAGGATTCACCAAGTATTATTGGATTATTCCCAGACCGGATTATTCTTATTGGATGGATGCTGCTTCCAGTCCGGGCATGTTCCCGCGAGAGCACTTCCGGTGGAGGCTAAATTCTATACGTATAGATAAGACGATAGAACGAAGGAGAAAGGGAACAGAAGGAAAGAATAAATAGAAAGATGCTTCGGAGTGCTCCTTAAATATTTATAATCGAAGTGAAGATAAAGATAATTTCAACGCTCTCCTTCTCTTCTCCGTGCGGTTTTACCCCATAAATTTCCTCGTAAAGTGAATCTGTCTGTAATGGAGAATCGAAATGCTTTCTCAAGTACTCGATTAAAAATGAGTCGTTCATTCTCGCCAAGCGGATTTTTATAAATATATATCTAAGAGAAATTATACGAGACTCGGAGAACAGATTTCATTTAATCCACCACGTCGATTCAATCTCGAATACCAGGTTCTCTGGATAAGTACATTAGGAACTGTGTTCCAAGCACTCACCGATTATTACATTTTTCTGCGAGAATCCGTTCGCGTTGGTGGGGACTGAATATTCTGGCAAATTTCATAACTCGTCCTTCTCATTGGATTTCATTTCACAATTAATCGGATCTCTTGATCCAACGAAAACGACGCTGCTTAATTTTCGTTTACGCTCGATTCCAGACAAAAAAAATGAAAATTTCTACACGTTGCTACGAGCACGTTGGGTGTCATAAAAAAGTTTGTCGATTCCCTCAGAGCCCCGCACTCGAGCATCGTGTCAATGAAATAACTTTTTTCTAATTGCTCGTAATTTTTGAATTGTTAATGATAATTTGCTTTTTTTTTCACAGGGGTGAGCACGAGATCGCACTCGTTGGTGAAACGATACACAGGCATCTATCCCGGTCCATACTTCGACTCGAACAATCCGGAAAACTTTACGGCCCAGCTTGGCACTCACGCTTTCTTGCCTTGCAAAGTGCGCCAGCTTGGAAATAAATCGGTGATTATTATATCATGCCAAACAATAATTTTACCTCAAATATATGAAAATAACGTTTGCAAATGTATGAAAAATCGACATCACAAGACCCTAAGTTTTTCATGCTTCGTAAAATCACATTTTCCTTCTTTTTTTAAAACTTTATTGCTTTTTAATTCAGGAACAACATTTTCTTGATCCTGCATCCTTTTGCCGAGTAATCTCGGGAGATTTTTGAAGAAATAAAAAAGTAGTAAGCTCTGATTTCGTACTTATGAGAATGAGAATAATATTCAGGTCTACAACTGTTCAGCATGACATCTGAATATATTTCGTCGGATATACTCGAAAACTTTCATCGATTTCTCCATGCAGGTTGTTGGTTTGTTTCACTTGTTCATGCGAAACTTGAGAAAAAATGTATTTCCTTTTGTACTGTTCGTGTCACATGGACATTTTGTAGTTTAACAGAAAAGTCTATATTAAAAGACGTGGCAGCGGCTCAACTCAAAGTGTATATAGATTTAAATATATGGATATATAAAAACTACTGACTTGGTTCTTGATAACAGTGGTTAGGATAAAGCGAGGGTGCGATAGGGGATATTCTTGGTTCTAAGGGTAGCGGTATAGCGACGGTCAAGGGGGCTTCGAGAGAGAAGCTTGAGATAAGAGCGTGAGCTCTTCGCTCGGTCTTGTCCCTGGAAAAAAAGGAAGAGGCAAAAAAGGGAGGAGAAAGGGGGTACGAGAGTGGAGAACAGAACAAGACAGACGTGGGAAAACAAAGAAAAGAAGATTTAGAGATAGGAGAAAATCGGTGGAGACGAGAGTTGAAGAAAGGAAAGATATAAAAACAGAAAGAAAAAGATATGAGAACAAATGAAAAGGGAATGGGCGTTGAACGAGAGGGAAAAAGAGAAAGAAAAGGAAAAGGAGAAATGGAAAGACGGCGAAAGAGGGATATCCAAGCAAGCGGTTTTATGATGACGAACGAAATTACGAGGTCGTCGGCGGCAATGTCCACGATCCTTGGAATATTGTCTGAGTATAACGCTGATAAGTAGAAACAGCCACGTCTGATCGCGGTGGTGGTTCTATCCTATTGCGAATACTGCAAAAGTCCATACGTATATTTCTGTATATGGGAAAAAGCGATGGTATTGGAGCCACGAAACGTCGTACGAGTTCGAATACATCTATCTGCGTCCCGTTGCCACAGGGACCAATAATCCTGGTCAGCTGTGTGTGCTATGCTATAATCTAGGATATTCCCGCAATCGTTCGACCACTCCTTCATTTCCTATCAAACTGGGTCATCGGTTACAGCCGAGAGAATAATTTTGTGAAATTCAATTCTCATGAATATATATCTCGATCGTTCTAAATATATACATATCTTCGTGTACACGCGTGTGAGTCTATACACTACGTATATATAAAATGTGTATGAAGAGATTTATACATTCGAATGTATAAAGTAATATTCCTAACAGGGACCCATAGCATATCAGATGAAATCGCGCGTCAACAAAGTGCCAGTACGACTCTCTCGATTACCCAAAATATTGTCCTAGCTTTGGGCTCATCTTTACCAAAATTGATTCGTGTTACCGATGAGTAATTGGCACACTCGGTATCCGCTTGTCTTGCTAACCAATTCGGGCTCCATTACGAAATAACTTGACCCAAACAAATCCGTTGTAAAATAAGTTGTACGTTTGCGAGTGTACTCCTCCAGAGTTCGTTGTTTTTATCGAATATATTTGGTGTAATTTTTTTCTCATTTGTATGGTTATCGTTTAACTCATTTATTATTGTTCAGTAATTTATGTTTTCCATTATTCATGGGATTAAAGGTTAAACCGAGTATTTGACTTCATCACATTATCATATAGGGAGAAAATTGCCAAATTGCTGCCTACACTGTGCGGAGAACGATTTTTATTCGTGCGTGGGATTGAATAATTCGCAGGGAAACTTTAGGAACTTCCAGCTTAACGTTCAATCTACAGAGAGATCGAGGAACCCGTTTATATTGGTTGGCGTAACGAAAAGCAAGTTTATTCAATCGGGAATTGTTGAAAGTTTAAGAATTTTGGAACGGGATTGAAAATAACTGTAGAATTTTTGAAAAACAGAGAGAGGTAGGAATATATGATGGAAATAATGGTCGAGATTTCCACGTGTACTCTCGGAAAGCTTCTATTCCGGATGGACATGTGTCTGAAGCTCTTTAGCTGTTCGAACGCAGCTTTTTTGACGGTGCAATCGATTTCCACACGATAAACTCGTGCAAACCAATATCCTCTTTTCTTCCAGAGGGTATCGCGTATACACAGAGAGAATTGGAGGAGGAGAGAGAGAGGAAAAGAGAGATCGGATGACCTGCTCGTGAAACTTTAGTCGATCGATTTTCCAGGGCGACGGTGGAGTAATATAGGGCATTGAGCTCGTGGATACTGTTGAGAAACACGAGCAGCGTGAATCGCAAATTTTTTTATTATCATTCCACGCAAAGCTTTGAAAGTGTTAAGAGGAAGGGAGAAAGGTATAGAAAGAAAAGAGAAGGGTGAGAGATTGGAATGGACCCACATGGGCTTTTTTACGTTGTAAAGAGTCGTGAAATTAATTTTCATGAGGCACGAATAGGAAAAAAAGGTGAGAGCGAAGACTGACTGTCCTTCTTCGTCCTTTCTACTTTTTTTTCTTTCTCGTTCCCTTACTTTGCCTCCAAAGGCACAAAAGAAAACCTTCGAGTGAAATTGGGACTTTGGCCAATGTTTTTCTCCCCCTTTCTCTCTTTCCACCCCGTTACAGGTTACAGTTGGCAAAGCTGTAAAAACTTTTACCGCAAAGACCTCTCTCACGGTCTGCCCGTCGTCCTGACGGACTCCCTGAAACTTATCTCATCTCTCTTACTTCTTTCTTCTTCTCTTATAATTTCCATAGTGGCCTTGCCTATTATTTAAAAGCTGCGAGATTCACGCTGATTTATTTATTCCACAACTATTTTTACGTGATGAAAAAAAATAAAAGGCATTCTTCACCCCCCATGAAAATTTGTATGTTTTCATAATTGAGCAAGAATTAGTTAAGGGATGATTAATCAAATGATTAAATCAATCGGTCGCCCGCATTTTTTTTCTTCCTCCCTCCTCAACCCCAACCTGCTTCCTCATTATGGCTCTGCAGGACTCGGATCTCGAAAAGTCATCGTGTTCCCTGGAAATAGAGAAGGTTGCCAGAGTACTTTAGCGATCCTTGTAGGCTACTACTGTGAATATACACCCGTAATTGGAGCACGAAACTTTGCTCGGTGCTTGGTAAAACTTTTATTACCAGCGCCTTGAAATATCGCGTGTGAATTTTGTTCCTTTGATTTCCCTAGTTTCGCTGTCTTTCTTCCTTCCTCTTGCTCGCTCTCTCGTGCCCCCTTAACGTGTGCGTAGAGCAGCCGTTTTTCAAAATCTTTTGACCCACGACACGAAACTTAACACCATTTTTAACTTCGTTCTCTGTGCAAACAATAAATTAACGTCCGAATGATAAAAGCATTTCCACAGATCGCGTGTTTTATTAACTGCTGCAGATAATATTTCCACAGCCTATATTAATTACCTTGGCTTCTCTCTGTCTTGTTCTCCTTCCTTTTACGAGACCGAATCGTGACGAACTACGGTTAACTAAAATATCGACGAATAATTTCATTTAAAACAGTGGACACACTCCGCTGTTAGCCTTCTCGACCAGAATATTAACGTCTGTCCGGGATTGTTTTTTTTTTATCATATTCAATTTTGATGACACAATTACAGAGCAAAAAGAATTTTTATTCGAGGTTCTATCGTTATGTAACCGTGTTTAATAATTTATGTATATATGCGACTGACCTTTACGCAGTAACGAGAAAATTTAGTACTTGGCTTCGGCAAAGTATCCGGTGGCACGCAAATTATTATAATCACGTTGGTACAGCTAAGTTATATATTTAATACTTGATACAAACACACTTCTGCGGTAATAATATATGTTCGTGTATGTATGTATAGGATTACATGGAGTATTCGACGGTATCTAGGGCTATAATTAAATGTGAACGGTAGATCGTACAAGCACGTTAATCCTCGAGTACAGCCCTTCCCAAAGAGTGTAATTAACGCTCCGGTTAAAAAAAAAACGTTTTTTTTTTCATATTCTGTAGAACACCCTCAACCCCCGACCGCCAACTTCTTTCAACTTTGAAACACAGAATCAGCATGTTCCGCCAGTTCCTCATAATTCATAAAATTCTATCGTTTTTTTTTTGTGCATATTTTTATTATTAACTTTTTCATTTATTTTGTTGCCTGTCGTTTTCGACATGAAGGTTTCATGGATCAGGAAAAAGGACGCTCACATCCTCTCAGTTGATAGAGTCATGTTCATCGCTGATGAAAGGTTCCAAGCGATTTTCGTCGAAGGCGCTGAAACTTGGACCTTACAAGTTAAGTACGTACAGGCGAGGGACGAGGGCGATTACGAGTGTCAAATTTCGACCGAACCCAAAACGAGTCACTTCGTGCATCTCAACGTTGTTGGTACGTAAAATTTTCACATTTTCAATTCACCGAATATACAATTTGACAGATATTTGATAAATTATAAAATTATGAAAATCTATTGCGAACTGTAGAACCTACGAATGTTATAAAAATGAGATTTGTGTTATTATTAAAATGTTATGAAATCAATTATTTCTGACGACTAAAGTATAAAATGATTTATGAATTGACAGTGCCAAAGGTCGAGATACTAGGTGATCGAGACAGGTTCGTAAGAACCGGGAGCACGGTTTCCCTCAGATGCGTAATAAATCGGTCACTCGAGGCGCCCTCGTACGTTTTTTGGTATCACAAGGGTGATCGAGTTCTGAGCGATCATTATGGCAAACTTGACATTCATCCGGTGACAAAAACCGAAACAGCAGTCTTCGAAAGCAGCCTCGTTATTCACAACGCGAGGCCGGAAGACACGGGGAACTACACGTGCAGTCCGAGCAATCTCGATAGTGCGAGTGTCACTCTCCACGTTCTTAATGGTCAGTAAAAAATTAATGAAAGCTCCTTTTTCATAATTAAAAAAAATAGGAGGATAAAAATTGAGAAATTTTCCCAAAAATGTTTCTTCCATTGCAATTACTTTCGCGTACAAAAGCTGATTATTAATGTTTCATTGTCCAGGCGAGCATCCGGCAGCCATTCAAAGAGGGATAAGCGGAGCACCAGGCGGTTGTCGGGCTCTCTGGTGGCTAGCAGCTTCCGTCAGTTTGTCGTCGAATCACGGAAGACGTGCATTCGTTCTTGCCGTGTTAATATCAGTGGTGCTCTTCACCTATCAGAGATCGTTGCGTCTAGGTTACATCGGTAGTTTGTCGATCGTGCGATAATCATCATGGGCTCGATGTCACAACGTTCAGGTCTTCAGGAGAACTGGGAAAAGACGTTGTTGCGCGTAATCGAATGGTGCTGGAAAATCGCCGGAGGCAAGTGGAAATGTCGAAGAAAAAGCAAAGCGTTAGACAAAGCGAAAATAAAATACAACGCGAGTGTCATCCACTGGGAACGCGAGAAAACAAGAATAAATAATAAAAAAAACACACAAACAGACAAAGACACTGTTCCACGAGCCATCAAACTCACGAGGCCTCCAAAAACCTTCACATACTTCACGATGATCCAGAGCTACTTGACAACTTTGGCAAACCAAGTTTCACACTCGCGGATTATTATTTATCAATGAAATTTATACTGGCTCATTATCTTGCGATCTCTTTCCATCCACGAGTCCGTGCGATTCGTGCTGAATTATGAACAACAAGACGTCCACTTGTCTTTGAGTGAAACTAAGAATGGAGAGAGCGAGAGAAAGAAAAAGAGAGTGTGCGCGAAAGAATGCATGAAAAAAATTAAGAAAATGTAAGGAATTCGACGTTAAAAAAAAAGCAAAACCATCGCGCCTCGGTTTCCCACTCTTCGGATGAATTTCCTGTGCAGTATCCTCTTTTTTTTCTTCCTAATCCACTATTTTTTTTGACCAATGGAATTTGATGGAAATAATAAACAGTCAAATATTTTAAATCAACCGACAAATCGACGGCAATAACTCCAAATTTCCTGGGGTCGTTGCTGCCCCTAAATTAGGGTTTTCCGTCCTTTTTGTTGTATCGAAATTAGTCTCGTTCAAAGTTCATTCAATGAAAACGAAACTTATTATTTCATGTTCCGTTTATCGTTAAATTCTTGTTTATTTTCGGGATATCGATTTGTATACAAACTTCAATGTCGTCGCATAAACCGACGATCTTATCAACTTTTTGAATAATTTCATGTTCAATGAACCCCAGGATAAAGTTTAACCACCTGGAACCACACGATCGATCTTCAACGAATGTAATAGCCACCGAACGCGATGATAAAGTTGCGAGATTAATAATGAACGATTAGAGAGAGAAAAATGGTGACGGGAGTCTCGAGGATTACGGAGTTCCTTGGAGGAAAATAAATCGAATGGCGCTCTGGAAACGACACGATTCCGGTCAGATAATTTTTCCCACAGACTAAGAAATCCTCGTTACAAAGATGAATTTTGATTTCTTTCCAATCTACGATGAAATGAAAGTTTTTCTTGACAAAGGAAAATAGGAAGAAACTAAGAAATTGAAAAGTGTCTTTGAAGCCAGTATCTGAAAGATTAAGATTTTCCTCAAAGGTTGTTGGAAAAAATGAGTACATCAAGGGTGTGTATTTAAATCTGGAGACAGTACGATCCGGCCGTTAGAAATAAGGGTAATAAATATTTTTGATTGTATCAAAATCGATTATTGAGCTTGAAAATTCAGTTGAGCGAGAGTCCAGAAGTGAGATGAAAAAGTGATAGAAAAAAGAATGGTTCCCTTTGGCCTGGCTTTCCGAATCGAATTCATTCGTTATTCGAGAGATATGGCATCGCGATGAGCCACGAAGATTCAAGCACGAAAGCGGAAATTCAATGAAACTTTTGTGCTAGAAGAAAAATGAGAAAAAGAATATGCAGAGAAAACTCGCTCTCGGAAGTCTCGGACGTGAATTTTCTAGCTGGTTGTTTGCGTGCGAGCGATATGAAGGGACGTGAACGAACCGTGGCATTGATTTTGCTATTAGGCGGGTCGAGCTTCCGGTTAAACCCCCAGGGCATTTCAATTCAACCACATTTTTCAACCTCCCCTTCCTTCTTCCTCTTCTGCCCTCAAGAGGGTGGTTCGAAGACGCGACTTTACGAAGCCCAGAGTTCTCCCAATAATGTTCTTGGGACTAATTTACCCCCGTTCTTCGCCGCCTCCCTGACCCCGCTCTACTCTCTAAATATAAAGCCAAGCAACCCTCTGAAAAGACCAACGGTGTATTATGACGATAAGGGCTGTTGGAGCAGCTGCAAATTTGATTACAGACCGGTCTGTTCGAGAAACTCCTATCTATCGTTCATTACACGAAGACTATTCTTCATTCTCGAGTTACGGGACGACAGGTAGAGCTAACCAATTACCGAAAAGGGAGCAAAAGTACGTGAGAACTCGAGCATTGATTTTAATATCGATTTCATTCAATTTTTCGATAACCATTCTTTCTTTTCTCCTCTTTACTTTATCCACTACTTTTGTGAGACTTTTCTTTCCGGAGAATCACTAATTAGCACTAATGGAGTAAATTAATTAATCACCATCATTTTTTTCACGAACTCAATACTTTCCGAGGAAACATGCACAATTTTTCCAAATATTTCAATAAATTTCTGTTTTATTTAAAAAATTGAGAACCGATCGGTTTCTAGTTTCAAAATTTATCAAATCTGATTATTCTCCACGCACAATTTTGGCTACGTAATAAATGTCCGTGAACAGATTGTCGGGGGAAAGGAAGCACTCGACGAAACGAATAAAAGTCGCAAAAGCAGTCGACGAGTGAAAATGGTTGAAATGATAAAAATTATTGCTTCGCGGAGGAACGAATGTGAACGAAGTTATTCGATTTCCGTGTCGGATACACGGTACGTACTAAAATTATGATTGTGACGTTTTACCGACGCTTGAGGCTAAATCGTAAATTTTCGTGTCCCCTTGAGGAACCCTCTACCCATGAAATTGACGGAATCCATAAAAATTCGGAGATGAATGAAAAACTACGAATGACGAAGAGAATGAGTCTGTCACGGAAAGGCCGAGTCTGTAGATCGTCAAAGTCTTTCTCGATAGAATTGAAACTTGTTCGATCAAGATATATATAATTATGTAGCAAAAAAAATGGATTAAAAAAAAAAAAGATCGTTGACGTCTGATCGTAAAAAATTGATTAGAAAAAAGCGAAAATCGTGATAGTGTACGTAGTCGACTTCCACAGTCCGGTGCTCCTCGTCTCGACTGGTTGGAGAATCGCCTTGACTTGGGATTTCAAAAATCGAATGAAGGAACGATTCACAAAAAAAAAACACCCTCGAGACGGCGGGCAACAAAAGTGGTCGAAAAGAAATTCTATGAGTGAATATTGATTACGTACACTTTGAAAAATAAAAGCATCTCTTTCAATGACTCGGAATAATTACTAAAATTTGTTCGCTAAATGATGAAATATTTACAAATATCCATGAATTTACGCGCGAACACACGAGTCAATAATTGAAGAAAAAAAAATACTATATCTATATATCTATATAAATATACATCGCTTATGGCAAAAGAAAAATTATTTAAGACAAAAAAGATTAGCTAATTGTAATTGATTGTTGATTCTTTCGCGGGCGTCCGATTTCCTGCAACACCGACGAACCTTTATATTCCGAAATATATGTCGCGTCTACAAAACGCATAAAGTATACGAAAGAATATAAAAGTGTTTGCAGGCTCATCGCATTCGGCGTGAGAGAAATTATTCTCCGTTAAAATGATTAAATTGATTTTGGTATTGAACAAGTTTCAGCTCTTACGATTATAATGAACGAGGAGACTTGTGATCAGGGTGGTTCCTACGTTGCTCCATAAAAAGTCAATCTTCGCTAAGAACGAATCGAAGAGACAATTTTCTTTTATTTTTCATTTGCTGGGAATAATTCATGAGACGAATGAAAATCATGGGGAAATGGGAATCGAGTCGATCATATTTAATCGAGGTGAGGGAAGTTCCATGTGTGGGGAAAAACACTATACGAAACGATATTAGAATTACCTACGATTCATGTGATTGTCTGTAAATAAATAGTATATAAAATGACATAATGTTAATTATTATATGCCGTACGTGTTTTAACTAATTAAAATAATGAAGAGAGAAACAGCAAGAAAACAATGAAAAAAACACCCAAAAGTTACTGTGTAATTTGTGTAAGTGAGAGAAAGAAAAAATAGAAGGATGCGACAGAAATAAATGAAGAAATTGAAACAACATGGTGAAGATTGAAACGAAAGAAAAGAAAAACAGAGCATAATACCGCACATTGGGTAAAGATTGTCTGGCCGCCTGTGCTAACCGTTTCGTAAATACCTCGTTTGCACAATCGTGCGGTCGGAATCAAGCTTAAGAATAAAAATTCACTTAATTTTCTCGCTGTTTAAAAATACACAAAGGATTCAAATTCTCTAAAAGAAATAACAAATGGTTTGTGTCTCGTAGCAATTTCTTATAACGATCTTCAACTTTGCAAGAATATGAGTAACCAACTTAATTGACGACCAACGCTTTCGATGCTTTGATCGAGTCGAAAAATCGATGTCGGATAAAAAATTGGGTGCAAAACGAACATTTTTGAACATGGCGACGAATCGTCGGGAAGAACACGATCGAGGGTAGCACGGGCAGGCCACACGCCATAGATATAACACTAATTAACGCCGTAGCGTAAGAAAAACTAAGGGTTTACTTAAAAGAACAAACAAAAAAAGGGGAAAAAATTCATTCGATGATATAATTGAGTATTGTCCGATAAATATTAACCAACGGGATTAAGAAATAAAGGAAAAATGACACAGATCGAAAGGAAGCTATAAATGCGAGATAACGAGGCAAAACGATGAAAAGAGAGAAAAAAGGTGAGGGAAAAGGGAATAAGAAAAATAATGCGGTTCGTTGGACTGACGCCTTGAGCGCGTTGGTCGAATGACAACAACTTAAATGTAAAAAAGGGGCGACAGGGACCTTGCTCCATATATTTTTTTTGCAACTTTCTTATCTCCCTCGGGGCCGTTCGGGGAAAACAACATTCGAGGTGAAAACGGACTTTCTCCACTGTCACTATCGTGAAAATAATTTTCTCGAGTCAGAGGAAATTGAGGGTGAAAAAAAGAGAAAAAACGGCGGCCCCGTCGCGCGAGAAAAACGAAAGTCAACGACGTCCTCGTCGCTCCTTTGGCAGAAGAAGAAAAAGAAATAATTAAAATGGACGCGAAGGAAAAAAGATATAACATTCGTCTATAGAGATAATGAGTAGTGAGCATTGAAATTTTGTACCAATGTCTATTGTAGTAATCAAGTGTCGCGCCTTTGATTTTGCATTTTTCATTCGAAATATGCACGATTCCCATAAGCATATTCGTTTGAACAGCTCTTATATGTTTCATTTTTTATTTCATAACGATCTTCAACTTTCCGAATAATTTTTCTCTTTCCATCATATTCTTTCTAAAGAGAAAAATGATAAAGAAAAAAAAAAGATTATGTGCTTTCGGTCCCGAGTGTCTCCGCACGACCGACATTTCGAAGAGTCTCAAAAAAACAAACAAATTAATGATCGAAATCACCAAATTATCATATCGCTTCCTGCGGGACTCTCGGGACTTTGCGCAGGGATTGTATATTTGTCGCGTCCAATTAAATCGCGATACTAATTGTAATTAAACGAGATAAAAAGGAAGAAAAAATGAGACGATGATGACGACGCTCTGCCTATACCTTGTGAAATAAAAATAATCGTGAACCTCGACGAGTGCTGGCCGAGAAAAATCATTGAGAAGCGTTTCGCAGAACTAAAGAAAAAAAAAAACAAAAAAAAATCACGACGAATCAAAATTGATGAGTCGGAAAAAAATGTTTGTCTTTTTCGAGCAAACTAATTTCCCGGCACGCACATGTACGAGCTTCGATTGGCTGTGTAGGCTGTGTGAATCGTCAAACTATTAGAAAAAAAAATGAATAAGCAAAAAGTAAAATGAATTTCACGAACGATGAAAAAAAAAATACACGTTCGCGTCGTCCACGGATAATAATCGTTGCGTTTACATAGCGATTGGTCTAAATAATCGTTAAACCGAGATTCGTCCACTGATTCGAGCGTTCGACGATAATGTTCATTTTATTTAATCCATCAGGATAACGAATTCCTCGTTTCTTCGATAGCGAAAATATTGACGATATTTAAAAAAAAGGATACGAAAATCCGTCGATTATTTTCGACATTAAAACCATTTCATAATATCGATTATTAAAAATTCTTTTTGCAATGCAAAAAACAACATTTTTATACCGAAAAACGAAGCATTGTCGAGCGAGCGAATAAGGGGACATCGCGAAAGACTTGAACCTCGAAACTTGCCTCGTCTCGCGGATTCTCGCACGAGGTTCCACAAGAAAAGTACGCGCAGGAAAATAAAATCTCACGAAAAATTCAATATGAATATGTTAGTAAATACAACACTATCGAATCCGCGAGATGATGCTTAGACGAGCGAGGACGAATAAAAATCATGATAATAGTGCTGCGAGAAAGTGTATGTGTGTGTGTGGACAAATGTTTGCGTATCGCGTGTCGGTACGTTCGAGTTTAAAGAGAGATTGACTTATATATAATGAAAGAATGAAAGCAGGCGAGTGAGATGAAAAAGCGTGTAATCTTTGTGCATGAATGAGCGAAGGACGAACTCCGAGAGAACAAGAGAAAAAAAAACAAAAAGAATACAGGAACACGTGTTACCCGATCATGCATTTGCAATTTTAAGACACTTCGTTACCAGCATTCGTATGCATAAGTTCAACCTCGGTTCCACAGAGACAAGAAGTGAAACGTAAGCAAACGAAGAAGCAAACACACATATATACGAAAAATCTGACGAAACGTTATTTTTTGTTTTTTCCCTCGACGGGACTTCCGAAAATCTGAACGCGACGAGACCCCGATCTCTCGTGTCCTCGAAAGCGTTGCTTTTTTCCAATTTCTCTCTTTTTTTTTCTCAACAATCCACTTCCGACGTCTCGAGATTCAAGCCGGAAGTCTCGTCGACGTAAGAATCCAACGTTCTCGTCCACGTACTCTTTACATACGAGATTAAAAACGAATAAAAATGATATTACGACGCAATTCAAACGTTTCGTTGTAAACTATTATGGCCAAGGGCGGCGTGGAATGAAAAAAAAATCAATACAAATAAAACCCCGCTCTATGTGTGTAAGAACCATGAAGCTTAATGAAGAGCATTATACTATGAAACTTACGGGATACTAAATAAAAGTAAGCCAAACCGTTGAGAAATTCAGAGAACGTCGCTACCGATCCTGCTCCCTTAATCAATAATATTCCTTTCTTACATTCTCATCTCCACTGTCTCGATTACGTAAAATTAAACCTTCGCCTGCACTCTCGTCCAGATGTGCTCCGGGGATTGCATTTTTTATTTTTTTATTTCTCGTTCAAATCCATTTCAGGGTTTTTCTCGAAATTGATGGATCAGCTGATACGCCACAGAACGCAGTACGGTAGCAAAAATGAGCCAATTCAATTTTTCTCTGATCGAACGACCGATCCGGAAACTTTACAATAAAAAAAAAAAATTACATGACAATTTTGTGCAAAAACGACGAGAAATATTCACCCGAGACCGATGAATACGTGTTGCAATATTTATTTCTCTTTGTATACAAACTCTCTTTGTGCAATAGGCGAGGAAATAGTTTTTAAAGATTTTTGGAACAACATTTTTATATGATTTTTGTTAGCACAGCATTATTGAACATTGAGGAACCTGCTTTTTTAGTGATGAACTTTTCTTGACCGAAACTGAGGCTCGTAACATTAGCAGGTTTCTTTAGAACGTTGAGCGAACAAGTTCGCTCACTCGTAGGAACGTCTCATTTTGATTTTTTGTTCATGTCACGAGTTTTCATGCAGTTCTCGATAGTTTTACGGAAAGAGATGAGATAGCAGGCGCCCACGAGTCTCAACGGACCCATGAGAATCGATTGCAGTATCAAATCGAAAATTGACGAGAAAGGCGACATTCCAGAGCTGAGGATGGTAAGTATGTAACCGTCGAAGCCAACCGTAGAAAAGAATTTTTCCGACTGTGAACAAAAACGATGTATCAAGTCGAATGCTCTCGAAATAAATTGGAAAAAATTATTAGAACGTTGTCGTTGGCAGTTTCTCACTCAGAATTGAGACTGAACTTTCGTATCGAAAAACTCACCAGAGCGTCTTGCANGAGTCTCAACGGACCCATGAGAATCGATTGCAGTATCAAATCGAAAATTGACGAGAAAGGCGACATTCCAGAGCTGAGGATGGTAAGTATGTAACCGTCGAAGCCAACCGTAGAAAAGAATTTTTCCGACTGTGAACAAAAACGATGTATCAAGTCGAATTCCCTCGAAATAAATTCGGAAAAAATTATTAAAACGTCGTCGTTGGCAATTTCTCACTCAGAATTGAGGCTGAACTTTCGCATCGGAAAACTCACCAGAGCGTCTTGCATCAAAGCACCAGCGACCACCTCCGGTTTGACCAATTCGCTGTTCGACGATATAAGTTTAGTTTCCAAAGGTTTTGTTAACTCTTCAATAGCAAAACCAGGTGTGTCCGTGTCAGGTGGCAAACTCAAGGTCACTGACACGTTGTAAGGACGGAGTTCCATAGAGATACTCTCTGCCAGGCCACGGAGAGCAAATTTAGTGCAGCAGTAAGCAGAATATCCAAAAATTCCTGTGAAAAATCCAACGAATGAGTAAAGAAAGAAATTATACATAGAATATCGCTTTAGGCAACGATAAAATATCATGGACATAGTGTCCTGGGAGTGTCCTTTGAATTTGCGAAAATCTTGAGACGAATCCTCGCGCAAGATATTGATTTTTGAAAATTTTTGTTAATTGGCCATTTTCCTTTTTTACTAACCAAGCAAAGCGGCCAACGAAGAAGTCAAGACAATTATCCCATCTCTCGAGCTTTTCATTTTCGGGACCACAGCCTTGATGCAATTGTAAGTTCCAATCAGATTGAGATCAATCATGTGATTTAGATCTTCCGATCTAGTGTCCTCGACTTTGCCACAAATAGCAGTGCCAGCACAATTGATTAACATATAAATAGGACCCATCGATTTTTCCATCTCGTTGAAAGCCTTCTCAACTTTCTCGTAACTCTCGCCAACATCCAGTGAAAGGAATTCCACTTTTTGTCGCTCTTTATCTACGCAAGCTTCCATTATTTCGTTTCTTGCACATTTGAGCTTTTTTACGTCACGTGCGATGATCGTGACGTGGGCACCCATTCGAGCAGCGAGCAACGCTGCTGATTTTCCGATCCCACTCGATCCTCCGGTCACCTAAAATTATCAAAATTCATCAAACGCTCCACTGGAATCGTTCGTGCTAAATAATTCTATTGCTGCGTCTAATTTACCACCACATGTTTATTTTTTATGCTCCTTTTTGGTTTTCCAGGCCATAGAATACTTTTAGCAAGCAGCAAAACGACCAGCAGCACAAAACTTATCAGAAAAACTCCCAGCCAGACTCCCATTTTTCTCTCCGTACGAATCCTGCGAATAAATTCAATGTCAATTGACAAATCGTTTCGAAATTCTTGCAAAAAAATATACGACAATCATGGTTTACGACGGATGAGAAAAAATCGACTGCAAATAAACCCGCTACTTCCGATACATCGCGGTCGATAAGATCGGAATTCCAAAAAATTTTGTGACACGTTGCCGCATGGAAGTGAATCCTGCGAGACTCTACTTTATCAGATCCGTCCTACTGCTGTGCGCAGGAATAAAATGAATCACCATCTGATATACCGGAATTCATGGTTAGGTTCGTCATTCAACGGTGAGCAAAGTTTGCGCAGATGAAATTTGTGAACGAACGAAACAGAACGTGCTGTCTAAATCAACAATTTTCAAAATATTCGTTCCCCCACTCAAATTCTCAGGTTTTGCGAATTAAGAAACTACGGAAAACTTACACTTAATCGAAAACGAAATATCAACTCGAACTCGTACTTATAGAAATATCTTAAAAAAAAACACCCAAGAACGCACCAAATTTACCTTCCACTCCACTCAGATTTACAATCAACTATCTATCTCCATTGACTATTCGACCAACTCAAATTCGTGTCGCTAGGATTGATATTCCCGTAGTCATGCAATCCTTGAAGCTCCTGTTGTCAACGTTTACTATATAATACTGGAGTTTCTTCAACGGCCGGCACTCAGCAATCGGCTCATAAGACAGTCGTTACCGTCAGGTGGCTCCACCTTTTTCAAAATCATTAAAGTTCCTTCAAAAGAGTCTAAAAAAAAATTCCTATAATTTAAGGTGATTCAGCAGTCGCGTGAGTGCGAGAGAAACAACCAAAAAGTAGATAAACGATTTTATCAGAAACTCTGCGACCAAAACGTGCAGGAAGATTTTTACGGTGCGTAACAAAATATTTACAGTCTACTGGCAAGGTAGAAAGTTGAAAATCACTGGCCAAGCTCTGATGGTATTGTCTGATGGTCCGGACAGTGGCGCTTCCATAAAAATCCTTGGCACTACGAAAATGACTCGAAGGAAAGGCGAACGTGATCGGCAGACGAACATTTGACCAATAAATAACGAAAAAGTAGGAATTTCATAAAGAAAACAATTTTGTTGATTCCCAATGATTCGAACTCTAATTAACAGCCTCGTATCTTTGTATCCATGAAGTTTCATGAATATCCGAGCTCTCTGAGAATCGAGGAAATCAATTGCTGTTTTTAGAATCGACCCCCGCCGCCATTGGCGACCTCAAAGTCATGCCGCGCTATAATGACGGCAGTACAGTCGATGTTTCTCGATTCCTCTGGACTATTGGAAATCAAAGAGCGTCGCGTATCAAAGCTTTTCCGATGTTGTCGCATGACGAAGAGTTATTCGCGAGGCGCACTGTATCGATTACCATTTTACCTTTAGGTATAGACAAAGATATCTCTTGCATTAATTATTCAAACTCAGTATCCAATAGTTGAGTGTGCAAAAAGAGAAAGAAACGTCACAAAAGATCAAACGATAATATTAATTCTCGTTTCTGCATTTTCACTCGAAAAGATCGATGCTTGAAAGCCGGCAGAGGAAAATGGGAAGATTTGTATACGGTGATGATAATCCAGCAACGTCATGCGAATTAATATTTGGAGGAAAGTGAAGGTACCTCTTCCGGAAAAAGGGAGCAAGAGCGGATGAAGTAGTTTATGAGCTTATCGAGTACCAATTAGCGTAACGTCGAATGGACGCCTCGAATTTGGAACGGGAGTAGGTAGTACGTGCATTAACCTCATCGGCGCAGTAGCAGCGACATGAACACCGGCAGAACCATATCGTACCCCCTCTCCAAGAACCGTGGACCACCCAGCCTCCGCGCGCACACGGCCCACAGCAACCCCGCATGGCCAACCCTGCCGGCGCGTTACCCTTCGTGCAAAAGGTCACGTCCCGCCCTGTCGATCATTCACCTCGGATCCTCCAGGACTTGCTCCTGCTCGTCTCCGTAGCCAGGTTAAAGCTGAAGATCTAGCAGCTTTCTACCGCGTTCGAAACATCCCTTAAAGAATGTTATTAAAAATACAAAGCTTATTCCCTTACGGTATATCCTTCCGGCAAAATACCCTTCGCAATTGGCAAATAAAGCGAGCACTCGTCTGCATATTTCAGCGTAATGAAATTTCTTCCTGCCTGGACATCCGTCTTGAAATGTGACTTTTCTAAATTGAAATTTTCAGAATAAATCCTGGACCTACGATTTTTTGTTTTTTTTTTTTTTTTTGAAAAATCGCCTCGCCATTTCGCAAACTGAAGTCTCGAGTGAGAGCGAAACCTCGAAAAAGTTCCTTAACACAGTCCTACCGAATCCAAGTAATCATTAAGAAACTAAATGTTCACCGTTCTCTCTGAACGATTTTTCAGGGTTTTTTCGGATCGAAACGATAATTATTGGCCAATTACGAATGCATCCCATCCAACTACTTGCCAAGAACTACTTTAGCGATTCATCTTCGATTTTTAGGTCAAATTATTAGGAAGATAGTGGGAAGGGGCACTTATGAGAGTTTTTAAAGGTCACATCGAGTGCCTTATGCACCGAAAAAAAATTCAAAAGTTGTACCTGAGCAGGATAACGAGGTGCAGTCTCTTTGAAAAAGTTTTCATCTGTTCTTCGCTTCCCCAGGTAGTTAAGGGGGATCTTTTACTACTTTTTTTCGTACCATGTCAATTAGGATCAATATTTGCTCGTCAAATGTTATCACGATACCGCAAGGACTGTAAAAGTTACAAAAAGACAGAAAATCTACAACTATTTCTATAAGTTTCGACAGAATTCTGGAAAGATCCAGACCTTCCATGGTTTTTCTATCATTTAAATAAAATTTGAGCTCCTGCTGCGATTTCACTCTCTCGGTATATGCGCTGCCGTGATATGGAACTTTTAAGGGTTAACATTTGCTCAATTGTTTCTTCCTGGTTGGAAGAATTTGACATTTCAGGGTCTGTCGGGTTGGTACTTGGGTGGCTCGTTTCACATTTAGGATGCTATGTGTTCTCGATGTTTGTACGGCGTTAGAACGTTGACTCGAATGTCCTTTTGGCTACGTATAGGGAGTGTCCCGTGCGTTCACCCTCTGCTCTTGTCGCGGGTTCACTCAAAGCAAAAGAGTGAGAGAGTGCAAAGCAGAGGGAAAGAACGAAAGGGAAAGAGAATGCATAGGATAGAAACTAGTCTATACGTGGGACTACCTACCCCGCCAAATCCCCAGCTACGACCCTGGTGTGCCGCGGTGTGTCTCTCCCGGGCTGCAACGAGGGTGAACGCCCTCGGCTGACCCAGACTCAGAATCGATCTTCATTCGGTGCGCGGTTCCGCGTCGTCACTGACTTCTCTGATTTCCTTTCTCGCTCTCTCGCTCTCTTTCTCCCTTTTGCTTTCCACCAAAGTCACCCCCGGCAGCAGGGGCTCACTGACTCTTGCATTCTCATCTTTTCCAAGATGCGATATCGCGACGATGCTGGAAGAGGTCGCAACAAGGCCAACGTTGGCAGTTAAAAATGAGTTCGTAGCAAGATAAGAACTTTGACAATTCATCAGCCTGTACGTTGGCACGGCTGTACGAAGATTTTCTGAGGGAAGAATATCTGCGAGATTAAGTCCGATAGGCTGTTTAGAAAGCCGAGACAAACGGAGCTAATGACGTCGATCGATTCTTCCCTTCGAAGAAGTTTTATTACGTAATTGCAGACACTGATACGAAGAAACGTCGAGGGCTGTAAAAAAAACTTCCCCAAACATTCAGGCATGACATTTCTTGCGTCTACAGAAGCGCGACCAAGTTACCGCACGTGGTTCACGCGTCGCAGGCTTCGGCTTTACGTAACCACAGCTGTGGAGCTTCAGCATAGACATTTATAAGGA
Source organism: Hyposoter didymator (assembly GCA_037952995.1). Lineage (NCBI taxonomy): Eukaryota > Metazoa > Arthropoda > Insecta > Hymenoptera > Ichneumonidae > Hyposoter > Hyposoter didymator. The sequence continues at coordinate 6,078,752 of JBAJMU010000007.1, forward strand.
TCGAAAGAACTGTTTTTCTTTCCTCATCGACGTATAATATTAACGGGGGCATGAATCCCCTGGCGAAGGGTGAATAAAAGAGTCCTTTGGTTCATTATTGTAGGCAGTATCGAAAGCGATCCACAGTTGGTCCACGCAACACTCGTCCAATTGCTCTCTCCATCGTCCAAATAATTTTTCACCCCTCAGCATCAATCAGCTGAGCTGGAGGACATATAGAAACTGGGGCGGCAAGAGCCAAAAATCGGAGGCCTAAGCCCCCTACAGAGCAGTGGGAATATGGGAGCAAGAGCGATATGCGTTCGGTTGCGCCACACGCACACGTTACCATGACTTTATTTACTTTTCTTTTCGTGCCCTCAACTCTCGTGTTTCTGTATTTTTCATTATTTCAAAAGATACATTTCCTCCCTGCTACGATATTTATTAGGATACCCAACGCAATTATTTTTCCAGAGACGCATGCAACGATTAACCACTAAATTGCTGCGTCACGAATCTTCCTAATTCGATGAAAATCCAATTCATCTCAAAGGGCTCTTCCACTATCATGAAATTTTGGGCCCACGAGTTCAAGCTTCGAAGAAATTTTACTCAACGCCAAAACAACGACAAAAACTAAACAGCCACATCGATACATGAGTCTTGATGTAAAAACGCCGCATGCAGTCTTTCCAACGATCGAACGACGCGTTGAACGGAATGAAGAAGATTGCAGTATCTGCCCATACAGTGTTGCTCACTTTTCCAGCCCCATATCATTTCCCGTTGTATTATCATAAGAAAGAGGTAAACAATGTTTCAGAACACGGTTGATGCAATGAACTCGGAATTCCATCCATTTATAGTTCCTCCAAATGATAGTCTGTGTGTGTATGTATGACTTGATTGTTTTCTCAAATAAGGAAAAAGTATAGAGAGGCGAGGAAAAACGAAAGAATAAAGTGGAACGCAAGGAAGATATCAACCCTTATGGTGATAGGGTTTGGTTAAGCTGCTCTTGTTTCGCACCCCGTGTATACACATACGACAGGGGGTTTTCTTTTTTATAGGACGATAGCGAGAAAAGCCGAGGAGATAATATTATACCTCGTAGAGTAGAAACTTGTACGTAGTCGCGCGTGAAAGCGAGAAAATGGTGGCACGAAGAAAAAAAGAAATCTACCCCTCGGCTCCCATGGCATAACGGTAATAGTAGAATGTATAAATATATGTATATATATATAAATATGTGATAGGGGCTCAACAGAGCCTCCTTTCGGAAACGAGGACATTGCCCCTTACACCCTTCGACCCTCTGGTTCGTCGTCATCGTTGCCGAGATACGTCGTCGCGGCTTCTAGAACAATCGACTAGTTGAAGCACTAGAGTAGAGTAGAGTTCGGTGCACGGACAACCAAGAACATTGCGAGGGTTCCGTATTCATGTAGAGCAGGCATGCCTCTGCTTTTCTACACACACAAGTAAAGAACAGAAACGAGAAAGAGTAGGAAAGATGATCATCACGACGTTCGCCTATATAAGTCACCCTCGCGCCTATATTTGTACGTGACATGCCACACTGCCGCCAGCAGCAATTTTCCACATAATAACGCGATCGATAAGCCATTTACCCGAGCTCACTGATCGCTAGCAGCAGCAGCAGCAGCAGCAGCAGCAGCAGCAGAGGCTAGTAGTTGCAGTGAGAGACGTAAGAACTGGTTCAAACTTTTCCTAAACGACGCGGCATTTTTTGACGTAAATTTTCCGAGTCGTTACGAAAACCCGTCGGCAATTCTCGTTGTGCAGGATTTTTTTGCACTCAATCTCATACCATGGCATCAAATATTTTCCTTCGTCAAACTTTCTCTGTTTTTTCTGCTCTTCGCTTCTCCTTTTCTCGATGCGAAGAAACTCGTGCAAAAAGCTTAAAAAATTATTAATTAATGGGTCCTTATAATCCTCTACTTTTTCACGAAGCCTCGACGAGGTTTTAAAGTTATTGGCGGAATTGACAAGCCTCTAAGTAAAAAAAGAAAAAAAAATTGTCATTATCGAAATAATTTGGTAGCCATGGAGCTTATTGAATGAAATTATTCGTGTATTTCGGTAGCTCGTAGCGTGACAGTCAGAAATAAGCAGCTTGACTCCACACCGATGTAACCTCAAAGACCTCTATTTCTCAGGGGTGCGGTGACCCCCGGCTTAATGTATCGCCACTCGCATTCCAGCTCCGCGAAGCTTAGGACAGACTAACGTGTTTGTGTCACTGTTTTAAATACTTTTACGAAGACTAGGAAAGTATCTCGAGAATGTAGGATGATATAGCATGAGAACTTGAGCGCTGATGGTGTCTCCACTGGTATACATAGTGAGCACCAACATCTGGTGGAAAGGTACGCGGCGACGTCGGGGACTTGGAATTAAAAAGGCGAGAACATCCGGCCGCGTGTGGTACCGGCGAAGCGTGCGGAGAGCCCGCGATTGCACGAGCATGGAGGGTGGTTAGCGCTATAGTAAAGTGAAAGAGTCGACAGAGACGAGCAGCAGCGGAAGAGGTTGCGAGTGAGGGAGGAAAAGAGATGGAAAGCGAGAGGGTTGCAGCGGTCGACTCCTCATGGCGCGGTTAGGTTTCTCGCGTTCGCGGAGGACGTGCGCAACTCCGAAGTACCGGCAGAGACTCCAACGCATGCGCTCATTCCTCGCCCGTGACTGCACCACAGGGTGGTTCAATGTTATCCGAGGCCACTGACCTGGAGATAGAGGGATGAAGCAAAAACCACCCCCTCTCTCAATACACCCAGAGTCGGCTACACCCATGCTGCCTGCTCAACCTCACCGTGCTACACAGGACCCGGCTGCTGCAAAATCTCCTACCCCTTTCCCTCCTCCTCCTCCCTCTTACCCCGACAACTCTCAACCTGCCATTCGTATGTTTGTGTATATTCCAGCTCGGAGGGCTGGAGAGAGAATGAGGGAGAAAGCGAGAACCGCCAAGCACCGACCCCCGGTGCAAAGCACACCGCATCGTAACGCAGCAGCGCGCTCTCCCCGGGACAGACCCGCACATATCTATTCCCTACTTCTTACTAATAACGTGAACTACACCTCTCTGCGTTGCTCCATTGCTCCTGCATCCGATGTGGCCAGCGTTCGCTTCGATAACTTCTCCCTATTCCTCGGCTCATCACCATATCTTTTCGTAGGTGAAAGTTACAACAAGCATCGTCATCGAGCAATGAAAGTAGGAAAACAAACACAACGATTCCTTGTTACAACATATTCGCCGATGATGTATCAGTATGCAAGCAAGACAATTGCAAGAAAATTTATAACATCACAGCCTTGCATTTATGACGCTTGTGACGTTGAATAAAACTTGGAGCACACATTTGACTTCTTTTCGTTTTATTGCGATTTTTTTTCTCGGACAATCGATTAAAAATAAAATTCATTCCAATACGCAGTGAATTTTTGCTGCTTCCCACGTTATTCTGCATGTTCGAAACATATGAGCCGACAGGAGAACTTACATTTCAATTCAACGACATATGTTTTGTCCTCAATTTATGAAGTTATATTTAACTAGAGGTGACCTACGGCTTCACTCGCGTGGTGAAAAGAAATATGATAAGAATTTTTTACATTTTTCATCCGATGTGTCACTCCGCACACGAACAATGTCCGTGCGAAATTTGCTCCGGATTCGTTGTCTGGACGAATGAATTTTCTGGTCGTTAAAAAATGTTAAGATTTTGGTAAAATTTTACAATAATTAAGCAATTCGTGTCTGTTTATTCTTTCGATCTTCGTGATAATGTTTGGAGAGAATTTTTTGCGGATTTTCAGTAGAGAAAGAATAGACAATATCGATCGCTGATTTGCTTGCTTCATCAATCAATGCGGAAGAAAATAAGCCGAATACGTTGCGTATATAATGAAGAGCTGCCAGGTGGAGTTGAAACTGGCCTCGTCAAAATACTTGGTTTGAATAATTGATCCCGCCATCTCCCTTGCTCTCACTTCGCTAAATGGATATTAATATTTTGCCTGTGTGAAGGAATAAAGAGTAGCCTGAAAAAATTGGTAGAGAGGGAAAAAGAGAAAGAGAGAGCGAGCGATAGAGAGAGAGAGAGAGGGAGAGGAAGGGGTGGTTCCGAACTCTGAACTCTACCTCGTTGACTGATTTATAAAAGCTCGCCAGTTGTGCGGGAGATTGGAGTTGGAGTGCTGAGAAAAAGGACCGGGCAAACGTCGCCATAGAAATAGGAGAGTCTGAATCGGGTCGTTGAACCTTGATAGAACTCGATCGTGAGGGAATTCATGGCAAAAATAGCCGTTAAATTGTTCCTCAGTCGGGACGATATTTCAGCCTGAAATAGCCGAATTATGTTTCTAGTATTCAAGATAAAAATAAAAATCGTGCTAGTCAATATTTCAATATGTACTTCGGTAATCCATCCGAACGAGATTGATGCATAGGAAGGATCCCCAAAATCATTCGAATTCAATCGATTACCTTTGAAAACAAATTCGTAGTTCACTTGGTTGAGGGGTGACGTTCATACCTGGTGGCCTTTTTCAAGCCTTTTCAAAGGATCCAATTTTTTTCTGTAGCCCTTTGATTCAGAGCATTTATCGGATTTCATATTCGTCTGGGATAAGATATTAGGATTCGTATATCCTAAAAATTGAACGAGGACGACGAGAAACGCAAGCGTCGCCCGCACCTCACGCTGGCTGGAAGTGTTCGACCTCCGGAGGCTTGGCGAGCATTCATCCCTGCTGTCTCGAACCTTAAAGTATACTCTATATAAATTGTGATATTTTTAACGGTCACGTATGTCAATAAATTCGAGAATCCTGGCAAAATTGATTTAATTTGGTAAAAAGCAATCGGACCTCGTCCAATCAAACTACAGTTAACAATATGGCGTTAATAAATTATACTCTATATCGATTGACGATCAAATAACCCTGTGGGAATCTTGAAAATTGCCTAAAATAGCACGCCTACGTAAATCCTTAGAAAAACCACGAAATTGTCGTTTCAAGACTCTATATTGTTGAGTTATTTCTTTTTTCGTCAACGACCCCTCGCGGGTCATCAAGTTCTGAAAAGGCTCGGATATGGGGGTTGGTTGGTTATTTATGGAAAATAATATAAAAGGTGAGAGGAGGTGAAGAAGAAAAAAATAAGCACAGCAGTACGAGAATAAAAAAAGGGACGAGCGAGCGCGGAGCAAAGGACGAGGTTAAGGGGTGGTTTGTATACTCCTGGTTGGACATGATTCCAAGTGCGTGTATGCATGTGCGTGTGGATTCATGGGTTAACGTTATATCAGATCTTAGGTCGCATTGATGCCTAACTGGTACTCGAGACGACGGGGAAACCCTGGCAGGGGGTTTTCAACTCGACGACGACGTCGACGACAACGACGTCAGGCTTGACTCGGTGGTTGGGTCGATTCCCTGTTATGCTAATTTGTCAACCGTCGCTGAGGCCTTGTAAATGTATACACCGAAAGTGGCGCACAGAATGAGATCAAGAAGATCGAAAAAAATGGGCCCAAAACCGAAAGTTCATAATTTCACATTATTTCCAAATAATTCTGAAAAATTAATATAAAAAAAAAAAATAGTTTCTCTCCCTCTTTTTCGACGCTGGCGTTGCTAATTGGACATGGCAGAACGCGATGAAAAGATCCCTAAAATGTGGTATGAACTGCGACAGCGTGGAACGAGCATCTGTGACATGCCCCACGCCCTTCTAGGGCTCTATAGACTAGAAGCTTTCGATCCTGAATTTCCTCCCACGAAAGTTCCGAACAGCAAGAACACTTAACATCGAGCCATCCAGAATTACAACGCTGCATTTTTTCCACCCTTCGAAAAAGCAATAAACAGAAATATATAGAAAGAAGAAAAATTTGACTGAGGGTCGATGCGACGTTAAAGTGAATTGGCGAATATCGATCATTGTATCGTGCGGTCCTTCCCTTAAATGTTTCCTGTCAGATTGAATAGGAAAATGCTTATGCACGAGATTGTGATTTGTAGCTCGAAATTTTTGGCATTCTTGACCGTTTTTAGTCAGTCCCAGAATATTTTACAGCTGCGCAAAAAGATTCCATGCATCCATGTGATTTATAGATATATACATACANAAAAAAAATCCCACGATACTTTTTAAAAAATGAAAATGTAGCGTTTGAAACCCCCTTTGAAATCCCGATCAATAGAATTATGAGAAAAATTTCCTGATAGCCAGGCAGCCCATCTCCGAAGCCCAAAAAATCCTAAAAAAACGGCCGTGTTCAAACGCGCGTAATCACCGTAAAAAAAATCGTAAATTTTTTTCTAAAAAAGCAAAGTGAAGCTTAAACTCTACCCTTCAAAACGGCGCTTATTAAATTTCTTTGTGATTTTTTTTCACTGAGATATGGAACTTATAACCAACATTGAAATTGTGAGAAGTGAACCCATACTTTTGAGCGGGAGTGTACATAGTTGGTTTTGTGTCCTGGCAACCCATCGATCGATCCTACGAGTAGTCAGTAGCAGCAAAGTCTCTCCGATGGGGTGCCAGAGGATAAACGCATAGAGGCAGGAAGAGAAAAAGAGAAAGAGAAGAAAAGAGGACAGAGCTAGTCACCCTTGCTCTGTACTGGATAAAACTTTCTGTATGCTGCGAGGCTTCGTTGCTGGTTTTGTTAGATATGCGTGAGCGAACGAGCCAGGATCGTTGGGCTCAGAGATATCGTCGATTCCTTCTTTCCATTGCTATATGTTCCTGCTGCTCGTATAACGATATATTACTTCCATGGGAAAGAACACATAGCTAATGGTTGCTCATCACAGTACAAAACTGAACACGTTACGTCTAGCAAATTACTGTACCAACTGAGAGGATCCCAACTGTCAGATCACTCTTTGAAAAGAGACAACCATAGGGACTCGAATGAAAAGGAGCATGGAGAGCACAAGAGACGAGTGAGTGATCGAAGTGAAACGCTCACAGATAAATACAGAACGAAAGCACTAAGCTCATCTCTTCATCCGAAGTAGAGAGATCGGACACATCCTCGTATCCATATCGCTCCGAATTTCTAGCTGCAATGGCAAAACTGATCTATCCTGTCTGAACGAGAACGCGCACATTCCATCAAAGAAATGATGTTTTTTTTTCTTCGCCAGATCAACGTCAAAGGGAGACTCGATACGTTTAATACAAAAAAGTAACAAAAAGCTAGATGCATTGATGATTTTTCGGCGTTGCCTGGAACCCGGACGTTTCGCGACAATGAAAAACAATCGACAGCGAACGATCTACGAACTTTTTGCGGAATTGGTCCATAAAATGAATGAATTTCCAAAAAATAAATAAACTGGAAACACGAACGTTGACTCCATTTACAAATAAACAAATAACCGAACCCCGGAGCGAGGCTAAAACCAGGGAGAACGTTTGCGATAAATGATGTTTCTCACAGTTGTGCAAACTGAAATATTATACGAAAGAAAGAGCGTTGAACGAGGGCGAATAAATGTATTCGAAGGGTTGGTTGCTCCGCTCGGTATAAGAAGACGTACAGTACGGTAGCGAGGACGACGAAAGACGAAAGAGTGCGCTGATCCATGGAAAATCCAGAAGTTCACATACATCGTTATCCCATTCGCTCGGCAATGATATTTTCCCATGGTCGGCTGTGTGAAGGAGGAATGACGATGTTATCTTGGACGTACATTAATCATAGTAATGCGTGGTTCGGAATAATCAAGAAAAATGGATCGATATATAGCAAAAGCGATATTAAATGGCTCTCAACACGCGACAACGGTGAACGAAGTATTTATGTGAATAATATCCGTTCGAAAACTTGGCTCGAAACTGTTTTTCATCGATGTAAACAAATAACGTGTGTATGGGAAGAAAAGCGATATCTTGTTAATTCTGGGTAACGACGAAAGTTTCCTTTTACCAAAGTTTTACGCACGTCGAGGCGGAAATTAATGAGAGGTAATATCTGCGATGACACATTGATTATGAAATTTATAAGCGTTTCCATTGGTCAGAAATCTCGTTGTGAATACAATATACCAAAGAGCTAGGGCGTTAAAATGCTCAACGTAACCATAGTGCACCGCAATTTACAGCTTCATCTCGCATAAAGCGCCCTCTGAGTGAACTATCGTGTATACCAGAAGGGCTTCTATAACGAGGCTAGAGACGCATAGACGATATGATGAGAGGAACGTGAATACATAGCAGCGTTGCATCGCAACGTTGCACGTTTGTTTTCGCTGGTTCGCAATGTACCGTTTTAAAGGGTAGCTGACGAGTGGATCGCGTTATAGGAATTACGCCGTTCTAGCTGTCGCAAGGAGAGAAACGTAGAGGCCGGGAAGCAAAGCACTACTACTACGACTACTACTACTACGAGTAACCGTGCAGGCGGGAGCGTACGTCGTTATTTCGCGGTGGATGCTGCGGGATCAATAGCGCGAGCGAGCGGAGGACCGAAGCAGAGAGACAGAAGCAGGACCGAGAGGAGAGTGTGCGAGTTGGTTCACCAGTAGTCGGCGGTCGTAGTCGAGGCCGCGCGATAGCGAGAGAAACGAAGAAGGAGACTTTTACTGCGAGGGGGTAAAAGAGAACAGCGCGTCGTATAGACGTAAATATACATACAAAGTCAGAGGGGAATCGGTGGGAGAAGTACGTCCGTTGGATGGAGAAAAAGAGTGCGAGAAGGCTAGCGAACTGCTGGGAGAAATTGTACGAGCATCGCAGAGAGCAAGAGAGAGAAAGAGTGAGAAGGAAAGAAACTTTCATGTATTTATCTATACACATTGAAGATGTATGCGAGAAAGAAAGAGAAGGAAAGAGACTCGGAGGGAAGGGAATCGTCTAAGGGATGCTGAATGGCGAACGTAGAGGGCAGTCTCCACAGAAAGATCCAGAGAAACTGCGAAAGAGAGAGAGACGAGAAAGGCTGGCTGGCCACGCTCCGACGTTATGTATATAAACTCTATTCCCCGTCTATGTGTACGCACACATAATACATTATACGTACATGTGTACACTACAAGATACTTTCCTGCTCTCTCTCTCTGCTCATCTCGTTGCCTTCGTATCTCGGTACGATCCTCTCGCGGAAGGGAACGAGACAGACACGTTTGCTGGCCTATGGAGGGCGGCTTTCCAAGTCCTCACAGGCTTGTGTATAGTTCCAATCATGTGTGCGTGCACACAGAGCCTAGGATTTTCATGTAATGGTGGTCTGCACACCCTGAACAAGCTTTCCATCTTTCTCCATCTTGTTTGACTACCTCGGACTCTCACCAATCTGTCCTGCTCTCATCTCACGATAAATTCACCCTCTTCGTCTTCCTCCCTCCAACTGTCACACTTATACTCGTGCATTCATGTGAATGTACCAGAGAGATATATAAATATGTATGTGTATGTAGACAGATACAGACTTCGTCCTGTGCCCGCCCCATTCACCCTTGCCACCGAACAAACCCCAGGAGTCGATGCATCCAGGGTCGTTGCTACCGGCAGCATCGAACGATCCAACGTTTCGCAGGCTTTTCTCGCTCTCTGTGTACCTCCACATTCTCTCTTTCTATTTCTCTTTCCCTTTTTATTCACTCTTTCTCCCTCTTGCCCGTTCTTTCTCTACGCTCCTCTCCCTCTATTCGTCTTCTCTTTCCCTCTTCCCTGTCTTTTTCTCTCTCACCCCCGTTCGCCGCTTATAAATTCCGTTCGTCGCTCAGTCTGCCGGAAATTTGATTGGGCCAGGCGGATCAGTAAATATCGCCGGTACAAAACGTCACAAAAAATAAAATATTTTAATTAATAAATAAAGTTTCGTAATGATTATTCTCGTTAAAAATTACATGCTCGAGAAAGTTCTGTTAGGAGCTTCGTTCGTGTCGCTCTTTTTTCACCGTGAAATGACTCGATAATTGCAATTTTGCGATGATGGGTTTGTTTGGGTTTGTTTGGGTTCTGTTTGGGTCGCACCAGGAAATAAACGCCCGCGAAGATTTTTTTTTTTTCACCACAGTTGATAGAACATTTATTCTCGTGGAAATAGTATTGTTCGCCCTTAAGCTTTCTGCAATATGCGTTGTCTAGCCTAGCTACTCAAGCTATTGTATACACCCCCATGATACTCTCTAACCATCAAGCAGCAAAGCTTCCTCCCAGTCGTCTCAATTCATCCTTTTCCCCTGCATTTCCTTCCCTCTTACCCAAAGCTTTCTTCTGCCTTTCCTCACGCTTTAGCTTGCTCGCAGAGAGGGCGAACCCCGCTCTTCCTCGCTCTCTTCCTTCGCCCTCGCTACTTCGCCCAACCTTCCGATGTGCAGCCCTCGGAATCCTCATATCTATCACGCTTTCACTCGTAGCAGAGCCTTAGGCTCAATCCGCGCATTCACTCGTGTATACTTTTCTCGACTGATATGCGTGTAGATTCCCGTTCCTCCTCGCCTCGTCGCTATAGATATTTCCCTTAAGAGATATATACACCGGGATTTCTGCGTAGAACTACGTGATTTATAACCTGCGGCGATTTTTGTTGTTGTTGTAATAATCGCCAAGATCATGCTCGAGAACGAAGGAAATAAATTTTCGTTGCTAACATTTTGTTTTCAAAGGAAAAAAATTTGAGCTGAAAATAAAACTCAATTCACTTCAATTTGAATGGCCCGTGTATATACACTTTCATGGAATAAAAGGTTGCTCTGAACCCTCCTTACGCACATACATACACAGCTCTGCACATTGTACAGCTATTATTCCAGACTTAGCTGTATTTTCCCCTTTTCACAGATGACTATGCGTGTACGCACACACCATTACCATTCCTAATGCATATTGCTCGCCCATGACGATGTAGCAAAAGCATTTATTCTGCTCGAATACTTCATAGTCGTGGGCACATTATACTATTGCTAAAATCCATGGTCAACGAAGAGCTTCACTTTCTCGAGGCTGTAAAGGCGTCAGGGAAAATACTGGAATGTCCTTCGTACGCCCTTATGATTTTTGCCAGTATAGATTCACAGGTGATGTAGCCCAAGGCGAACCACTGATTTCCGCGATGAGCAGAGATCATTTTTGAAGCTTATAAACAAATTACTTTCCTAGTGACAATAAATTCTTTCCAAACACGTTTTTTATATCGACTGTTTATTTTCTAAAGAATTTTAACGAAGGAGCGAGAATCGTGAAATCCTCCACGAAACCGTTGAATCCTGAGGACAACAAAAGCGTCCAGGGACGCGACCGAGGGAAAGACTCGTAATGTGTGGATTTTGGAGTTTAATCCGTGCATCGAACTCGCGGCACGAGCATCTTATCGCCGCTTCGTCTCGCACTCATAAATTTCATTTGTTTTCTAATTCCCTTGCCACTGTTTTCTTCATCTGCTCGGCATATGTGTCCGCGCGTTCAACCAACCTTGACGAGGGTGAAAAACGCGTCAAGAGTTTTTCAAGGGCAGCAAAAAAAAAACGAGTGGCCGAAGTGGGGAAAAAAACTTCCGACACTTTTTCACGTTGCAAAAATGAGTGATAGTTGCTGAGAATAGGAAAAGAATGGATAGCGGAGGGAAAAGTGAAATGGATATATAATTTACGTTAAAACTCCGTAATTTTTATATCCATGGTTGTTCGGTGAAGGAATTACCGGGTAGAAAAGTTTCAGCTCTTCCTCTTCTACAGCTATAAAACTTCATCGGTTTTCCTTTTATACCTAAAAGCTTTGCGATTGCTCACTGTGCCAAGCAACATAAGTGCTTCACCGTAAAACAGGCTCTGCAGTTTATCAGGAACATATACATTGTCTACACTTTCATCGTTCGTCAGGAAATGTACTTTCCCATACAAAAATTACGACCAGAGCACAATGGCCATTGCAGCATAATTTTGCCATAAGACACCAAAGAAACGTGGCCGCAAGGATCGAGATGTCATCAGCGAGAGCGCGGACTCGGAGATCGACAGAAATGAGGCAGATTCCTCTAGGATTTTCTTAAGGGAGTCCTCGTGACATTGAGTTTTCGAATTGAAAAGATATTTTATCGCGCCAAAGTGCTTTGTCCTGGAAATTTATTTTACACGAGCGTCCAGATAAAACAGGAAATTACACGACCGTTCGTATAAAAGGTTCCAAAAATTACTCGCACAAAGTAGAACACGCCTCGAAAAGAACGAAAGATAAAAATAAAAACGGAAGAAGGTGGTTTTCTTGTTCTTTTTAAAGCGAGGCAAAGGTTTGTCTGCGGTAGACGATGCGGATCACTTTAGAAAAAATGCTGCAGGAACACGAACGAGGAACAGCAGCGTTGTACCTTACAGCGTGTTTAGCCCCGAGATTTTCGATACCTGGTCGTTTCGCATCTCAGTCGTTCTCGTTCCCATAATCGTATAGTCTCGTTTTCGGGGTCGCGCAGAAACGAAACCGAAACTATACCTGGTCTTGGCTTTCTTTTCGCTCGCTCTATTCGCAACGAACAAAGGAGGATGATCTTCGCCAGGAGGATTTCATCATTCTTGCACGAGGACCCGACCGAAGCGAAGAACCAAAGAATGAGATTGAGGGAAAAAAGAGAGTGAAGGATGAAGAGCTAGAGTGTGGACCGCGAGCTCCTTTCGTAAATAAAGAAAAATCCTGATTCAATGTTTGTAGAAACTGGCTAAGAAAAGAACGTTTGGTTAAAATCTATGTCACGAGATTCAATGTGAAGATAAGACGACAACAGAAAATAAAATTCCGCTGGAAAATGTAGGATATCAGGAGTGGCAGGATGAATAATAGTCACGCACGTTCATTGATCATTCCAGTAACGTTAAGTACATTAAACGATAGTTAACCTATGAACCCTTCTGGACACTTGTCTAATTAATTGCGGGAGATTTGATTATCTGTACGTGCTTCAGAGTTCCGGGGAATAGAGCCAAAGAGGAATTCAAGGTTTGCGCAAGTCTGGAATCTCGATGTATCTCGCGCGTGAACGTGTGGATGTAGCAACGGAATAAAATGCTGAATAAATGACTGAACAAATCTTTGCAAATATTATGTTCGTTATTAACAGATATTTGATCGCGTGTTTCCACCTGAAAGTGAAAATTGATTGTTTCGAATAACAAAATATATCGTATGTCAAAGATCGCAATCAAATTGGACCATTTCGTATCGAAAAATCTCGTGTTAATTACTATTTATGTTTATACTCTTTAATGCAATTACCCGAACTCCGACCGGTACGAAAATTTTCTGCTCGTTAGTCCGCAGCTGTCCCCCAAATGACGACACGCGATAAATGCTTACACAGCAAATGTTTTCGTGTGGTGAATATTAACTAGGCAATTGTTGCTGCATATAAATAATTAGCAAGCAATTTATTTTGCCAATACTGCCCCATTTCCACGACTGTTCGTACGCAACGGCGAACTCGCACGAGCAACTCTTGTTTCTTATGAACGTAGCAACGAAAAAATAGAAAAATTTCCTCAAACCGTGGAACGTTTTGGTGAAAAAAAAATCATTAAAATTGCCAGGTCTCCGGCAGACTGCAGGGATTTCCTTATCCATTAAAAATAATGCAGTTATTCGTTACTTTCATATTTTTTCTGAAGTTTACGGAGTTTTTATTCCTTCAAGCTCGGATTTTTCTTGAATTATGGATCGTCAAATATGTTAGCAGCGGATAGCGAACGAGACAGAGATACGAAAGAGTTTATGCACGTTGAAGAATCGATGGCTAATAACTCTCTGAAGAAATGGAGTGTTGAGACGCAGGCAAGGAAGATTCACGGTGCAAAAACGGGCTTGAGGCCAGAAATCGTCTAGAGCTCCAATACCTACGAGATTGCCATGTCCCGAGAGTCTTCTTTGCCTTCTTGCGTGCGTGCGGATCCAAGTGAGGAGAAAAAGTCTTTGAGAATGCATGATTCCTGGGGAAATTCTTTTGGAATCGCGGCAGAGACGCTTTGGTGCAAGGCTCCTTGGCATCTTGGTTTGTGTGTTGTATAGCGTGCGACACGATTCTACATGCGCTGTATAACTTTCCTCAATATACAAGTAACGATTATTTGTAGCTCTCGAGCTGATCCAGTGGGTCCCCTGATCGCGCACACGAGCCATCGCTTATGTATATAATTTGCGGAGTATGTGGCAATAAAAAATTGCAAAATGTGTAGGAAAGTTCCGCTAAGTCATTTATCAATCATTTTGTTCGGTTAGTTGTGATGGAAGTAGTGCGCAAAAGTTGCACGGTACATCGAACACGGCACAGCATCTCCGATTCGTTATTAGCAAAGCTTTCATATGCATATTACGGAGTCCTATGCCTAGAGACGTTTTTGTCCTTTGGATTGCTCTATGACCCCCTTAAAAATCGCAATAAATTAAATTAAAACGTTAAAAAGTTTCATTACATTAGTGACGTTGTAATTTGTCACTATCATACTCTGCTAGAAGAAAATATGCAAATTGCTATAAATAAGAGATCAGCCATAAAAGAGGATTTTTTACAGCCACTTGCCAGAGCTTCAGCGGCTGTTAAAGTCTCCCGAATGATCGTTAAATTAAAGATAAGGACCTTAATCGGGCAGGTGACACATGCTCCGTAGCAAACGACCGTGAACTGACAAAAGACACCGCCACATAAACGAACGGGAACGTCTCGGTCTTAAAGATGGACGATGGCACGCGTGTACTGTCGTACCATGTACCGAAGCATGTGTGTGATGGCACGTGGCCTGTCTTGACGATATACCTGGAAAGACCCTTTTAGCCTACGAAAAACGAAGTCATCCAAGCGAACGTTTCCGAATGTACCGGTGCGAAGGCATTTGTCGCTATTATTTCAAAACTCCAGAATGGCGGATCTGCCGAGCATTTTTCACCCTGAAGGTCTTAACGGATTGAGAGTGTGTTCTATGGCTCAACAGTACAGATCGAATTCGTAGATATTCACTCGCCATTTACCGTTCGGAAAGTACGAGCAAAGTTTCTCTTTCATGCTAAAATTCGAGAAAAAAAAAACATATTGCACCTTGATCACGCGTCGATTTACAAATTTTCTCTTTTTTCGTATTCACCAAAACAACGTGTTTTTAAATAAGAGGCAAACACGCACCGGAAGGGTTTCGAAGGGCAAGTTTTCCTCACAGTAGCGTGTGGCTCGTGTCACTCAACATACGGTAAGTTTACAGTCCGTGAGGCCAATGCCAGCTACGTTGGACTTCCGTCGCTGCACTTTTTCCTTTTACTTTTATATGTGTTCCGTTTACGTATGTATTATGTATTAGGGTTCATGGATTTGTGAACACACATCGAACTGTTTCTTTTAGCCAGTAAAGTGGGCCATTACAGCAGCGAAAGAGTGAGAAGGACGATTCTAAAGTCATTATGCTACACGTTTCCCTCTGTGCCTCTTGACACGAAACACGAGAGGCATTTTACGCGTTATGCCCACCTCGTCTCCTGCCTATAACGTCCAAATTCGAGGGTTGGGATTGACCAGGTGGTCGACCTTTCCTTTTTTCCCCCAGGGAGGACCACTTCATTAACAGACATCAGTAAATGCTAATTTTCCTTTTAAATTACTGATTCTATCAATAACATTGTTACGCTACGTTTTTCACTTCGAACTTTCATTGCGAGGAATATTAATTTCAAATACAATGAGTTAGCTACAAAAATTAAAAACCATTACATAAACAGTCAGCATGGCCATGCACTTCCTTTTATTTTCGATACATAGGAATTTTGACATATTTCTAAAAACACTAGCGATCAACTTGTGTAGAAAGTCGAGATACATTTTTTTTTCTGTCAATTTCGAAATATATTGCCTCGTGTGAGTATTCGTGATGAAATACAGTTCATTTTAGCAATTATCCTATAAGCTGCTGACTGAGTTTGTCGATTATCGAGCAGGAAGAAAATTAAAAGAAAATAAAACGAGCGACCGCTTTCTGTTGTGATACAGAGTTTTTTTTTTAAGCCCGCAGCCACCTGGAATGAATGATTAGGTGTCGGAAAATTATCGTGCGGTATTGACTAATTCTGGTTTCAGGAAAACTACGAAAACTTCATTGATGGACTGTTGAATATACAGGAAGGAAAGTCGGCAACGAAAACTATCATAATCATGATGATCGAGGACATCGAACGAAAACCACCAGAGTTTCGAAGGCTCCAGGTGGGAGGCAGCTGCGAGGCGTACGAACAAAAATGTGATGTTGGTGAAGTGAGACAGAGTTTAGGAAAGGTAAGAGACGCAGAGAGGGAGAGCGGAAGAGTGTGTGAGAGAGAGAGAGAGAGAGAGAGAGAGAGAGATGAAAAGACTGAGCCACGAGACTGGGAGCCCGCCCCGGCAACACCTGCCCTTCTTATTTCTCTGTCTCCCTAGGGTACACCTTTTGGTATAGGAACGTGTGCCCCGATGTACTGCTGTTGCATGCTGTGGCCCGGGACCCGTTTTCAGAATTGCAAGAGGAAGAAAAGCAGACGTCGCGCCGCAAGAAGAAAGAAAACGGATAAGAGAGAAAGAGCACGAGGGGTGGGCAAGGTTTAGAAAAAGATAAAGAAGAAAAAGAGAAAAATTGAGAGGAAGACGATACACGAGCTGCTGGTGCATCGCACGCTATATTCCGTTGCATGTGCATATGCGGGTGCCCCGAGTGCGCGTGGCAGGTGCTCTCCAGTATACTCTCTTGTATCCCTTCATCCTTGCAAAGCATCGACCCACACTCACACGCACATCCCTTATTTTTATCTTTTTTCCTGCATCCTTCTCCCCCTCCCTTTGGCCCTTCATATTTTTGTATTATTTTTCCTTCCTCCTCGTTTCTCCTCCTCTGTCTATTCTTCTTTGGTCCAGACGAGCATGACTGTTATTATTTTTTTTTTTGCTTTTTTTTTTGCGGCACGAGACAGGCGTGCATTTCGGAAGAAATTTTTTAATCTTCTGACTGAGTTTTGAGCTGTGATCTTGACGCTACGTTAAACCCATAGTCCTCCCAAAAATTAGCATTGTTTCCGAATGAATGTTCGCTCCGAACGTTACATCAACGTTCGCATCACTAGCGAGGTCTGGCCAGGATCCAGGCGCAGTGACCGACTGAAGACAGCAGCTCTTATCTCTCCGAGCATTTGCATGTTTGCCGACCATGCAGCATTATTAAATAAAAGCTCCTCCTTCATTTGTAACGTCATCAGAGTTTTCTTTTATGAATTACTCGCGATCAGGAACAAATAAAACTAACAATTTTTTTCCAGTAACATGCCGAACGACCGAAATAATGTTGCGCAAAAAAAAAAAACAGTACCGAACAAGCAATAACAAAGAAATTCTTAATATCCGGCCTTTTGCAACTCTGGGACTTAGCAAATGGCTCAATTTTTGTCGGCGAGACTTTATGGGGTAAAAATGAAAGTGTACATCACGGAAAGACCGAAATATGAGTTGCTCTCGCGTCTCTGTTTCTCACTTTTAAACATTTCTTTTCGTGCTGCATTCTCGTGCGTTGTTTTTTTGTCTCTTGAGTACGATTGGAGCGAAGAGACGGATGGAGCTGAAGCTCTCGAAGCACGCGCCACCACCTGCTTCTTATTATCCCTACCAAGTGATGCGGGTAGAAAAAAAAACAGAAAAAAGATAAGAAGGAAGAATCGAGTGGGAGAGAAAAAGACTGAGGCAGAAAAAGAAGGGCTCGTTGGGTCGTAAAGAAACCACATATTTCTCTTTTCTCTCCTGTACACAGCAACGTCGCAGATGTCGACGAACCGCATCTCCAATTTTTACTCTCGCGACGCGACCATTACGAAGGTTTTTCGCTTTTTTTCTTTCTTTACCTTTCTTTTTATTCTTTACTTAATGCGTATTACTGAAATCCCAAAGCCACCGAGAGCATTTATGTCCACAGAAGAGTGAACAAGCTCAGTACGTTTTCTTCAAAAATATGACGGTGACTACGCCCTTTCCCTTCGTCGAGACGAGTTTCTCGTTAAACTCGTTAGACTCCGTACTCTTCAACCCCTTTTGCACAGCTCTGCGACTTTTCTGCTCTACAGTGCCTTTATCTCGAGCTCTTTCTTTTTCTCACTGGCCCTCGCCCTCTCACCCTTTTCCTATCTGCTTCCTTTATTATACTCCCGCGTAATTTCGCGTTCTTCGCCCTCCCCAGCACTCCGATTATTCTTCCGGGACTCTTCCCGTTTATCTTGTGCGTATATCTTGACGAAAAAAATCGTCTCGTGTCGTGCCTCATCCTCACATCCCCACGAAACCTTTTTTTCCATTCGGTTTAAGTCGATACTCTCCCGTCGAAATTGTACACCTTGCTCTCTCTCCCTCTCGCACTCGCTGTCGTGATTAAACGTATGAACACCGGAAAACTTTATCGCGACTTAGCAGCGGCTTCTTCCTCATGTTTCACAGTCCAAAAAACGTGAATGCGCGAGCGTGAACCTGGGAAAGTGATAAAAAGCGAAATGATTTCTTCCAAAATTTGTTTCTCTCTGACTTTTGATGACGCGGGAAAAAAAATGCTGTGCTGTCATTTTTTTGTGGTGAGTTTACGCAATTTAATCAACGTGAAGGGCATACGATCTGTTTGCCACGACGTGAAGGGCGCAGAAGGAATACAAAAAGCAAAATATGGAAAAAACAACGATTTTTGCATAATTTTTCTTTTGAGCTTGATTTCCGAAATGTAAGGGCGACGAGTATCAGGATGTTCCTCCGTTCATACAGCATAAAACTTTTGCCAGCCCTTCCTCATGGGGGTGAATATTAATTAGCAATTAGCAGAGTTCACGATGCTGCGACGAGTTTTGCTTACGCGCAATAATTAACTCGGGAAATGTTGGAAATAAAAATTGCCCTTTAATTTTGGCTCCGTGGTACTTTGAACCCTCGATTTTCAGGGGCTCTTGTAACATTGCAAGAGTCAGTAAAAATAAATATAGCTAGAGAGAAATACGAATTAATATGCGTGTGCCTGTACACGAACAAAGGGAGGAAATGGCAGGCAACATTAGAGACACGATTAGGTATGGAACATTGCTGAAGGGAGAGAAATTTAGCACGAAGGGTTTTCGTCCAACATTTTCACGATGGCGGACACACAAGTGTACATCAGGACCAGCGGCCTATTCATTTTATTGTCTTTGTTGTTCCAAAGCGAGAAGGAGACGCTCTGACTCTGGGCCTCCTAACAGGACAGCCGCCTTTTCTCTTTCTCTCTTTCTCGTGGATGGAAAAGACAGAGCGGAACGAAGGGTAAAAATGAAGAGAAGAAGAGAGGGTTCAGAAATTGCTCCCTAAAATATTCAACGAGGGTATTACATCCCCCGCGCCCTTATTTTACCCTCCGATTTCAGGGGGATGCGAGTAGAGTTTGGGGTTAGTGCTGATCTGTGTTCGGCTTAGAATCCATTGGAGATAAGACGGAAAGAGACAGAGAAATAGATGGTGAAGTAAAGCGAGACAGAAGAGAGACGAGGAGCAAGGCGAGAGTATGGGGGAGGCAGACGGAGGAGCTATATATGGCGAAACGATGTCAGCAACCCTTGCGCTCCTCCCCGTTCGTTCGCCCGGCCCCGACCTACCCCTATCCTTTCCTTTGAACACTCCCAATACCAAAAACCCCATGATTTACTTTGAAAAATTCTATCCGATTTGCATAAAAATGGCGCAAGGAAATATTGCCAGTTCGCTCACCTTTTTCCAACAGTCCTTTTTTTTCATCTTACCCTTGTCTTGCCCCTATCAGGGCCCCGGAAAATCTTTCAGGAAATATGGAAAAAAATTATGGATCGCAACCACAAGGAATTTTGCTTTTAATTTAAAAATTAACCCACCAATTTTTTCAAATATTTCAACAATCATTTAATTATTCTTTTGAAAAATAATGCGAATAATTAATATCGTCAATTTTTCATAAACTTTTGAAGTAAAAAACCAAACGATGAAATATTTACTCATTTTTCAAGAAAGGAAATTGAACTACGCGGGTCTGAATTTACAAAGGCGAATGAAATTTTTATGATTTTGGAAAATGGTCGGTACTAAAATCGCAATATGTATATGTTGGTTTGACTTAAAATAGCAACAAAAAAACGAAGAAAAATATCAGCTGCTGGAAGACCGATGTTCCTCCTCGTACTTGGTTCGAGCATCGTCGCGAATCGTTACGAAGTCAAAACGTATTTGTATATACGAACGAGGCGGGAGTCTATCAGATCGCGGTGCTGCTGATGTTGAGTGCATGCGAACTATTTGCAGTTTGCTGAAACTGAAGTGCGATCGAAATGGAAACACAATTTGCCGTATAACACTATGGGCTGCTCCGAAGTGCAACGTTGCTGCTCTCGGGCTTTGATCGATATTCCTTGGGTGTTCGCTCGTCCATGGTGTGTAACATCGTAGCGAGAAAATCACCTACAATATAGGGAGTTATGGCAACATTAAAGTGGGAGGGAGAAAGCGATAGTTAATCTGTGGCACAACGGCGAGGGGAATTTGAGCGCGTGCTGACCCAGGAGAGAGGAAACTACGACGGGGTCGAAGTGCCTGTTGGGTCGTAAACCGAGTGCAGTAGGGAGAAAAATATAGAGATAGAAAAAACAGGATTCCCAAGCCCGAAATGTTCAATTTGAAGCTCGGGGGGGATTAATTGTGGCAGGTTGGCAAAGTAAAGAAAATCCCATTACAATAATCTCCAAAGATTTCGTTTCGTACAAAAATTATTCTATAATCTGAGTTTCGAGTTGGAGGGAAAACAATGATGAAATTATAGATTTATTGAGGCCATATTCTTGGGTTAAATCCTGTTCTCGGAGAACACGTTTCCACGATCTAATGAGCTTGAAATCTGTTGGCAGATTGAGTTGAATTTCGTGGTCTCAGCCACAAGAACAAATGCGATTTCCTGCAATTTCGTTCCAAATTCAAACTGCTACGCCGTGGTGAATCTCGGAATTTTTAATTTTATGTTTTGTTGGATTTCATGAAATCATTACCATCATGACCACATGCTCGTGTAAAGAGGACTTGCGTGAACCATCTACAACGAATGCTACAATGATGGAACACAAGCGTTGCCAAGCCTCCGAACCAATATCAACCCCACTGGCTCGGGTAGTTTGATAGCTTCCCAGCAGTACAGTGCTGCTCGGTATATGTCGTCGCTGATTCTGCATCCAGGCGAATACACAACAGCTTTGCTATATATACCCTCAGGCTCTTGTAATATATTGATGATTCTGTGTTGGCCATGGCTGCATGTGGCAACGTCGTAATTGACGATACACGAATCAAAGGGCCTAGGAGAAGAGAGACAGAGATCAAAAAGGGAGAGAGAAAGGTGGAGAAACATTTGACGCGTAGAGATGATTTATTGCTAGGCAAAATATTGCATACGCAACGAGGAACCAATTTGGAAATATAGGAAGAATCTCCTGCTCAATCGAAACGAATTTTTCGACCAAATCGTGAAAAAAGTCCCTTTTCACCACGATGTACTCTTTTATTTACTCTGAAACACAACGATTCGATTTTCAGCCACATAAAATGGAGTCTATGGAAAAAAATGTCAGAGTTTATATTTTTATATTAAAAAAATGTAACTCTTTTCTTTCAAGCGTTTATTTCAGGTTTAAAATCATTTTTCTTTTTTTGACGTTTTGTGGCGATCGTGAACTATTGGTCAAATACGTCCATGTAAAAAAAAAAATTGCTCGGGTATTAGAAACTATATTTTATGGTGCATTTCGTACGTGCCTGATACGTTCTTCAATAAACCTTCGGACACGATATCCGTATACCTCCGGTATTATAAAAAATTGTATCTACAACTACAGACATGCTTCTACATATATATCCATGTAGACGTATAATAGAGAATATTCCTGAATGCAGAGAAACCCGTAGAGAACATAAAGTATCGACATGTCGAGAATTTAATAAAAACAAAGTTGGCTGTACGGCCATCTGCGGTTTCAAGGAAAAATATTATTTGTGGTCACTCCAAATTGCATCTCCCTGAATGGCTCCCGCAATTTTCACTAACTGGATGAACAGGTAATGTATTTTTTTTCATTTTCTTGTAACCAAAGCCACGAATAAAAATAATTGTTACATAATAAAATTCGTTTTCACCATTTGATTCGATGTTTCGTAGACTTTTTGTTCTCCTGCGAAGGTCGCGACCAAAGATTCGTTTCGTAATTGCGATTCACTGCGTACGAACCTACGCAATTCCATCGAATAAAAACCTCCATCGTATTAAAAAAGTTGAGGAAAAAAAAAGCCGCCGAAGTAAATGTGAGACCGAGACGGATAAAAAAATATGGGAATCCTGACTCAGACAAGGGCTGAAAAAAAAGGAACATGAAACGGCATTTTCGCCAACAGGACGAGACGAATAATTCAGAATCCCTCGCGATATAGCGGGGTCGCTGATCTGTACGGACGAGATGCGTATGTACATTGTGAGCCCTTATTCGTGTATATGTTAATCTCCGTGGTACGATGTATGGGATATTTCATGCTCAATTTGCTTTGAAACTCAATCCTGACACGATTCTGAAAAAAAATTGCCAATCATGAATTAAAATAGCTCATTACGAAACAAACATAATTAGTTGGTCGATCCACTGCTCAAAATCACGGCTGCGTAATTTGCGTACATTTTGTATGTAAATTGGAAATCTTCTCCTTCACTTTCTGCTGACATCGTTGAAGAAGTTGTGGACGGCAACTCGATCTAATTTTATTAAACAAACGAACGAAGCAGTTTTTAGTACCGAATGAAAAAGCTCGCAGAATTCGATGCAAAAACAGGGAACACAATTTTTTGTTTTGACAGAAATGCAGCGTGTTGGCCATAAAATCAAAATTTGCATTAATTGAATATGATTGATTGAAAGGAAAGCAGATGAACATGAATGTGTAAATGAATTATTGATTAATAATAGCGAAGTGCATTAAACTCGATATGGAAGACCGAATGTAGCGTATGAAGCCTTAACTTTCGTGTGTAAGCTTCTGTGCGAGAATGACGGCGAGCTTTGTGCTATCCGAGACACGGGGGTTGGAAGCTTGGTGAACGCCCTTCCGTTAGAGAGCTCGGAGCTGCCGTGGGCCACGTCCCGGAGTCGGCTATTTACGAGCGTCGACTATATACTTTCATCTCACCCTCTCGCGTTCCCTTGTTTCTCTCTTTCTCTCAATCCTCGTTTCCCAAGTTCTCTTCTCCCTTCGTATGGAAATAACCACCGTGGCGGTGGTGTGCGGCAGCGTTGGTGGCAGCGGCTCTTTTTGTAAATCGATACACACCATCCCTTGCCACCATTTGGCGTTTAAGTATCGTTAAAAAAAGTAAAATGAAAATAAGAAGAAAAAAGCAGTGTAGCGGCTAAAAATTATGAGGACTTGAACAAAAAAACCAGCTAATTCTGTTTACGAACTGTTTTCTCAACGCTCTTCGTATCAAGCACGAGTGCAAGGGGTTGGAGATAAAAACATCTTAATTGTTCTCCTCCGAGACGATTAAAAATAAGAAGATAAGCCAGCGTTCGTACGCGGTGAGAAGATTTTCCAGCACCAAACGGAAGTAAGCGAAATGAAGAAAAATAAAAAATAAAAACGTACGGAAAAGTCTTCCCCAGGACTTATGGTCGACGGTTATCTTATGTAACTCCTGAAGAGTCTCTCGAAGTTACGAGGTGGGTGCGGAAGAGCTGGCGAGATGTGGCCGACGAAAACGGGGCATGGCTCGCCGACGCAAAGAGAGAAAGAAAAAGAATGAAAAAAAAAGGAGAACTGCAGAGTCGCGCGAGCTAGAGTGTACGGGATGGTTCGAATCTACCGGCTGCAAAAGGCGAGAAAGGGAAAGAGCTAGCGGCGAGAGAACTGGCGGCCATGCACCTCGCACCGGGCCCGTCCCAAAGGGTGGTTGCACCCTGTCCTCACAATACACATATAGATATGAAAATACAATTGAACACAGAGGCGTCGGTGTAAACTCCGACCGAGAATGGTCAAATTTGAGCACTTTGATTTTTACGCGCTCTCTAGAAATTGCATTTTGACTACTTTTCAAAATTAAATCATTTTACCATAATTCAATCAATTAAAATCAGCAATGTGACAGAAATTAAATTATTTCGGAAATTTGCTTCATATTTCGATCTCCACAGACGTGGCGAAACTCACGTTATTCAATCTTTTTGCAATATTCAAAATTTTGTAGATTCCAACAAGGAAAAACTGGTTTTCAATAAATTGCTATACCGATTCGAAACCTTTAGAGTATAAAAATCCACGTCAATAGCTCTCAACGAAAATTTAGTGGCTTGAAAAATTAATTATGAAAATATATTGAATGAAATGAATTCGTTCGAACCAGGAAAATCGTCGATAAAACGAAAATTAATATAAACATGAAACTCATGATGGATGAGGCTTATAGGAAATTGATTTTCAGCGGAAATTCGGTTGAAAAAGGATGATGAAAATATTATGTACATCAAATAAATTGCATTTCATTCGGCAAAGTGTTACCTGAATCAAATACAAGCCATTCCCCTAAGTGCACAGTCAAAGTGCAGGAGAGTTGAATGCTGGGCAAAGGAGGGAAGTGAGACGCCCCAGCGGTATGAAAAAAGATGGAACCTCCAGTTCCAGGGAAATCCGGGAGACCGAAGCGCATTGGAGGATTTTTATATATATATATCTACACATTAATCTCTAGCATTCGAGCGATCAAGAATGTTTCCTCGCAAAAACATGTTTCCTTCTCGTTGAAGCAGAAAAGATCTGTTATCGCATTCATGTATAAAAATGTTGCAAAGAAATATAGAAAAATCACTCTGAAAAGATTAAAATGGGAGCTCTTGATGACATTGCTTGCAGGATGCAGCTCGACGGTATTTGCGTAATATAGAAATGGAGACACTGTCACAAAGAATGAGCGACATATATTGAAAATAAATTTCTAGTACAAAATACATTCCATTGAGATAATGATCCGTTTTAACAAAAGTTCCAACAGGAAACTGAGAGTCTCAATATCTCCAGAAACTATATTAAGCTCCATAAACACGAAGAAAATGTGAGAGAGATTTTACGAGGATGGCTAGGATTGAGGAAAGAGGGAATAGACTGAGAGGGTAAGAGGAGAGTATAAAATCCGTGAGCTGCGCAAGAGTGTTGTTGGTTGGCAAAGGTCAAGACTCAGATGGCGCGTAAAGTACGTTCACATGTGAAAATCGTTTGCGAGCGATCGGAAGGGCGTATCTTGTGTGTTTTAAGTAGAAAGGTCACGTGGTCCAGCTTCGTTATTTGGATGGGAAAATCAAATGCAGTAGCAATTTGGTACGTGAGGGTAGTTTTTGAGATTCAATGTCTGCAACGATCGAAAAGTATTTTCAATTTACATTTAACGTTAGG
>JBAJMU010000007.1:6110619-6147523 GCA_037952995.1 Hyposoter didymator
CTCTCTCTCTCTCTCTCTCCCTCTCCTGGATTTTCTTTTTTTTTTTGATTCCTCTCTCGTTCTCTCTATCGCCAGACTCGAACGGCACGATCGATACAGACGTTCGACGAGAGGCCGAGACTGAGTGCCTGAAATGTATGTTTAGATGTATATATATGTTAGTTTGTCGCTCCCCTTTATTTGAATTGCATCGAGATTGGAAGAGAGAAAGAAAAATATAACGAAACTCAAAAATTCTCTTTATCCCCCTATTTCTTCTCTTGACGTAGCAATGACGGATTTTCCTTTCGTTTTTGAATCCATACCGTTTCATCGTGCAGCCCCTGCGAGCGCTCAAAACGTCTCCAGAGCTCATCGTGACTTTCGAAAAAAAAAAAAACTTTGCAAGCGAATCCCCTCGATCTTACAGTTTCCAGATCTAAACGTTTCCTTCTCTTTCCTTCGTTTTACTCATCGCTTTAATTAACTCTTCGCTCTCATTGTATCTTATCAAAAAGTCGAACATTAAAAAACTTTTGTGAGAATCTGCATATCCCAACGCTCACCAGGGCTGCTTTTTTCTCGTTTTCTCTTTCTTAATCGATTCTCTACGATTCTCCAGGGAGTTATTTATCCTTAAGGATCTATTATTGTATACGTGAGATGGTACAAGGATTCCGGAATAAAATTGGGATAGTTTGTTTNNTTTTACTCATCGCTTTAATTAACTCTTCGCTCTCATTGTATCTTATCAAAAAGTCGAACATTAAAAAACTTTTGTGAGAATCTGCATATCCCAACGCTCACCAGGGCTGCTTTTTTCTCGTTTTCTCTTTCTTAATCGATTCTCTACGATTCTCCAGGGAGTTATTTATCCTTAAGGATCTATTATTGTATACGTGAGATGGTACAAGGATTCCGGAATAAAATTGGGATAGTTTGTTTTTTTTTATACGTTGGATTATCTTCGGACCGAGTGCGCTTTAAGTTCGTTTGTTTTTGTTGTTATTTTTCTTTCAATTATTTTAATTTTCGGCTTCTTTTAAAGAAATTTTTAATCCTTCGAAGTTTACTTGCTAAACGAGATTCATACGCAATTATTTGTTACATAAAATATACCAATTATCTTGCTCTCACTTAGACATTATTCGAGCCGATCGATTACGAATTCACATGTTTTTTTTTGTTATTCCAATTTTCAAAATTATTTTTCATTTTCATTTTTTTTTTTCGATATCAAATCCTAATTTATTGTATAGCAAGCAACGCTTGGGCTGCTTGCGAATTTTGTTTCTATAATAGGCATTTTCGTTTTATTCACCAATCGAGTAAGCCAATGACAAACGATTATATCGATGCTCATGTGGTTTTCATGAATTTCTTCTTTCTTTTCATTTTCGTTCGTTTTTTTTGTTTTTCAACGATGAAACTTTGGGCGATACGATGAGGCGTGCTTAAAAAATTATCTATCGACGTTCTCTCGTCATCGTGTGCGCAACACTCGCCTGCGATCAAATATTATCCAAAACTAGATTTGTCTCTGTATTTTTTTATTTATTTTTTTCAATAACTTATTTCACGATTTTTAAAAATTTAGTTATTTACTTTTTTTTAAGCCTTAGAGAAATATACGTACGTAATATACTAAACATTCCATTCGCGCATCTCGATCGTCTGCATGTCGTTTCTCCCTTCGATTTCGGATGGTACGTGTGTATTTTTTTTTCTCTCGTGTCTCATACATTAAACTTTGGAAAATCGTTACATCGTGCATGACAGAACGGAGATACAGAGAAAAAAAGGCTCAAGATCGAAGGGAGATTCGAACCGACAGATTTTTAGTTTTTTTTTTTTCTAACCGAACAATCCCCGTTAGTTTTATCTCCCTCGATTCTTCATTCACCCCAGCGTCATGGCTGATCATGATTCCAAGGAGGGACGAGGGGGATGATATTTAGTTTGTTTGTTTCAGGGTCGTGTTCGAGCGATTTTCGTTTTGCTATCTCGAACGATTTGTGCGTGTGTAATTCCGGGATAAAACGTAAATTTTAAACGAAACGTTAGACACATTAGTGACTATTTGTTGGTGTATGTGTGAGTGTTTTTGTGTTGTTGGAATTTATGAGTTTAAGGGAAAGCGGGGAGGGGTGAGGATGAGCGAGGGCAATTGTTACGCGAAAAGGCCGGAAATGGATCTGTGCTGATCAGCACAGGCAATTTATATCGAGCATGACAATATCGTATTTTAGTCAGCGAGATGACAGTCTCATTATATCAAGTATTAATATAATAATTATGCGGCCAAACCCTCGTTTCGAGATTAATCACTAAATTGTAAGTAAAACGGTTGGATAATCGATGCAAAAAAGGTCATTGGATATCGACTACAGACCAAATAGCGTCACGTATAATCGTGCCACGCAAAATAGATATATTGTTATTGTTATATTTTTCTGCCATACATATATAATATTCCTATGTGTGTGTATATATATAATTTTTTTTTATATTTTTTTTCCATATAAATCATCGTAATGTAAACTAATGAAAATTAAATACATTTTTTCCCTTCGTCATATACCCTCTCTTCATAAATATATAATATGTGTTATTTCATATAGTTTATTTTATACTCATATATTGTTTCGTTATAATATCAATCTCATCTGCTTTTTTTCATGTCTCCCTCCCTCTTTTTGTTGCCGTCCTTGTTTTCCTCTCGTGCTTTCGTTTTCATTTCATTTTTGTTCCTTTTGTTTCTTTCAATTCAATTCAGTGAAAGAGAGAAAAAGATTTTTTTTCCTATTCAGTTTTTTCGTGCTAATCGTTGAGGATAATGCATATGTATATATAAACATATATTGGTTAATATATTTATTTATATATACATATAAATGTAATGGGAAAATGTGTACGTCGGAGTGTGTGCAGGTTGAATCACCGAAGAATATCCCGCATGCTCCCGTACTTTACGTCCTCCCTTTTCATCTCGCAGGTTAATCAAATGGAAAATAGATCAAATCGCGATCCCCTTAAATTTGTCTGTTTCGCGATGAATATAATCCTTCTGTTTCTCGTCGATACTTTCCGCGAGTCATACAAGAGTGAGCAGGACGAGGAAGCGACTGACGCTTGATCGAGAACTGCAACGAGTCGATCCGCAAATGATTTTATTTTTTGCTTTTTTATTTTTTCGTAATATTTCACACTTTGGCTCTAATTTCTCATGTTTTTGCATTTTCTCTTCTCTTTCTTATTTTTTTTTGTCTCTCTCATTCGCACTTTCTCGCTCCAATCGCCTCCAAATAAAACGGATGATCAGTCTTCGTTAATCACAGAAAGCTTTGATATGGCCTTTGACGAGAATTATCCACGGTTTTCTCGAGCGCACACCATTTGAATCCATTCCCTGACCTCTTTGACGCTCATGGGATTCCGTTTAAAACATTCCAACTCGAGAAATGCGGCCAAAAGCTTCAAAAAGGAAATTTTTAAACTTTTTCATTCAGGATCGATGCCCACGAGTCAAAAACGTTCAGTATCTTTGAATTATTATTTTTTTCTTTATCAAGCTCAGTCGCGTGTGATTGCGAGTAAATATTGCTTTGGTTTCGTGGTTGAGTTTTGTTTGTTTCTTTGTTTATAAGTATAGTTATTAATTCTTTATTCTCTATGTCACACCGAACTGAATTTCAAGTCGACACCTTTTTAATACTGTATGCCCCTCCACTCTATTGCGACACACATTACATTAATATTTGTTTGAGTAAAAAATATTACAATACGTAAAATCAACGTGGTATGATTATTTTTAAATTAATTATTTCTTTGCAAGACTCGCGGATTTATGTCGAAGGATTATAGTTTTTTTTTTAAGGGCAAATACAGATCAGCACAGTTCCACTTCTGCGTGTTCGTTGTGCGTGTGTAAAATGATGCGATAAGAAAATTAACGTTTTTTTCTTCAAACTCTCGTTGCTAATATCGAGACGAAAAGAGTAATCGGTGTAAGACTTTCTCGACCAAGAAGAAGGAGAGCAAAAGGAAAAAGAGAGAAGGGAGGATTGAGCAAGAGATGACGGTGAAGATGTGAGTGACAAAATAGAATGAAAAATTAACTAACCAAAGAAACAATGAGCAATGAGTTAAAAGGAAATTAAAAAGAAAAAAAAATACTGACCCGACTTGTTTCCATTTCGACGGAACAGACTTCGATATTACATAACAATGGCGATGAGTGTTTCTTTTTTTTTATTTTGCTTCTTCTACAACGTCCAAGTACTACCCTTAAGTGAAGATTGTATAAT
Organism: Hyposoter didymator; assembly: GCA_037952995.1. Classification (NCBI taxonomy): domain Eukaryota; kingdom Metazoa; phylum Arthropoda; class Insecta; order Hymenoptera; family Ichneumonidae; genus Hyposoter; species Hyposoter didymator. Next base: position 6,114,906 of record JBAJMU010000007.1, read on the forward strand.
TTTTCCCATATAATTTTCTTTTGTTCTCCTAATACTTGTGAGTCCATTTTTAGTTAATCATCCAAACTCTTTCTCTCTTTCGCTCGCATTCTTAAATCTCATCCTACGGTAAACCTTAAGGTAGATTCATTATTTATTCATTTTTCTCATACTTTATTGCTTTGAAATTCCATATCGAAGACGTGTCGTTTACGTGAAAAAAACCGAGTAAACGTCAGGATTGGTTACACTGGGATTGAGAGGATGGCGGAGAGGAAATAGGGATGCAGGAGGGAGATCAAAGGGCTAGGAAATGGAGGGTTTTTTTCGGGTACGAGGAAATTACGAGTCTACTCATAGAAATCAATAGTTAATCGTAATGATTATTACAGAGATATATAGATTTATATATATATATATGCGTTTATATACCCATATAATAATATTTACGTACGTACAAATATCTGTCAGTGTACCGGTGTCAGTATTTTTTTCATTTTTTATTTTTTATCGTTACGATTTTTTTTTCCCATGTAATGTATACGTGTGTCGTTTCAATTTAGGCCTTAACCATGCATCATGAGAATATAGATATATACTATTTTATGTATACATATATATATCCGCATTAAATGCTCGTCCCCCTCCCTCAATCATCATCCTTCTTTCTCTTTTCGGTTTTAAAATGTTTTATTTTTCTCTCGTCGCACCTTTAACCCCATTGCGCGCGTTATCAAAACGAATATTTCTCATCGCAGACACACCACTTGTCGGAAACTTTTCGTCATAATAAAAATTTGCAAATAACTTTTACACTGATTTATCAATTTTTCAGCCAAAACAATAGTCTAGGAATTGACGCGACGCGAGGAAAAGGAAAAGAGTTTCATTTATTCTCGATCAGCGCTGTCGCCTTTCGTCTTCCTTTTTTTTTCAATTTTTTAAAATTTTTTCATTAGTTTTTAGTTTTTTAGTCACCTTGGTGTGGTGGGGCAATCGGGGGAATCTCATTCCCGCGCGAATTTATCAAAAATAATTTACGGACGATCGAAGAGTGCATCCGGCACGATTTTTTTGTTTGTTTTTATGTTATAATTGTTTGTTTGTTTTTTTTTTTAATTTTTTTTTTATTTTTATTAATGGGCTCGTACGGACGATTCGATTGTGACACAAAAATCAAAGCGCCCACCCTCGAAATTATCGTTATTATTATTCTTTTTTCGGCGGAATGCTCGGGGATGATTTTTTGTTTTCTTCAGTACATTTCGTAACGCCACCAAAAGCCCGAGGAATGGCAATTAATACGGCTGATTGCGCGAACTATCAGCGATTTTGGTGTGTTTAATTTTGTCTTTGCATTTCTCGTTTTTCTCCATTAATCTCCTCACATTACTGTCAATTATCATTATTATTAATGTTTTATTTTTATTTTTTCGCCCTTTTAATATTATGATTTCCGATCACGTTACGATAATCAGTCGAAAAGCTATGCGCGTATTACACATACACAGGATATCCCACGGATTGGTTCAATATTGAAGATCCGACCAACGGAACGCAAGTTGGAATCGACAGTATCATATTCATGCAAGTAGTAATGGCTCATCGGCTCGTTAGAGATCAGACAGTACGTTGTGGGAAAAAACAACGAAATATCGAATAAAAAACTCAGGAATCAGCCTTTGATCGTTCTTTCAATTTTTATCCATATCTCGTGAGACATACCGTACATCTATATTACAAATAAATATATATGTATATACAGAGTAACTTTAAATATATATTTATGTATATATATAGATATATATGTATATCACAAATCATTACGTTAGCAATTACTTTAACTGTAGTTACGCAAAATGAGTGAGTGAGTGAGTCGATTGGGTTGATCGAGATCGATTATTAAATATTCATTGATCCTGGTGCTAGAATTTGTGTCACTTGAATTCTCTTCGTTCTCCTTCTATTTCTTTATTCATTTTCCATTAGTCCCTTTTTGCCATTCTACTTTATTTTTAATGCTTTTTCCAAACGTGTACAATCTGTCGTTTCGAAACAGACAGAGAATTATGAAGTTTTATTAATCTCGCTGCAACGTTTTTTATTTTCCAGTTCTAAGCCTGACGCAAACACAAAGTTCATTTTGTGTCGTTGATTCTCTAACGTCATTGCCTCTAGAATCCTTGCACTCAGTTCAACTTTGTTTTTTTTTGTCTTTTTCGTTTTTTTTCTTTTTTTTTTTAACATTTTTTCGTCAGCTCTAGATTCTCTATGTTCCCCGACGAAAAAATCGCTTACACGAACTAAATCTACGGGAGCAATTGGGCAGTAATGGTTTTTTAAATGTATTTATTAATCTTGTCATTGAAATCGTGCTTTTCCCTTTGAGACACGTCCACAACTCTTTAAAACTTTGAAAAGTTTATTAGATCAGTGTGCGTGACACTTTTTCTTTCGATGTCGAATATGACATTGAAATACCAATGGTAAAATATTCATGAATTCACATTATTATTATTTTATTATAATAATTATTATTTTTAAGATGAATCGGCCAATTACAGTAGGGGTTGCAACTGCGACATGATTATATAAAATAATAATGATAATGATGATAATGACGATTTGACATCGAGCACTTGTCAATGGAAAGAAAAACGAGGATGTACTTTTTGTGTGTTGCGTTTCTAAATTTTATAATGTCTAGTCCAAGGATATTGTTTGTTCCATTATGAATGGTTTTTACTTGTTCATCCTCATTCAGTAATTACTTAAGTTCTAAAACACTACACCGAATTACACGGTCACCATTACGTTGTCTATCATCCGATTACAATTGAAGTTACGAATTCGAAGCTCCAGATCTTTGTCGATTTGGAGAATTTTGAGCACCCCAAAAGGGTGACAAAAAGACGTTTGGAAAAAATGAAAATTTCATCTCGTGACTCGCATCATGGCGAGTAAATGAAGAATGCTTATAAGTAATGGCGAATCCTTTGAAAAATGTTATTATTCGTTCAAGTATCGAAGCTTGGTAATGACGAATGCAATTATTGAATCTGTAACGCTCGCGATTTGCAAATATTCCATATTACGTGTGAGTGTGTCTGTGAGAAATATTTTTCTTGTTTTAGTATATCAATAAATATTGTTTTAATGTACAATAGCGTTTAGGTTTAATGAATATCCATCGTCATACGTTCCATTCACAATATACTTCTTTAATTTAATATTACTTTTAAACTTTTATAACGTTTCATAGATCGAAAAATAAATATAAAAATAAACCGGGCATTTAGGTATTAATATTTTGTATCCATTTTTTTTTCACTTCTCCCATTCCCTCCCCTTTTCCCGTACAATTTTTATCTCCAGATACATTTCGATTGCACATTGTTTCATGTTTACCGAAAATTACCGCGCAATCGTTGCTTTTTTTTTTTTTTCATTTATCCCACGTACCGAAAGCCAAAGTCAAGCTCACTCGTACACGATGCACAATTTTTAATTTCTTTCAATAATAATCGAGGAAAATGGAAAGGAAAAAGAAATATTATTTCGCCCAAAGTACGGAAGACTGGACGTGAAAAGTGACGTGTACGAGATGACTGATTTCGTTAGTCCAACCATTAAATTTGAAACCACTTCGAACGACGATTTTTCATCAATTTCTATTTGCATAAACCACTTTTCGTTATTTCCGGGAAAAAGGATGGTTTTGATAAACCCACTCGTGTCATTATTTCCTCACACATATACGAAAACTCTCTGCACTGCACCACCGAAATTTATTCCCAATCCATAAGCCCTCGAACACGAATTTCCATTTTTTGTTTATTTACCACACCAAGTATTACGTTTTTTTTTTTTCCTCATTTTAAATACGATAGATACGATTTTCTTTTTTGTTGAGCATTTCGCAAAGTACACGAAAAAGTACAAAATTAATTCTTTACATATTCTTAATATTTTAATTTTTATCATGTGTTTTTTTTCCCTTTTTTTTCGTAATTTCAGATGTTATTCCTCCTCCCGCGCGTTACTCCAACCCCCGTGTTAAAAGGACAGAGGAATGACTATTTTCTTAAATAATTTTTCACACCTGTCCACGATTTTGTTTGTTTTTTTTGTTTTTTGTTGTTTTCCTTTGTAAATATTACTCTTAACATTGCAATTTTTCAGTCGTCGGATTTAGTCACTTTTTAATATAATTGCGATGATCCATACCACTTTAGGGGTGGGAAGGGGGAGGGGGAGGGGGCAACACGACGCGTCAGCGTGAGTGATTCCGCAAAAACACTACAGATTACGCGTATCATCAAATCGACTATAGATATATAAATATATGTTTACATATACTCGATAAACACAATATTATATATGCATATATACGCATACACACACACACATAAATAATATGTATATGTACATATAAATATATAATATGCGTGTACGTATATGATTTGTTCAATCACACCCCTATATTGTATTTCCTTGTCTAGTCGTAGCTGTTGTTTTCCCATCTCTTCGTTATTTCATCTGAAAATCGTCTCTGTTAAATATGTTTATATGTATGTAGATATATATGTTTATATATATATCGTCATACCGTTTTTCGCTCTTTAGGATAATATCATAGTAAAATAGAAAAAAGCCCTAGAACTCATCGTGGCTCACTGAAGCTAGTTCGTAGCATCCTTTCGTACCCCCATCCTCGCTTTGCTTAAATATCTATTGTGTTAATATAATAATTATGTTTTTTATTCTTTTAGTTTTATATACTTTACGTGAATAATCGATATTTTTGTTTCCTTTCATTCTCGTACCAATTAAAATACGCGTTTCGCCGTTCTAGCCACAATCTCTCATTGACACCATAATTCCTTTGATATCTCTAGTACAACTGGATTTTTGTTTTTCCCCCGTTCGTTCGTCAGTCTGTTAACTATCTCCCCTTAAGACGCTCACTTCGTCGAAACTTGGCGAGAGATTATTCATGCGTTTATTTATTTATTCTTATGTTTATCTTAGTTGGAAGATTCGCCACATTTACCATTTATTTCTTGCACTCAACTGCGGCATTCGTACCGATATTTTTTGTCCTTTCGATCAAGAGATTACGGAGTCACAGTGTGATCACGAATGACACGCAAATATTTCATTTTTCTCGAAATTTCTAAAAGTAATCGCGAAAAAAACGTGGCAAATGTTTTTTTTTCCTTCGCTCTGTTGCGTTTTGATCCAATTAATTACTGCAAAAGAACATTCGTCGAATATGCGTTTACGTTCCTGAAAGGGTCGGACCTAAATAGCAACTCACCAACCGGAGTAAAGTTCCCAGAGAGAGAGAGAGAGAGAGAGAGAGAGAGAGAGATCGTCACCTCCCTCGTTCTATATATTCTAGAATGTTGTGCCTGTTTAATCAATATGGGTTCGAGTCGCATCGTTTGCCTGAGAGTAAGAGAGACGATAGACAACTTAATAAATCCTTGTGCCATATTCCTACAAATTGTTGGCATGATTTCCTCGCACCTTTTCCAGTTTATTACGTGAATTGGAAAAAAAAAAAAAACTGTTAAGCCTCGTTAGCGTTGGATGATACTTTGCCGGCAGATAAATTGAGGCAGAGAGAGAGGGAGGGAGGGAGAGAAACGAGACTCGTGAAAATCGCTCACACGTGATTCGAATCATCCCCCATTTACTTATCTTGCCCTCGATCAATTAGATCCACGCACATGTATTCAAAAACACATATACGTGTCGATAAGGTGTGCTCGTAATGAAAACGGAAGTTTTTATCGATTCGAAATATTTGAGAACCACTGGCCGTCGCGTGTAACATTCTCTTCCTTCAATCTTTCCCCTCCCCAACCATCTCACGCTATTACATAGTTCGTGTATAGATTTAACGTTTCTATGCAGCCAGAAACCCTTGCTACGGTATAATTGAAATAATTGAGCATAACCGTGTTTTCATCCTTCAAATTCATCAATTATTAATTAACAAAATAGATAAGTTTTCTTTTATCAATTAAATAAGAAATCTCATTGCCGATTAATATTTATATTCATAAATATACAAAAAAGTTTGAAAAAAATTGGAGAACCGAAAAAAAACAAGTTCGACTCGGTTCGATTAAATGACTTTCACGAAATTTTCCAATTGCGCCAACTTGTTTCAGGAAATACGAAATTCAACGAATTCCGTAATCTCGAAAATTTAACTTTTCGTTAGATAAACCTCTAAAGTCATTCCAACAATTGGAATCGCGTTCGAATCGTAATTTTACTAAATATTCAATAGTCCAAACCATAACGCGAAAAGTCACGAGATTCTTGTTTCAAACGAGAAAATTGTAACGTTGAGAATGGTCTCGTAAAGGGTAGTCCGCACTTTAAGAGATTGAGAACCTCTGAGGGAATCGCTAACGGGGGTTGGCCGGGGGGGTAGGGCGTCGCCGCGTCTCTCCACCGCGACCCCCACGAGCTATCGACCGAGACTGGCAAGAGAGACGAAGATGTATAGAGATAAATATATATGTATACAAATATGAATATACACTGTTGAGTCAAAAAAGACGCAAGTCACTGTGGCGGAACAAGTGAAACTGAACAATTGGCGCCTCTTTGAAAATAACGACTAGATATTCGAAGAGGCGAGAGGGTTGCGGAAGATGAAGGGAGCGAGTGAGACAGAGGGAGGACGAATGAGAATATGTGCAGACAATGCAAGGAAGGCGAAAGAGAAAACGAGAGATAGGACCAGCGGAGAGAAGGAAATTTTCCCACTTAGTTGCCAACAGTTGTTTTGCACCATTGTTTTTGCTTCTGGACATAGCGAGGGATGAAATTTCAAATTCAGGCACTCGACATCGAGGAAAAAGGGAGAAAATTGAGGTTTCTACGAAACGATCTGCATTACGGTGCAATATTTACAAAGAATGAAAAATGTGAAGAGAGAAATGGAAACGATTTTATCGTGCGCAGAGAAAGTTCGAAACGAAGCGAGCGATTCTCTTAAGGCTTCGTTCTAAATCGCAAGACCCACTGGCGTCACCCGAGCCAGAAATCGCCCTCGACTTTACATATGATCGTCCATATATGTCAGCTCTCTATACAACCTTGAGAACGACCCACGTACGCCATCGGAGCCAACCTTCTCGACGTTAAAAAAATAAAAGAAATTCGAAACCTTGACCACTTGCAACAATCTATGAACGTGTATTTGGAACATGTGTGAAAAAAGTTTATCAGCATTTTGGATGTACGCGAATTATGTAGAACGAAGATCCGCAACGACCTTGATCTTAAGAATCACTTCCATAAGATGACCCTTCCTCTGGCTCTGTGCACGAAACCCCAGGACGTTTAAGAGGGCGGTAAAACGCAAGTGTGCAGGGATTCCCTGCGAATTCCAGGGGTGCACATGCACTCACGTGCGATTTCTACCGACCATGTTAGCTCGTTAAAATAAACATTTACGAGGCAAATTGCCACAAGAATCTTTCGCGTAGCCTGAACTATATTTCCATCTTCCAAGCGATATAAAACGAGATTGAGAGATTAGGCACTGTATCGTGCCTTTCGGTGGCTCACAGGCCTTCGGATTACGAGAAAGGGCGGTTTCCTATCGATTTCTAGCAAAAAGGACGAAATAGACGAACCCTCGACAAATCTGTAGGCGTCAACGTGTCAACACTGCAGGAAATAACATTTAAAAACGTTACTAATAGATATTAAAATTATTTTGGCTCCTGCGAGTGGCTGCAAATGTATTTCATCAAAGAATAGCCCATTCAAATTAGTTTAATTAATGAAGCTTTGTTGGATGAAAGGTATGAGTGTTAATGTTAATTGGACGAGAAATAAAAAGGTTAAAATTCGTTGCATAGCAAATTTGACGGTCGAAATTAATTGCATGGGGAATTGAAGTTTAGAAATTCATAGTGTAGATGATTAAAGTGTACTGCTTCATTGCGCAAGGACTCGATGAGAGTAAATTCAGGTGAAAATTAGTCCAACAAATTATGTCGAGTTGCTGGTTAATTCCTCCAAGTACTTCAAAAATTATCCCTCGACAATAAATCCCAAGTCACGAGCATAATACAACTGCGCAAGCTTCTCAATGCGTCCATAAAGTATCAACACCAAAGTGTACGGATAATGAATGTCCAGAGGGTTAAAGGGTGCGTCGAAGTATGACAAAATAGCTTCAAGAACTCAACGTGAGTGACGGAGACTAATAATGTAGGGGTATTGAGGGGTGAGATAGAAAATGACGAGGATACCGTGTTAAGAGGAGCTGAAGAGAGAGAAATACGAAGGAGACGATGGTTATTCGTTACAGTTAGGTTCGAAACGAACCGTATGATGCCAAAGCCCTTGGTAGTTAAATCTATGGGGTGTTTAGGATTCCGACGTCCATGTTCTTCAGTGTTCATAATATTCCATCACATTTTCCGTATAACAAAAATCAAAAAAGGCAGAAATAAATGATTTTCTAATGAATGACGAAGGAAAAATGAATTTCTGGATAAAAATAGGACGAACGTTTGGCTGCAACCAGTCAATCTGCAGTATTGTTAGACGACTGCATTTTTGCGATGTTTTCCAAACAACAGAATCGACTAGAATTGTGAATTTTTTTTCAAGTTGAATTGGAAAGCAGAAAAAATAATTTATTCACAGAATAGTAAGAGGGTGAAAAATGGTGGGGGTTATTCGTGGATATGAAAATGTATCGATTTCAACTGAAATTCCCCATGGATTTAACGTGCGAGGAGCGGCGTCGACCTCCCTCGACGGCGCCGGCAAAGCAACCCCTCCATATTTTCCTCTGCACCCCTTGGGGAGCCTCGCCCGTTTTGCTGGTGGTAATGCCGGTGCCGACGTCCACCGCCACCCTCTCGCAAAGGAGCGACATCGCCGAGAGGAAAAGAGAGACGAGGACGGAGAGATAGAGAAAGAGAGAAGGAACGAGGGGGAGAAAGAGGAGAGGAGAAAAAGAGAGTGCGAGAGGGAGGAATAACGCCACCCCTGGTGAGTTTCTGCTCCACACCGTTCTACCGCCCCAACGGCATCGACCGCAGCCCCCAACGCTGCAATGCGACGTTGCCATCCCAACGGGCAACAGCCCTTGCAACGCCGGGCATCCAGCGTGGTCTCGGCTATCAAAGTGAGAAAGAAAAACGAGCAGGAAACTCTGCGAACAAGCCTCTTCTCTCTTATTCAAGCCTCTTCCTCGTATCAATTCGTAGGGAGATGTTCCGTTAGCCAGGATTTTTCATCACAGCGTAAGCACACGAATCTCTCTAAACTTTTGTAGCCGGTGCCTTATTCTCCGTTGAATCAAACAACATCGTGGCGCAACGTATATCCCCAGCAAATGAGCATTTCGAGGATTTGCTAATTGTTTCTTGGTGCTCTTCGAGCCGGTACTCGACCGGATTCTGGTAGAGAAAAGTCAAACACCGCTTGCCAGCATAATTTAGTTTACTTTTCAACGAGGTTTCACTTTGTTCAGAACAGTCGCAACATTTTTCGATTTTCCAAACTTCCTAGAGACACCCACACACACAGAGGCGTTTACAGAGAAATGCGTAGATAGAGAAGAGACTACGATGGCCTCCAGCTCGCGCCTCAATATCAAGTCGATGAAAGCGTCCCACACGTGACTCCTGACCAGGGACGTCACAACTAATCGGACCCTCGGGAAAAGCAGAGCCAAACACTTTTCATCGTAATATCTCGAACCATTTTTCGCGACTCGACCTCTACAAGAGTTCACTGACCTCAATCCCATTTTCGATTTATTTTTTTTTTCCATTTTTTTAACATCTTTTGCCAGTCTCATTCGATCGTGGAGCTAACGGTGAAGTCACACGAGCTTTGCCCAGGAACGTATCAAGGGAAAGTTTCATCCCTCATTCGTTTCCACGCAGTGATCAAACTTTTTCTAGTTCAAAATTTATTTTCTCCAACTCGAGACCGTTGCTTTTAATGTTCATTCACAGTCGACTTTGACAAAGTTGTTTCGCGATCGACACGTTCTGTCTAGGGACGAATAACTCGTAATCGAGGGAGCTCAACTTTGCTCAAAGTTACTCAAGTGCCAGCCAGGTGTACGACCCCGAAACATTCAGGAGACTTTATGCTCTGCGTTCACGTATACACGCACATCCCAATAAAATTCTGACTGATCAATCAAAGAAGAAATCCTTATAAACGCGATTCGCTATTGAGGAGAGCAAAATGAGCGCGAGACCGTTCGAGCTTGTTTCAAGTTTCGAGCCGAAATGATAAATGGATAGAAAAATAATATTCGTGTGTGAGATAAATGAAGTTTCAATCTTCATTGGGTTTACGAAAATGACGTAAAGTTTTATTGTATTTGTTGTTGTTGTTGTTGGTTCATGCGTCTCATATAAGTGTCTGCACACGAACGTTGGATTCTGTCACGCTTATCGTTCCAATTGCCACTCGTTAACTGGCAGATTATTTGTAGCATATGTATTTGTTTGTTACTAAAATATTTGGTACTAATTTATAGAAATACTTAAGTCTAAACCGCTCCATTTGTTCTTTCCATGAATTTGACACTCCGCGATATATTCGTGTTGAATAATATCGAGGCGATTGTAATTTAAATCGTAATCGAATCAATCGCACTTATTTGCACATCAATCTTTAAGTTTCTCTTTACGTAAAACTCGACGAATTTGTTGTATTAATTATTTTGGTTATTACGAGAAAAAAACACACGAGAATACGTATCGTAGAAAAATAATCGATAAAATAGGATTTATTGCCGACGTACAACTATGGAGTTGACAAACAACGATTTCTTTCACTGAACATCGCAAGTTTCGTTTAATTTGTTATTTCTTTTTTATTATCATTAATTTTTTTTTTTTTTCATGACTTCGAGAAAGGTACAGTAGAATAATATAAAAAAATAAATCGTCGAAAATATATCATCAGACAAGATATGACGAGTATCATGTTGTTTTTTCTCCATTCTCTTAACCTTTTTTTTTTTCTTTTCGAGTTGAATAATGATTTTCCAGCAATAGAAACAAATGTACATCATGCTCTTCACAATAAATATGTGTAGATATAAATATAAGTTTATATATGATTTGAATTCTGTTATTTAGGAAATTCGTTATTCAATAATCGTCTCGTTTGATTTTCTCCGTAGTATGGTAAGTTTCATTGATCGATTATTGCGAACAAAAATCACGAAACCAGCATAGATCTCGAGCAATTGTTTGCGAGCTCCACCCACAATAATCCGGTAATAAGTATTGCTTATTCGACGAACGAATTCGCCACTGCCTTAAAACCCGATCCACGAGTTGATGAAATGTCAAGTCAAAAAATAAGATGGTGATAAACAATAAAAAGCGATATCGAAGAAAAAATTTAAAAAAAACNATCTCGAGCAATTGTTTGCGAGCTCCACCCACAATAATCCGGTAATAAGTATTGCTTATTCGACGAACGAATTCGCCACTGCCTCAAAACCCGATCCACGAGTTAATGAAATGTCAAGTCAAAAAATAAGATGGTGATAAACAATAAAAAGCGATATCGAAGAAAAAATTAAAAAAAACATCGAAACGATCGAACCAACAAAAGAAAACGCATGCCAACGATGACGATTCCAGCCAATAATCGATGATGGAAGATCGAAGTGTCAAATCAATAAAAATTATGAAAACGAGATGAATAAGGATCTTAGGAGAACGAAGGAGGTGGACAAAAAAATAAATAATTATAATAATGAGTGCACGTGATATTAAAATCATATTATATATTAAAATATTCATAATAATAATACTAATAATAATAATCGTAATATATTATCGCTTGTTCGTAAAATTACATAAAAAAATATAGAAAATAATAAACTCGTAGCTTTCTTTTTGTCGTTTTAATTCTTTCGGTTTCTGCACACTCTCGAAAATATTTCTATCGCAACTTGTATCTCTTTCTCACGGTCATCGGCTATTTTAGTTATAGTGATGCATAATAATAATAATAATAATAATAATAAAAATAATAATAATAGGTAGTAGTAGTAGTAGTAGTAGTAGTATATCGGTATACATGTATCGTGTCGTTATTTTTTTTTTTTTTATCGCGCCTGTCACAGTATGATAATAATCATTAAAATGATTTATATTTCAAAAGTCTTGGATTTTCTTTTCGTGTTGATCTTTATTTTTTCCATTTCTCCGTTCTTGGTTCGTCTAGGTATGATAATATTTAAAATATTGTATTATTGAATTAATTTGTGAATGATATATCATTTGAGCGATACGTTTTCGCAACAGCTCTCGATGACTTTGTCAGCATTGTAGATTGGTTAGTCCGAAAGATCAGAGTCTCGAGAGTTTTCATATTTTTTTAAAAATCACAGAAGCCTGTGACGTGTGTTCACGATCGTTATTAATGCCCCGTGCAGGAAAGAAAAACGAAAACATACAAACGTATACGGAAACTCTCGAGCCGACGTGGTCGTTTTTTTTTCTTCATTTTCATGGGGTTCAAAAATTGAACAGGGTGGCGAAAATGTTAGTCGGCCAACAATCATGGAAGATTGCCATCGTAAATGCAACGTGAATCTCAGTCGATTTGTTTAACGGCGTCATTTTCTTTCGAAGAAATTGACGACGCTATTATAATTATTATTATTATTCTTTTTTTTTGTGATTTGTTATTTACTCATTTTTCCGTTGTTGTTGTTGTTGTTTTTTTTTTATGCGATATGAGAACGAAATTATAACAAACAAATGCGATAGCGATTATGCGAAAAAAAAAAAAAAACACTGGGCTCGCGTCCCGTTCGTCAAAAAGTCATAATCCACGAAGCTTCCCTATTCGTCACATCTTCATACCTTTTCTTTCTCATTTCCTAGCATCTCGTTATATCCATTGCGCAACATCCTATCTCTCTTCACTTTCCATATTCCCTTCGCATCGATAAATATATGTTGGAGTCGCGATCAAATAACTAGATTGAGATTTTACATGAAATGCTATAAAATAATAATCGACAGCTTGTGGTTATTTCCATTTCCGGCTGTCCCTATAAATTATATACAAAAACGAAGAAAATGAAAAATAAAAATATTTCAGACATAAAAAAAAAAAAAAACACAAAAACACGACGCGGAGCGAGCAGCATTGCCAATCGAGCGAGGGTAGATTTTTAAATATTTCATCTAGCTTATCGATCTTTCCGATTTTTCATTTTATTTCTTCATTTTCCTTCCCAAATAATTCTTTACCTTCATCCTGCCCAAACAATTCGGAAGAAATATTTTTTTTTTTCCATACAATTAATAATGTCAATAAAGATTATAATAATGATAATAATAATAATGATTCAGTGCTGCTCGCGATGGGTCATGCTACGGCAATAATAAAATTATTCGCTAATAATATCGGCAATGACATAATAATGACAATAATATTAATCATCCATAATAATAATAATAATAATAATAATAAATGTGATGATAAAATGTCAAATATAAAATATCTTCGCTACATATATTAATGCTCAATTTTTTCTTTTTTTTTTCTGCTACATCGCTCGTGGTTATAGCAAATTTTCTCTCTTTCTTTATTTTTTAAATTCTTCTCTCTTACTTTCTTGACCACACACACGCACTCGTATATATATTCGTCTCACTTTTGCAATTATTTTCTCTGAGTCTCCCTCCCCCATGTGGTACGATGGGTTTACGAAAGAAAAAGAAAAAAAAACATACTACGCACAACATTCAATATATAATAATGATAATAATAATAATAATCATATGAATCGTGATAATAATGGTAATAATAATAGTAATAATATGACAATTATAATAATGCGCGAGACGAGTGTATTTAGATGTGCACAGACGTACGCACGCCAACACATCCAAGTACAATCGTTGATTGTGTGCATGTGTATAAATTCTTGTTTACTAGTGTGTGAGTGTGTGTGGGTGTGTGTTTTTGTTTTTCTTTAAGAAAAAGATAAGGAAAAACGAAAGTTTAAGAATTTTGCTTTAGTTCGATTAAATGATTTATATTTAATATTCATATTTCCCCCCTCCCCTCCCCTTTTTATCTTGCCCCAGGGCTCGCAGCCAATTTTCGTAACTACCAGCATTTGATAACCCTACCCTCCCCCCATTTTGTCTAAATTTTCACACATCGCGTCTAATATATATCGAGAATGATCGTTTTTTGTTTTATTCAAAATTTCCTCTTTTCTCGTTTCTTTTTAACTATTTTTCTCACTTTTGTTATCTCACTGACTTTTTCGACTTTTTCTCTTTTTTTTTTTTTATTCTCGTTATGTCACCTTGTTGTCTCTCTCTCGCTCTCTCTTTCTCTCTCGCTTTCCTGGTCACACAGATGCACACACACAGACACACTTTAAATATTACGGTTAATGATTAAATCTTGGAAATACTGATTCTCTAGTTTCGTTAATATTTTTTTTTTTCATATTTTTTTGAACCTCGCGTCGCTACGATTTCGAATCTTCCATCTTTTGCAAAAGCGGATGCGCCTGGACTCGGTATTTTCAAATTTGTGTGTTTTTTTTTCGCCGAGTAACGGACCGGTGGGGAGAGGGTCTCGATAACGAAAAACAAAAAGCGCCGAGGGAAGAAGCGAACGATAATAATTTCCACGTCAATTTTCGCGATTTTTCATAAAACCAGTAAATAAAAAAAATATATTCATATATTTTGTTTGTTTTTGCTTTTTAGTTTTTTTGTTTTGCGTCAAAGGTTCACGTAAAAGAGAGGAAGCTTAAGAGGCATTTACATTCGCATCTGAGATCGAGTTTGTGGGCTGAGAGCTGCGCGTATACAGAGCCGCGTTTGATTAATTGGCGATTAATTAATAAAACAAAAGTAAAACAAAGAAACAAAAGTATTCGGTCAAAAGGTTGTTAGTAAGGTGCTTGCGACGCTCACGGATTTGTGTGGTTATTAGTTACGATAGAAAACAAAGAGATACACACGCCTATCGAATAAAGGATAATGACCATAATTAATTAATTTTTAATTAAGACAATTTTCTCTAAAAAAAAAAACAAAAAAAACAAAAAAAAACGAAAAAGAAATTGTCACTGCTGCCTCTACTTCAGCACGACTACATTCTCGTCGTAAAAGTGTGAAAAAAATTGTCACGTGACAACTCGGAAACGTCGTGGGAACGTCGTTTAAAAAAAAAAAAAACAAAAAAAACGAAAAAAAAAAATTCACTAAGAGTCTACGGTTAAGTAATTAAGTATTCGAATAAGTAAGCGGATTTTTCGCGGTCGTTATGTCTCTCTCTCTTTCTCTGTCTCTTTCTCTCAAATCTCTATTCATCCTTGTATATTTTTCATAGTCATATATTCATGTATATATAGATATATATATAATTTATGTATTTATGTATATATTTATATATTTATATATATGTGTGTGTAAAGGGTGGAGTCGAATAATCATTAAGATAAAAGAAAATAAAAGTTCTCACTCATATTCCAATCACTGTGTCTCTCGATCGTCCGGAAACAAACGAATGGCTCGAAGATATTATTATATCAATAAAACAAAACAAAAAAAATAAAAAATCAAATGAAAAACGAAAAATGTTGTACACGTAATGATTCACCGCGAAGCTCGAACCACATCCGGATGTTTTTTGGCTTTTCAATTGGCCTAAGTAATATATATATGAAACATTAGAGGAGATTAAAAATGTTGGAATTCAAGCCAGAGACGTGACAAAACTTTAGCTACAATCTTATGAGAAAAAGCAGGGTTGAAAAATGACAAGACGAAGAAAAACGTGTATATCAAGCAAACGCCAAATATCGACACCGAATATTCAATTACAATGACAATAATAATGATAATAATCGCAATAATACGAATAATAATAACATACCTATTCAATAGAATATGACAATATAGTAAAGACAGTTTAAATCAAGCAACAACGATCTTTTTTTTTTCTTTCCGTTTCTCTGCCTTTTAATTATTTCTCATTACGCGGCGTATGTTTTTCTTTTATTCTCAAACATTATCCTATAATTACTATAATTTAATTACCAATATTATTATTATTTTTATTATGTGTTTTTTTGCATGTTTTTTTTATCCTCGTTTCGTCAATCTCTAACTCTCAACTATAATAATATTCATTCTTACATTTAATTATTATTCTTTGAGATATGTATCGTCGTGTTCGTGTCCTACCCTCACATGTTTTGTTTTTTTTTTTCGTTTTTATCTGTTGCGTATTATTTATACATATATATCTGTTTTTTTTTTCCTTTTTTTTTCAATATTTTCCCTTTTCTCTTCGTTCCTTCGTTTCCTTATTTATTTCTTTCCGTTGCCTATCATAATCACTACGTCGCTCGCGTTTTGGTTCAATCTGGGTCAGGGGCCAAAGGGCAGGGGCCGGGGGTTGAAAGGAAAAAAAAANAAAAAAAAAAAAAAAACACATAAATCTAAGGGAGATGCTCTTTGTTCGTCGGCGTTTTTCTCAAATTTCCTCTTCCCCTTTTTTTCACTAATGCAACATCCATGAAGAGGACGATGCTGTTTGTTTTTTTTTCGTCTTCTTCGATCGTGTCTCTCGACTAAGACTCCTACGTAATGAATATCTCGCGATCCCTTACTATCGCGAGCGTTTCTTCTTTTCGGACTAATCTTACGATTTTTGCCTGAATGTTTTTTTTTACCCACTCGCCCTGGTCTCTTATGTTTTTTTTCTTCATTCACTCTTTTTTTTCCATTTTCTCGATTCTAAGTCTCGAGACTACAGACAAACTGGAGCACTAGCACTGCTATCACTGTCATTATCGTTATAATTATTATTGTTACTGCTATTATTATTATTATTATTGTTGTTATTGTTATTATTATTTTTGCCCTTGTCTTTTTATCCTTAGTATGCGTATGCAAGTTCATTTACTCTCGTTATTAACTTTTTTTTTCATTTTCTGTTTAAATACGAAAAATGGCAGTTATCGGTCACAGCCAACGGCTATATATTCATTTTTTTCAATAATTTTTCTTTTTTTTTCTTTTGTTTGTTTCAATTAAATTTAAACGTCACCAAAACGTTCGTTAAATCGTTAAGCTTATACTCTCTCGCGTTAGATCGATCGTCTAAATATATATGTATATAGATAGAATAATAGTAATACGAGTTGGGATAAAATGATCCGATCAGGGCGAGATTTTTGGTAGGGTCGTCGGTTCGCAAATGGAGCTGAAGGTTGTTTGTTTTTTTCTTTTTTCAATTTCAACTCGATTTCGAATTACAGTGTCTCCCGTTTTATTGCATATTCGATTTAGGTTCGATTGCTTTTTTTTTCTACTCGATATTATATTAAGATTATGGTTGTTTTTTTATATTTTTTCGCTTTTGAAAAATCCCGAGAAAATCGAGTGAAGTTCCCAGTTGGTAGGATCCGATGTCCGACGTGAGAGATGTTGCGAAACGATAAAAATGATTCTACCGACGATAGGGAGTTGATGAAATAAAAAGAAATGGTCGATAAAGTGACAATTTTCAAGTTTCGATGAGATGCTTGTCATTTTTATATCGGGCTCCGATCAGGCGCGAATATCAATGAGCGATTCGTGAATAACTGGATGTTCGAGATCATCATGAAGGGTCAAATGCTTAATGAGCGATTATGGCAAATGACAATAATCCATGAGTAATAATAATAATAACAATAATAATGATGATAATAATTATATAATAACAACAATAATGTTGTTGAAGAAGAAAATGGTATGCGGGCGAGTGAGAAACCGTGTGATGAAATGAAAATATCGACGATGGTCGGAACCTCGGCCAAAGTGAAGGTAAATTTTGAAGGACCCATCGTCTAGCGGAGATTCTCGACAATCCCTCACCAACGTTTATTTCTCGTCATTCTTTTACGACTTTTTATTCTGTATTTTACAAAATTCGCAACTTCCACTCGGAAAAAAAAGAAGCACGATGAAGGACATTCAAATTTCGAGCTTTCACCGACGACGATTCGCACGTTCAGTCACGGGGAGATTAATTAATTGAATAACCGAGTTTTAGCAAGCAAACCCTGATGATTTTATTCTCCGTTATTATTGTTATTATTATCATCATCGATATTCATATGATTAAAATTATGATTATTATTGTTTATTGTTACTATTGTTTATTGTTTGTGATGATTATTATTGTTGTTATTATTATTCTTATGACGTAATTGTAATTTAGTGATTTTTTTGTTTCGCGTCAGTGAGTTTTCTTTACGATAATAATAATAATGTCCTTTTTCTTTTTCTAAATATAAATAATTATTTATATATATATTAATAAATCTTATGACAAGTCTATTGTGTTGAGAATTTTTTTTACTCTTATACTGTCTCTCTCACTCTCTCGGTAGCTTGTTTCATTAAGAAATTTCGGGCTGCAGAAGAAGAAAAAAAAAAAAAGTATGTACTCGTGTTCACCCCCGATGCCGATTGACCCCGCTCATTTGTTTTTTGTTCCTTCGAGAATTAATGAAACTTGCGTTGGTAAAAGGAAAAGTTTGGAAAAAAGTTTCAATGAATCGGTCGCTCGTTTCCCATTCTGGTTCGACCCTCCTCGCCACATCTCCAGAAATCAAATTTCTCTTTTTCTTCTCGATTTCATGTCATTTTATTGTGTTCAAATGTAAACTGAATAAATCAATGTCCGATAAAAGTCTACAAATATATATAAATAAATTTTTTCAACATTTCTTCATTTCATGGATTTTCACCGTTGCTTTATCTTGCAATCAATCTTTTTTGACATTACTCTTTCTCCCCATAGCTCTCTCTCTCTCTCTTTTCTCTCCGTATTTCCTTCCAAACTCAAACTTTGTTCGTCAAAATGCTCAACATAGAAAAAATATATAATTCATTTATCCGCAAACGTAAAAAATAATGAACGGTTTTTGTTTTCTCATGCGTCGTTTTTTTTTAACCTCTGTAACAATTTTTCCGTTCACGCCGAAGATTCGATACTTTTCTAGGAGTATTTTATTCGAGTGGATGAAAAAAAACAGAACAGAAAATAAATGTTCAACGNTCACCGTTGCTTTATCTTGCAATCAATCTTTTTTGACATTACTCTTTCTCCCCATAGCTCTCTCTCTCTCTCTTTTCTCTCCGTATTTCCTTCCAAACTCAAACTTTGTTCGTCAAAATGCTCAACATAGAAAAAATATATAATTCATTTATCCGCAAACGTAAAAAATAATGAACGGTTTTTGTTTTCTCATGCGTCGTTTTTTTTTAACCTCTGTAACAATTTTTCCGTTCAGCCCGAAGATTCGATACTTTTCTAGGAGTATTTTATTCGAGTGGATGAAAAAAAAACAGAACAGAAAATAAATGTTCAACGACTGAGCCGTGTGCACGATATTGTCGCTGTTGTTGTTTTTCCCTTCTCATGACTTTTGCGAGAGAGAGAGAGAGTGAGAGAATGAGAGAGAGCGAGCAAGAGGGGATAAAATAAATATAATTGATTGTACGTAGTGGCGAAAACGCTGGCGGATTACAAGGAGACGTCAATAGAATAATAATATTTCTAATAATAATGATAATAATATTAATAATAATATAAAACAATAAATTATATCAGAGAATAGAAAATGAGAGAAAAGTCAAAGAATAATAATAATACACAACATTTGAAAGACAGGAACGATTTAAACGACCGAACGAAACGAAAAGGGATGCAATTTTAGTCTTGACATCGGGAAACTCGTACAAAATCTTATTAAACAGAAAAAAAATATATGTATATATAAATATATTATCCTAACCTTTATTTCCCCCTGTTTCGGTCTCTACGTCTCATCAACTCATTCTTAACCTTCGTTTTCTTAGTTACTTCGTTTCTTTTATTTTGTTTCCTTTTTAATTATTTTTGAGCATATTCATCTTATAAATGGCAACGATTGACAAGAGAAAGAAAAAATCTAGCAAGGATATTATTATTATGTGTTAATAACAATAAAGTCCAAGGATTATCTTAGAAATAAATTGAATACGAGCAATCCGCTAGATTTTAATCGTATTCCTAATTTTTCTTTCATATCCTCCGCGAAATTGGCCAAAAAACCTAAAAGACAAACGCAGCTGTCAGGGTTTGTCAAAGTTTCGAGGTTCCGGCGAATTTTCCCGCCGCGCTTTCCTTTTCCTTGGCGCTTCATTAATTTTTTTCGCCCGTCACGAACATTTTCAATGGGGAATAATAAAACTGAAATTTTCGTTTTTTTTTTTCGTTTTTCAAACTCAAGAGAATAGAAAAAATTCGGCGCTTAATTGCGAGAAAGAGATTCGTCGTTTTATTATTTTCTGTCCTTTCATTTCGAGGGTCGAGGAACTTATAGAGTTTTCGTGATTACAATAATAATAATATTAATGATAATATATATATGGTTGTATATATATATTTATATATAACATATAATATGTGTAATATAATATATATCTTTAAATAAAAGTTACATGTTTCCTCGTCCCTAAATCCAGGAAATCTTTATTTTCGTGTCTGTCTCTCTCTCTGTCTCCTATACTCAAATTTTTCAATTCTTTTTCATTCTCTCTTCCTCTCTCTCTCTCTCTCCCAGCAATTTCCTATCATTTTCCTTGCAACGTAACTCGTTCGTCGTAATTTTTCAACTATTCTCTCTCTCTCTCTCTTCCTTTTTCTTCGCTCGAATCGCTTGTCCCTTCACGTTCGATCGTAATGATTAATTAATACCCGACGAATTATTCCTAGATTACGAATAGGGAGGTATGGGGTGAAGCACGAGGAGAGGAACGAGAATCGAGACGAATAAAGAAAATTAAATGAGAAATGTAAAGAAATTAAAAAGAAAAACAAAAAAAAAGATAAAAATAAATTAAAATAAAAAAATGAAGCAGCACCCGAACCCTCGAAGGGTTTGAAATTTAGAGAGTCTCCGAAGTAGATAGTCGTGTTCAAATTATCCTCGGAGAGAGAGTCGTTTCCTCATTATTCTTCGAATGACACGTGCGGACAAAGTTGCAAGAAGAAAAGAAAAAAAAAACAAAAAAATATTAAAAAATAAATAATTTGGTAAAAAAATAAAACGATATTAAAGTTTCAGGAAGGAGTGTCCGGTGTTTGAATCACCAGGCAGATGCAAAGCGCACACGACAACTCGGAGAAACATCGGTTGTTCAATTCGAATGCGGAATTATACGGTGCAGAGTCGAAGCGAACACGAGTGTGTGTAAACGTATAAAATGTAAAAATCATACGAGACTATACGAAGAGTTGAAAAAATGAAAAAAAATTGTGAATTTGCGAAAAAAAATCGCAATTGAATCGAAAAAAAAAAGAAAACCGATAAAAAGATTCCCTTCGAGTTCTCATACAGCCTTCCACGAGTTGGCGTTACTTGGAAACGTATATATATATAAATATCTTGGTGGGCTTTATATTATTTAGTGTCTTGGGTCGTCCTAAAAAAATCTTCTCTCACCCTCTCTCAAATCGTCATTATTTCCCATATCGTCATTTTTCTCATTAAATATAGATAAATATTAACCTGTGATGACTTTGCAAGGTCGATCTTCGGTTGCCCCATATTTTTCGTCTCACAAGCACACAGCCATGCACCCGCACATTTATCCACACACGCACACGCAGTCAGGCATACACATACCATGCACGCACACATACACGTACGGCGAACGCGCAAAAATACAAAATCTAAATTCTCCTCGATAAAATATCATATTTATATATATATAATATAATATACTTTATGTTCATACTTGTTATTTCATCTTTTCTTTCCTCTTATCAACTCTCACTCTCTCCCTTTTTCTCTCACCACCCCCTTCCCTTATTTATTTATTTATTTATTTATTTATTTATATATATATATAATAATATATATATATAGATATATTATTCATTATTTCAATTGCTATGTTCGCTTATATAAAGGTAAAGATATAATACTCTAAGCGAGGGATGGCGGGTGGAAGGAGTGCGCCGCGATGAGCTTTATATTCCGTTCCTCCTCGTCGCATATTTTGTGTTTGTTTCAAATATTTTTCATCGTTTTTTTCTTTTTCGTTATTTTCTTGCATATCTTGTTGTCTGTCGTGTGGGTCGTTTGTGAATATGTATGTGTGTGTGTGTATCATGGGTATTTTTTTTTCCTCGCTTTTTCTGTCAATTCTATTTTGTATTTTTTTCATTACTTTTGTGGGTGAGTTTGTGTGTGTGTGTGTGTGTTTTATATATTTTTTTTTCAAGTTTTTTCAATTTTTTTTTCTCCTCTAAATCCAATGGCTCGCGGGGTTGCGTTGTGACAAAAATAAATTCGAGATTTGTATCTCGTTCGATCGATGGATCTCGAGTGTCGAGAAAAAAGCCCAATTGTTGGGTTTCTTTGCTTATTTTTTTTTGTTCTTTTGAAAAATCATCATTTTTTCATCGGGATCTCGAGAATTTTCATTGTCGAAAGATCGATCGATTGGGAGAAAGAAATCTTGAAAATCGTTGGCCAATTTACGCTTATTTATCGTTTTTAAATTCAACGCCTCGAGAGGGAATTTGAAGGAAATACCTCGAGACTCTTATTCGCAACGATCGCTTGAAACTTTCGTGCTCACCTCGTTAACGATTTGTGTGCGAAACGAGGTTTATGGCTTTTTTGTTGTAATTGTTGTTGCCGTGCCACTTTGGAGTAAAAATTCCATGAAAAATGGGCGAAAAAAATAGCGGAGGAAAGTTTCAAGTGATGGAGCGTTCGCGCGCGCTCGCGTCCACGCGAGCCTCGAAAGAAAGACACTCGGAGAAAGAAAAAAAAACGAACCTACTGCGAAATGTGTTGTTGTTTTTTTTTCGTCTTTTGGGATTTTCTTTTTTTTTGTTTGATTTTTTGTTTTTTTTTTTCATTAAAAATCGATTCGTTGTATCCGGTTGGCGCGGGAATGAGCGAGCGAAGTTAAACGCGTATTTCTTATTTTGTTGTTGTTGTGATTTCTAATTATACATTATTGTTAATTAATCCTCGGGTATCTTCTTTCTTTCCCCCGTTGAATATTTTTCTCTTCGTATCATTTGTTAAGATTTATTGGCAGCGAGCATGTGGAATTGAAAACTTGTGCGCGTCTTCCCAGACTCTAAGGGTCCCTCGAAGTTCGTTTCTCCTCTTGCAGAATGAAAGAAAACAAAATAAAGAGAAAAAAAAACGAATAATCCCGAAGGATTTTCTGCAGTTCTTCGTCGATCGTGAATTCTTTTGAATTTTTCTTTTATCTCGTAAGTTTTTTTTTTCATTTCAACGTGATTTCAGGACCAAGGGCAGAAAAGTTTTTCAATTTGGATCATTCGTAATTTGTATGCACCTCGATTTCTTTTCCGAGGAAACTTGCAATCGTGGAGAAAAAAAAAAGACACAAACGGAAGAAAATCGAAAAAGATGTTTTTACGGTTGTAAAAACGTTACGCGTCGTGTTGCGCGTGTGAAAAACTCTTCTTCCTTGGTTCCTGCATCAATGAGTGATAAAGCCTCGATCTTAATGTTGCAACCTCGTCGTGTTTTAAGCCCCACATTAAACTCATTACGTTCGCTTAATAAATTGAATGTTGTTCGTGATGCTTGCGGCGAAAGGTTATTGTTGTTGTTGTTGCTGTTGTAATTGGGCCTTTAAGAGAGTATACGAAGTGCCTGTAGGACCGGCCTCGCGCATACGGGACAGCTAGGATCGGAGCTCTCGCAAACGCGATTACCACAGTCGAGACAAAAGAGATTATGTCCGCATGGTACAAGAGCAGCTGTAACTTCTTTGTCACCGCAAACGACGCATTCGCGACGTCCACCGGCGCTACTACCGCCTAAGAGTGAATCGGTTGGTGATGCTGGACTGGCTGATGCGGGGGGTGAGGGTCTGGATGGTAACGCAACACCGGGAAATGACCAAATGGATGATGCCGAAGGTGCTTCGATGCGAGATTCGAAAGAAGGTGATTCGCCGAGTCCCTCGTCTCTCTCGAGGCC
Source organism: Hyposoter didymator (assembly GCA_037952995.1). NCBI lineage: Eukaryota > Metazoa > Arthropoda > Insecta > Hymenoptera > Ichneumonidae > Hyposoter > Hyposoter didymator. The sequence continues at coordinate 6,138,982 of JBAJMU010000007.1, forward strand.
AGCGCCCCAAATAGCAACGAGATCGTTAAGTCCAGGCGCACCGGAAGAGCTTGAGGATGAGCTGCAGCTACCGGAACTGGAGAAAGCGCCGCTGGAACCATTGGATCCATTGGAGCCAGGAGGATCGAGACAACCGAGAATACTGCCGAGTCCACCGCGACAGAGAGCGCCCAAGAGATCAGCTTCCTCGAGTCCGGGACCAGTGCCGGTTCTAAGCGCGATGTGAGCTTCGATTTCTCGTCTTGCTGCTTCGACACTTTCCGGCAGACCGGTAACCTCGAATACCGGCTCCTTGTCCCTCGAGGGTGTGACGATGTACGTGTGAGTCTGATGCTGGATTCTCTTGATCGTAGCGCCTTTAGGACCGACAACCAATCCTACGACTCTGTATGGTACTCGTACCTGAATCGTAACGTGACCTGGTACCGATGCGGGTGGTCCGGGTGGCGTGCCCAAAAGTGCACCCAACGAGCTTTTCCGGGATGCCCTTATCTGCGAAAAGTGCTCTGCCGCTGAGAGTATCTCACGTTTGGCACGTGCCACGTCTTCCTTCCTTCCAGTCACTACGAACACCGGCTCCTCGCCTCGAACTGGAGTCTTGATGTACGTGTTGGTTTTTGCTCGAAGTGCCTTGATCTTGCAGCCTGTAACGAAAGAAAATAGAAAAAATTCATTAGTCGAATTCGATCCTGAAGAATTATCCAAAATTTCTAAATATACAGGTTTGCATTTTTAATTTGACAAGGATCACAAGCTTTGAATTCTTGTGGTCCTTGTCAAGTGTTTAAAGAGTGTGAGAAAGTGCAACATTTTCAATATGGCAAGGATGTATTATAACTGTGAATAATATCTTCTCGTGACGTTTCTTATCCGGAGCAGATCGCGATATATTAAAGACACAAAAGGCAGTAGTGTCGAAGCGCCGGGAAGGAATTGTTGAACGCGAAAAGCTGGACAGAGGAGAAGGTAAGAGAGGAAGAAATGAGAAGTTCGAGAGACAGAGAGATCGGAGGCGATGCTGTTGCAAGAAAGTTGCACGGAGGACGAGAATAAGGAGTAGAAGAAGAAGAAGAACAGTGGGAAGGAAACTGAGAGGAAGGAGGTCCCGACCCGGTCTGGTCCACGGTCTCGCAGACTCTTTGGCCTTGAGTCGGCGCAATGCTAGCAATGCAGGTGAACCACTCCGCTCTGTCTCGCTTCATCATCCTTCCCGTTCACGTACTTTTTCTCTGTCCCTCTTGATTCCCCATGCCTCTTCGTATCTTTATATCCTCACAGTTTTGCTTGCACACTAGTTTCTACCTTTTCTCTTTTTATATGCATTTCCCCCCCTCCCCGCCACCATTCTATCTCTCTCTTTCTCTCTTGCCTCTCTTGTCGGAGCGTGTGTCCTTCTCCTCGAGTTACAGCCTCAAACGCGTTGTATCTTTCCTTCTGGGCACGTTGTCCCATGGAACTTGCCTTCTTCATCTTTTTCATTCTTTGAGAGACTTTTTTCATGCACGAGCCGGTCTGCATTTTCCTTCCATTGGTTTCACTCTCTCCTTCGTAAGCGCGCAGCTAAACGAGAATTGGCTACAGCCTCGCAGAGACAAAACGATCTGATTCCTTCAGTTTCTAATATTTCCCTAACGATTCAATATTTTTCTGTCCCGTCGACGCGGAGCAGTATAAAGAAGTTCATTAGTTCGCGATCATGTAGTTCGAAGCGTCAATCACGTTTCGCCGGATAGCTGGGACAAGACATAAATGCAGTTGACGCGAACTTCATCATCGCTCGCGCGACATAGTAAGACTTTCCGAGAATTCGATGGAGACTGGAGTGAGAGCGTTGAAATAAATCTTTCAACTTGCTTGGCGAACACGTTGATAAATAATTCATGGCTCTCGTTGGCAAAATAGACAAATTAATAGTTGGATTTTTCTTCTTCGATCTTGCGTATAGAGAACAACAGATAAAGCAAACTTTTCATCATACGGTATGGTGAACCGTAGTGTCCTTGGACAGCGAGAGTCATAATTCGTAAAAGCGACAAGTTAAGGACACAATGGAGGGTTTTATTTTTGCGCGATTGCTGAAGCGACGCAGTCCTTGCATAACATGTCTGCGACAATGTCAGGGACGTCCCTCGAGTCGCGATTCAACAACTGCGCACGGAATCCTTTCCCCTAAGGGACACGCGGACAAGAGTTTTAAGAGAGTGTGTTGGTTACGCGGTAATCTTGACATCGATACGGCCTCGTTCGAAGCTACTCGTACGTATATAGATAGATGTACGTACTCGAGACGCTCGCAAGTACATTCGAAAGTTATTTGCCGCGTTTGTGTACCGCGTTATGACCTTACTGACTGATTTGACTGAGAGTTACCGAGCACGAGAGGTTTGCAATGATATTCAGTTAAAACTCAGCACTCACATTCGAGGCGCTATAGTAGCCTTGGTGGCTTTCGTTCTTGGTGCTCATTTTTCGGAACAATTACCAATTTAATACCAAATGACCGTTGGAGTCACGGTGGAACTTGTATCGACGCACCTGCATTTTTTCATCATCAAACAATTTCAAAAACGCACGATCCCTCGATCCTGCAGGATCCAAGGAACCGCCTCATTTTTTTTCTCCAAAACTACTACGAAAATCGACATGAAAATTTTTCCCCAAGCTCAATAAACTCCAAAGAATATTAGAGAATTTTACCCGAATTTTTCGAAGCTCAGTTTTCGTGTAAAAAAATCGAAAACCCATAAACTTAGAATTTCCAATTTTTTCGAGTTCGGATTAAAAATGAAGTGGCTCACACGGTGAGCGATATGAGGAAAAATCATTGATAGTGCATTATAAACGTGAAACGATTGGAATTGAGTACGAAATAGGAAAGCGGTTGTCGATTGATGGGAATTATGAAACTATTGATGAAATATAATGCGATACTTCGAGAGGATCATTGGCTGAAGAGAGCAGAGTGAGCTGGTGGACGGTAAAATCGTCGTATAGCGGCGTGGACGAAGAGGGAGCAGAGTGGACGAGAGGGCAGGAACGCTTGCGAGGCCGCATCAGCAGTCTCTCGGGCGTCGATATAATTAGCCTGGAAATTGCGAGTCGGGTGAGAGGATAGCGTATACACACGATTATACTGTATAACATGATGGTGTTGCGAGCCTCCATAACTATATAATTCCGACTCTCTCGCGCACACAACGTTTATCCATTATCTCTGGCCGGCTAGCGAGCTAACAGCAGTATCGACGGTTGGGTAAAAAAAAGGGCGGAACGAGGTCTGACTGAGCTTTTCGAAACCGCTGGCTTTGCAGCCTTTTGTAAATAATCGATATAAATGTGAGCGAGCATATGTGTGGATTTCGTGTTGAGAATGTGTATGAAGAGGCATGGAAAAAAGAAGAATAAGGAGGAGGAGGAGGAGAAAAAGGAAAAGCAGAGTGTACACACTCGTTACGAATTCAATCTACTGTGGCAAGTGCCGGGTGCGGCACCACACGAATTTGTTGTCGTCCTGATGCTCTCGTAAAAGTGTGTATGCCCTGTACCTATATATATATAAATATATAAGAGCGTAAACCTCGAAATTACAAGCGAAACGAGAAATAGGTGGTCGGAGTATCTCCGCAAACTGCCTTTGCTTGGTCAAGCTCGACGTAACGTATCCACCATAAAGATTAACCAGCCCACAGAATAATATTGTAAAATAATTCTACGAGAGTTGAACGACGACGGAAAGAAACAAGTGGTGGAAACGTATGAGCAAAAGCGGGTAATGAATAAGTGCAAAATTCTTTGATCCTCGCCCCGAATAAAGAGGAAGAAGCGAAGAGGCTGAGTATATGGAATAGAGAAAAGCTTGAACCCGTTTCCAAGTGAACAGCGGTATGTTGGTTGATAAAACTTGATGCGAGGAATCATTTGTAGTCGCGCGCGACTGGCAACGATCGCTATAATCGATGGAAGCGGTAATCGACCGAATGATTCGATATTACGTCGTTAATATAAATACAGCGTGCCAAAATTGATAAGCCGCCAAGTTGTGTGTCCGTATTTTGTAAGATAATGAAACATGAGGTCAAATTACGAAAGGATCGAATAACAGTTTGAGCGAAATGAAGTACAAGGCTAACAGGAAGCTGGCAATAGAGATAAAGTATCTCTGGTCAGCTGCAACGGTATGAGGAAGGAAAAAAAAAGAAGAAAAGTTGAAGAAACGTGAAATGGTACGAAATAGAAAGTGGACTGGCAAAAGGGACAACGAGAGGTATGAAAAAGCGGTCGTTTCAAAAATGATGATGAATATGTGAAAAGAGCGAATAACGTCGTCGTCGTCGTCGTCGTCGTCGTTGCGAGTCGAACAACAGGGATGTTCGGCAAAAGGCACGCCGGGGGTCAGGTAGACACGCTGGAAGGTTAACCAAGGATGTGGTAGAAGAGTACACATATATATTTATATATAATGTATAATAATAAGTGAGGAAGAGAAGGAGAGAAGAAGGCTGGCGGCGGCAGCGAGGCAGGTGAACCAAGATTGGACATAGGAAGGTAGTAGGTAGTGTAGAATAGCCGGGCACATGAGAAAGGAAGAGAAAGATAAAAAGAAAGATGAAAAACGTAAGAGGAGGATGACCGCGGTTCCTTTACAGGGGCAGGTCCTTGCGAATATGACGTAGTTGCTTGCGGATACGCGGAGAGGAAAAGAGGGAAAAGAAAGAAGGAAGGATGTAGGGACGGGAGGAGCAGGATGAGAACGGAGGGAAAGAGGAAAGATCGAAACAGCAGGAAAGAGACAAGAGGAGAAGTAAAACAAAAAGAAGGTCGAGCAAACGACAACAAAGAGGACGAGGGCGACGCAGAGAGAGAGAGAGAGAGGAGAGCGAACGAAGAAGAGTTCGGTAAAGAAAGTTAAAGACGAACTGAGATAGAAAGGAAGAATGAGAAAGAAGGTAGCCCGGGAAGGAAGGAAGGAGCTTCAGCATCAGGAACGAAGCTGGATATTCCAGAGAGGGATGATGGAGGGGGTGAGTGGCGAGAAGGGAGGGGGCGTGGGTCGTAGACAGTTGAAGGGCCGCAGCCAAGGTGAGATGAGAAAGAGAGACAGAACGAAAGCCAAGTGCGAGGGAGAGAGAAACGAGAGGACGATAAAGGATTCAGAATAAGAAGGAAGACCGCGAGAGAGATAGAAAGAAGGAGGCAAAGGACTTTTGCCTTTGTCCGCGAGAGACTTCTCGGATTGCGGGGCAAGCGAGAAACGAGAAGGGCGAAGACACCGAAGAGAGACCACCGCATCGTGAATATATATGTCCACTATTTTCCTCTCTCGTTCTCACAAGCATTCTTAACTCTGAATCGCTGTTCGGTTCCTTCGCGCGCTCCTGTTCCTTGGCTGCCTATATCCCGCGCGAGCGCTTACACTGTTACCAATTTCGCGAAACCGTACACTTTACCATGGTTTTTGGTTGCCATATATTTACACCTGACGATCGGAACGTATCAGAGCACGCTCCGATAAATCCTCCAAAATTAACGTTCGCAAAACTTTCATAAAAATGGCTAAAACTTTTAAAATCGCTAACACGACCCACGACCAAGTGGAAGGAATCGATTTAACAAACTCTCGCAAAGGGCCCTCAATAATTGGCAAGGCACGTGGTCAATCTCCCGTGAGGAACAGTTGGCCATACACGCGTTAACTATAGAAATCTTATTACAGCACGAAATTTACAAGGGCACGTATACGATGCTACTGAAAGCCCTTCTGCTCGACTATTCCAGTTCTGTTTACAAGACTTGACTTGATTCCCACGATAGTTATATATCCATATAGACATATATCCACGTCAAACAACACGAAGGGAATGGCTTGCCAGTTTCTACGTTCTATCGCTGTCCGTAGACTTTAGTGGAAGCTAGCTGGAAATGTGACGTTGCTAAAAGCCGCAGCCGGTCACATGGGAGGCGAGGGAAGTTTCCACAGAGGACTACGGGGCTCCGAGTGGTTTGCCCCCAACATACATACATACATATAAGAGACACCGTGCTGTGTATATAGATAATGATTGTGAACTGGCTGGCTAGCTGGCTGGCCAGTTTCTGTACGATCGATTTGTGGTGTGTGACGAGCCCGAACTCAGCCACGACTGCCTGCCTACCGAAAAGCATGTGCCTCTCCCATATATACACAAGTATATAATGTAAGAGACTAGCAGCAGGGAGTGGGCTTTAGTTAATGATGTAGACGGTTAACTGAACGGGGGCTAAAAAATCGTTGAGAAGGTTCAGCATCAAAAGTAGAGAATCACAACGACGTTGTTTACGACAAAAAAGACACTGTCCTGAAAAATTCAATGAACTTTCGGGGTGATTGGCTACAAGTTGTTAAAACGTATTGAATTTCTGGCATATAATGTCATTCGGACGGAAGAGATTGTCGACGAGTTCATTTCGCGACTAATTTTAGTGGCGAGTGCGAAAAAAATGAGCAAAACGAGAGAAACGAGTCGCGCTCGATCGATGGTAGACAAAGTGGCAATTATATTTGGGACAGCAGAATATACCCGAGGCACTTGCGGATCGGGCCGATCAATTGGGGCGAAAGTAACGCAGAACAAGTTTGTAAAGAAAAACGAAATCAAGAGGGAGGAGCAAGGAAAGAAAAGGAAAAGAAAAAATAAAAATGCGAGAGAATGAAAAATAGTGAAAAAGAAAAATAGGGAGAAGAGAAAAGGAGAATATCGAGCCATCTGCTTTGCGGTCTCTGTCCGTTGCGGATAATTGCTCTCTTTGGATTTCGGAGCAGGGACCTGAACCGCCCACCGAAATGTGAGAACTTCCAATCGCGACGATACACGACCAGAGCTATATTTTGTACGAAAGGAACGCGCGGTCCTTTCCATCCTTCGAGAGATGAACGAGCAAAGAAAAAAAAAATCATTTTACAGAAAAAAAAACGAAACTGCGATGTCGATTCGTTGCTGACACGCGCAAATACTTTCACAAAAAGAATTAATAACCAATAATTAACTGTAGCAAAAATCAAGAGAAAAGAAAATAAGCCCGAAACGTTCATTTTCAATTGGTCGCGTTGCTTTTCGTCATGTGCAGCGGGCAAAATCGAGGCTTGACAAGCCCAGAGAGTAAAATTTGTTTAGGCTTCAATGCTTCCTTAAAATAGCAATACTTTCTGGGTCTTCACATAGCTCCGTTTGTACATTTCGTTGAAACGAAATAGAAAAAGCGTCTTCGCCTGTTGGCTCCCTTTTTCCCTAATCATAATAATACGAGCCCGATGTTTCCGTCTCGTCGTTCAAGGAGAGATCGGAATAAAGAATTGAAGCCTCAAAAATGAGAAAACAACGAGATGAAAATTCGCGATCAGTTGCTGAATCGTTTCCTAACCAACAACTTTTCACAATCGAGAAAAAAAGGGTCTCGTGCACTGTCGGAGTCTTATCGGCTCGAATATAAAAATTTTGAAAATTTTTTTGACTCCGAAAGGACTTTCAGGTGAAAGAGACTGAGGAAGCAAGAATTTCTTAGCAGATGAGGCATGAAATGTTTTTTTCCTTTCGATTAGTCCTTGTTGCAAGAAAATCGGTGCGGGCAATCGAGAGATATCGCGATGTTGAGTGTATGCACGCATAGGGACATGGCAGTTCATTCGCTCTGGTCGGTGCAGTTGTATAGCGAGAGTGGCGCACGAGTCGTAGCGAGAGAGTGGAGGGCGCAAGAGGGAGCGAGCGCAGTAACCGCGCGGCGCGACTCCTATACGAGTTTCTCAGGCAGGTCAGTGAAACTGCGCCGTCAAGTTGAAGGCCAACACCCCCACAATGCATCGGCCGAGAGAGCACCCGCGCGCGCGAGCAGCAGCGTTGAGACCGCCGCGCGCCGACCGGGAATCCCCTTGCTGGCTGCCCCTTCTACGCTTCGGAGCAACCCCCTCCATCGCGCTTCTCCGTGCGTCCGTCCACCGCGAGGCTTTATTCTCCGCATCTACGACGACCGGCACTGCAGCACCGGCAGCGGCAGCACCAGCGCCGCCACCACAAAATTACCACGTGACGAAAAGAAATTCCACGATGCAACGAAAAATATGAAAAAACAAACATTATGAAAAAATGATGTCGAAGATGCTGGGAGCGAGAAAAGTTGCGACAAATACAAGAGAATCAAGAAAAGTCTGACGTCACAGCAAAAGAAATACGTACATTTTTTTACTCATTTCTACTGATAAAAAAAAAAACAAAAAAAAACAAACAGAAAGAATTCAATTCGTTGCGAATTAAGAGCGAGCTGGTGGGCTGTTGTTAGGACGAAGCAAAAATTGAATAAAAATGAGAAATAAGTAGCGGAAAGAATGCGTTCTCGAACGACGACAGTCCGCCGCCAACGCCAAAGAATTAAAAAGGACACTGGAGAATTTCCTGTGACACAAACGAGTCTCGTATATCGAGAGACTGCATATGCGTACAAAACTGCTGATGTCATTGTAAAAGTATGGCTGATGGAGCGTCTAGTCCAAAAAAAAAAAAAAAAAAAAAAA
>JBAJMU010000007.1:6147567-6418686 GCA_037952995.1 Hyposoter didymator
ATGCAGACGCACACGTGGATGCACGCATGAAATCCTCAGAGTATATTTTAAAAAAACGTGAGCCACGCTGTAAATCTCAAACAAGATAATAAATCGTGAATTACGATTTTCCCCAGAAAAAAATTTACCTGATTTTTTTTTTTCAACATTAAGTTTGAAAAGTAGCCGCGAAGCTTTACTCAATTTCGAGTTCTCGCCGAGCGATAAATCTCTGTAATAGCGAGCAGGAAATTTGAAGAATGAGGTAAAAAAATAAATGTCGATAAAATGAAAGCAAGGCGAGAGGATAATTCGTTTTCGTCCTGATGCAAAAGAGTCTCAACGTCAGTGCACGATGACGGTTTTTAGAAAGAGCAGATGCTTCGAGAAAATGTGAGAGTAAAGAGATGAAGGGGTTGTTCGACGAGAAGCCAGGAGCACATGTATCACACGAGGACAGCGAATGAAGGAGAGAGGGATAGCAAAGAGCTATAAGCAAGTTGTTCGTGGCGACGATCGATTTTCGTGACCTCGCCAAGAAGGCGACGACCGTCGTCGTCGTCGTCGTCGCCACGGGACCTCGGAATCTCGTTCTCCATACTACACACATGTACGTAAGAGAAGAGACACATAACGACATCTAATAAACAAATGGACGTAATAAAGAAAATTACGAGGGAGCAATAAAGTCGACAAGAGTTTCTTTACGTTTCAGAATAATTAATAAGCAAGAATATTTCATTTGTGTCATTTTGCCGTGAATTGAATCTGCGAGCAACCCTTTCGGAGCGCTCTGCACAATTGTGAACAACGCCATACCCAATTGGCAACTAATTTTGTCTCGTATTGCCTTGAAAACTCATCCGATGAGCAAAATTTCGATTTCGTTCGATCGTTTAGTTTCCCTTATTTTTTTTCCATCGATAATTTGTCCCCACGACTTCAATCCGTTCAAAGAGCCAAAGCTACTTATTCACCTTCTAAACGGTCTCGCTATTTTTTATATCTGTGAGAATCTCTCAGTCATTGGCGATATTTCGTCCTCTCTGTTCCTCCTTCTCGTTCTCTTTCTTTATCCCATTCTATCTCTGTCTCTTTCTCTCGATCGCAAGAAATTCCANTTTTGCCGTGAATTGAATCTGCGAGCAACCCTTTCGGAGCGCTCTGCACAATCGTGAACAACACCATACACAATCGTCAACTAATTTTGTCTCGTTTTGCCTCGAAAACTCATCCGATGAGCAAAATTTCGATTTCGTTCGATCGTTTAGTTTCCCTTGTTTTTTTCAATCGATAAATTTGTCCACACGACTTCAATCCGTTCAAAGAGCCAAAGCTACTTATTCACCTTCTAAACAGTCTCGCTATTTTTTATATCTGTGAGAATCTCTCAGTCATTGGCGATATTTCGTCCTCTCTGTTCCTCCTCATTCTCTTTCTTTATCCCGTTCTATCTCTGTCTCTTTCTCTCGATCGCAAGAAATTCCAGCTCCGCAAATAGATCGATGACACTCTGGGTAGAGCAATCTCTCGCGGGACTCTGCGAGGCTCACTCTATCCTCGGTTAAGGTAGTTCCCCTGCGACAGCCCCAACCAAAAGTTAGCGACCGCCCCAATACACAGAAGGTCGCCTATACGGACGACGCATTCTTATGTGTGCGTGTTCGTTCCGTCCCCCACCATTCGCTCGTTCGCTTGCAAAATAGCGTATGCAGCCTAAACCTTAGAACTTCTCGAGATTATATCTGTCAAACTAGATGGTCAAACACCTTGATTTTTTTTCACAATATCTGTGATATCCTGCTCTAGCCCCTCCTTGTTTTTCACGAACTTCTTAATTTTAGTACGAATGGTAAAATTAATAATGTGCTGATTGCCTATCATGGTCCGCATGTTACGTGTTAATTGAGTGAACTCCAATTCTAAATATCTCGGGTTCGGGATGGTGAAACTTGTTCAAATTTTACAGAGTTGTTGTTCATATATTAAACAACACGTATGCCAAATTTGAACAATTTCCTAATTAAACTGCCTGGTGGGGGAACTACCTTAAGTGCGCTGAAACTCGCGAATGCTTGGAGAGACACACGAGAAGAGGTTCGTTTCTGCATTCGCTGTGGGGGAACATAACTATACGATAGGGACGCACCGACAACATGTATATAAATGCATAAAATCCATACAAATACCAAGTCAAAGTGTTCGCTTGGACGCGGAGGGTGTGAGAGGCAAAAGGACTGGGCGATGGGTCGTTGCATGCGATGCAACGCTCAGTGACGTCATGAATCTCATTTGTGAAAAATCGATGCATAAATAATAAATGAAAACATTAAATTCATCGACGAATTAAAATTTTCGTCACGTTGGACCAATTCATAGTCCGATTGTCCACATCCGACGATAATTATATTGTTAATGACAATTATAATATGTTATGCGTTATAGTGAAAGCATAAGCGATCTGTTGTGTCTGCCGCAGAGCGAAATCCAAGCGTGAGCTCACCAAGCTCGCTCGTAAAGGAACGAGGGAATAAATGCGTTGCGAAGTGTGCGTGTGTACGTGTGAGAAAAAGGAGAGAGAGTGAGAGAGGAGGAAAAGAGAAGACAGACAGGGGTGTCTCTTCTGAAATAACCGAGAGAACGCGGGATGAGGTGCAATGGACGCACGCATGCGACGAGCATGCACGTCCATCCGTCCATCCGTACGTCCGTTCACTCGCGTTGTCCTCGCGAACATCGCACGCACTTTTGTCATATAGTAATAGAGTCCAACGAGAGTCGGAGAAAGAAAGAACACGTTGCTCTCTCTTCGTCTTTTGTTCCTTCTTTCTCTCTCGTAGTTTCGCGACTGACGAGAGAGAGAGAGAGAGAGAGGGAGAGAGAGAGACGGAAGGAAAGAGAGAATGAGAGAAAAAGATAGAGAGAGGGGAGCATAGCAGTGGGGGTCACACTATATTAAGATTGAACTCTACTGACACTGCAGCAGCGTGATCGTGTAGTAAAACGGAGTTAGGGTTGCATAGGATCGATCTTAATCGCCTTGGGAAAATTTTAATTCGACAATTTCATTTTTCCTCCATCAAGTATCATTAAAATTCCCAAGATAAATGGAGCTTTAAAAAAAATCAATGTGCGTCATAAAGAATCGAGAAAAAGTGAGACGGAGCTATGAAGAGAAACGAAGCGATTCTTTGCTCGTAAATGGGATGCTGGAGTTCACACTATATTAAGATTGAACTCGACTGACAGTGCAGCACGAACTAAGCACATGCATTTTTTCTCTCCACACAGAGAGAGAGAGAGAGAAAGAGTGACTCGTTTTTTTTTTCTCGGTCTTTGGTCCACGCGAGAGAGATTCTGTTGCTGCTGGTGGCAGTTCCTTAACGACAAATGCGCCAATGGACTCGCTAGCTCGCCCCACTCGAAGCCTGATCTCTCGTAGAAATTCGTACACCGGTGACAAGCGCGAGAGCTGCCTCTCTCGTATAATCTCAAAGTTCCAAATCGCCACGAGGAAGCCAACGCGCAGCATCCGCATGGCTCTTATAGGTTCAGTGTGCTAGGTTAGTGTGTATTAATAAACCCGACCACTGACCTGGCTAACCAAATACAAATATACAACCAGCATATGAAGAATCACAAATATATTAAGGTACTCGTCAAACTCGTGGAGATTCTTCATCCGTGTATCATCGTGTATCACAGGATCAGCATGATAAGGCACAACATCTCGTGCATAATGCTGTGTCGTGTAGTCACGAGATCCAAACATAATATTTATCGAATTGAATCTCAATCCTCAAATCTTCACTATTGCAATCGTAATTACGATAAAAATCGATAAATTTTTGATCGATCGAACGCAGATTTTTGGATAAATTTGTCGCTGCATTTGGAGCAATATTTATGTTGATAAAAAATTGAATCGCAACTGTCAAAATAATGATATTGAAACAAGATGTTGCGGATATAATTTTGTTGGTGCACGAGAGATAGTTGGATTACCTTAAGAAGCGCACTATAAATAGTGAGTGGTCTATGAATAGGAGAGAAGGGAGTATACGCTCGGACTTGTCTTCCTCTAACTCGTGGGGACGTCGACATCGGACAAGAGTGCGACGCACCACGCGCTTAATACAAACTGGTATAAACGAAACTATATGCGTTTCTGGATGCATTACTAATGCGCTAGTATAGTAGCACCGCGTGCATCGGTATATAAACGTTGCAATTTGTGTGGACAATTTCCTCCGCGAGTGTATTTATGGGCCATTTGTACGAATTGGTATTTTAGTGGCTGCGTGCTCATATTTTTTAAAGACACTTTTCCGGTGTTTTTCAAGCTCAATCTTCCACAACTGAATTAATCAACTTTGTAAAAACCGTCGAATGAGATTTTTCAAAACGGGATACTCGTTAAAAGTCCGAAAGTATTTACGATTTAATTAATCAGTAAAAAAAATGGCGCTTAACCGATTTCTACGAAATTCTATTTTTTCTACAGCAGCAGAGCTTCGTAAAAACTCAATCGACACGAGAAATTGTCATGATTTTAAAAATTCAATAAATAATTAACAGAAACGCAATATTTCTCGTTGCCGTTGACGTTGAAAACTTTCTTCACATTTGTAAATAAATATTTATTTAGTAAAGCCGAATGAAGTGTGCTCATCATTGTTATTTCCGTTCGTGTCTCGATCCGTAGCCAAAAATATACTTTGCAACAATTTGCAACGTTTTATCACTATATAGTCGAAAGGACCTCATAACAATAAAAGGCTCGTTCTTCATGTTGAAATTGTAAAAGCATGTTTAAGTGTCGGTAACCGGCCCCGTAAACACGAGTTGATACGAGTGTATAAACATTCGCGAGGATATTTTGGTGCTAAAAGTCACGCGGTCTTGGTTTTACATTCGAGTACACACGGGGACATGGAATAGAGATAATCTACTATAACGGAGATGAAGCAGCTCGTGGGCTCGGTCGAGATTGTTAAGACTAGGACTTGGCTTGTTATCTGGAGGTTGACGTTGGTCATGATAGGACTTATCGACTATAGATCGAGCAGAGAGCCGAGAGGAATGCAAGAGAGCGCGAGAGACTTACGAGACTGAATAAATGGATAAAGTGATGGAATCACTTGATAAACGTTTTCGCAGCAAGATTGAGAGATTTACAAGCAACATTTCGAGACGGAATTTTGATTAAATCGATCGATCGTGTAGCAGGATTCGTGTGTAGACACCGAATGTTCCGTTTCACTGAGATTTTCCCCTGGAGCAAGAAAATTCAAGAAAAATAACAGAGTCGTATTTTTTTTTAATTATAAAACAAAAAAGCGAATGAAAGTTACCGAGCGAGTTCGACAATGTGAGACTCTGAGCACGTTGATACACAGATATGTCGGTGGCTGTAGGTTATACTCACTAACAAGAGTATAATTCGAGACAATTCGCTTATAGCAAGCGTTGCAACTCTAGGGGACAATGGACCTCTCAGTCTTTTACAGACTCTCACTCTCTCTCTCTCTCTCTCCGTCTGTCTCTTTTTCTCTCTTCAACTCTTTCGTCTCGGTTCCTTCCATCTTTCACTTCGCCCACTCTGGATTGTGCTTTCGCTCTCGTATAGCTCAATCGGCGTGTATCGCGCCGCGTTTTACCGCAACGCGCGTATGTCAGAGTAAAATACGTAGTTGCACTTCTGACTCATGGCGAAAGCTCTTGAGATCGCGGACTCGGGTGCATATGGCTTAACCGGAAATTTCAGACTGACCAAGTAGACAGAATATGTTTTGTATTTTATAAATTAACACGTTCAAACAATGCTCACGAAGTTGGCATCGCTAAAATCATTTTTTCCATGACATTCATAAAAAAAAAAATGTTCGATCAAGTTTCGCAACTGTTTTTGCAACTGGGACGTTCAAATTCGTTCTCACAAATAATTCCGATCCCCGTCTCTCCAGGATCTTTGAAATCTTTCCAAATTCCGAAAATGTTCGCAAAAATTATCGTGTTTGCCATGATTTCGCCATAATTTCAAGGTCGAGGCGAGCTTTTGCTTTGATTCGACAAAAAAAAGCGAGACTGCGAGACGCGAGGAAGAGAGCAAGAAGGATGTTAAAATAATATGTTGAAATGGGAATAAAAATAAAAATAAAAGCCTCCCCGGTGGCTGTTGGAATGAAATTCGAGGCCGCGCGCGTCTCGTTGCACCGAATAAATACGTACACGCATTTAGTATACACACGTGTGTATATTAAAAAACATTGTGTGTGTGTGTGTGTGTGTGTTGGTTGTGTCGCCGCGCGGCGAGGGCCACGCGCGCACACGACGAGGGAATGGAGAACGGTTTGAGTCTTTCGCGCAGACTTGCGGCTCTTTGTTCGCGAAAATTCAACGAGATTCGATTCCCTCTCGTATATACCAGGGCGTTCGTTCTTTCATGCTCTCTTTCTCTCTCAATCTTTTGTCGAAACTTTCTGTCCCTCTCATTCGACGCAACGATTTTGCAACGCACTTTCTCACTACTTTGTCCCCGTTGGTAATCCACTCACACTTTCTCAAGTCCAACGACATTATTAAAATCAACTACGAGCCTGAACGTCGCTCTGTATATATATGCGCCTGTATACAAACACTTTGGACGCATTATTATTATTATCTGCATACTCGATTCGCAACGCGTGTAATTACTCACGGGAAATATATTTAATTGTACTCCGCACCATTTATTCTTACTCCAATAATTTTCTTCGTATAATTCATCGTTTAATTCTTATCAACTCTACGACAGCGAAATGACAAAAATTGGAGCTAAAACGTACGAGACAAATACGAAACTGCTTGAAACGTAATTTTTTTCACGCACCGAATGGCATTCGGAAATAAAAATGCACTTTCGTTGAATGCTGAAAAATGTAAAAAAATTTTATGAAAATAAAATTTCGATTTTTCGAGGAGCGGGTTTGTTCGACGAGAACTTTACAATTGATTAAAAATTTTCTCGACCGCGTAGAAAGTGCAAAAAAGGTAGAAAACCCAAAAGTAGTTTCTTTTCGTTGAGTTTTTTTTTCTACGTATGTCGTGACAACGAACCCCACGCGATTTCAATTTCAATTGAATATTTCGCAGCTCGGGCTCGGGAAAAAGAGCGAGCGAGCGAGCGAGGGGCAGCTGCGTCTTTTTTTCGCTCGGATTATAGTCGCGAGCGTCGCGTTGGCCGACCACGTGGCTCGGACGGAAAATAAATAAGTGAAGAAATAAAAAGAAAAATAAATATCAATATTCGCAAAAACGGAGGAACAATGAAGCAGTGAGCAAAACCGATGAAAAATATTTAACGAGGCCACTGCGAATCATAGTTCAGGAGACGCGAGCAAGTTTTTCGGGAGGCGACAAAGGAGTGAAAAAAGCATGAAAAATGAAACGAAAAGGAAATGCGGGAGAGAAGGCAAAGAGCAGGAACAAATGCCGAAAATTAGGAAAAGAAAACTGAAAGGTTCCATAAAGATGAAAAAAATGATAAAAATGTAGGAGGAGAGAAAGGAACGCACGCTCGGAGTAAAAATTTACGATCGTAAAGATCGAGAGGCACGGCGATGCTGCGTGAGCTCAAAACCGTACCGGCCTCTGCGCCTGTGAATCTTCTCCACAAAATATAAGTGTGGCTGCTGCTGGCTGCTGGCATGCGTCCTCGTGCCGCCACCGTCTTCGAGTTTCAACGGCAAAACCCCGCCGTACAACGTACCACGCGAGTTTCATTCAGTTTTTTCCACACACGTCGTGTCATTCCGAGACTTCTGGCAACGCGAGCCGTTCACATGATAATAATCAGCGTTAGTGAATCGTATGAAAATTTTATCCTCATTTTTGCGGCTTCCAAAAAAAAAAGATCAAAACTAACCCGAAATATTCTGCCTCACGATTTCAATGTCGATCGCGATCAAAATTTCATTAACGAGTAATCAATAAGCAAGTTGAAACAGCCAAAAAAAATTTCTCATTATTTCAAACTACGCTTCAAGGTGTGAGAGGCGCAGGCACGATCACACGAACAATCGTTAAATAGCGCAACGTCAAGATATTTGAGAAACCGATGAGTGATCACAGCTGACGAAAAAGAAATCATAGAGGCAGTCCCGTATCTATACGAATAGCAAATATCCACAATAAGTGAGCAGGTGGGCGATCGATACTAATTACTGAAAAAAATAATCACGACCCGACCAATCATTCACTATTTTCATTGACGGAAAAAAACGAGAAGAAAAAAAACACTTGAGCAATTGAATTTCTACGTAAATGAGGCGAATGAGTAGAGCCGAATGCGTTATCATGTTCGTTCGTTGTGACGTACGATAGTGGAGGAGAGCACGAAAAAAAGAAACGTGAAAAAAAAGAAGAACAAAAGAATAATAATAATAAAAAAGGTGTTAAAAAATGGGCCACACGCAGTAGCTCATGGCCTCGTCTTTGTAACCCAGCGACTCGTACATCGAATCATCGATAAGCGAGCACGTTTGTGCTTTGTACAGAAAAAAAATGAGAAGGCGAAAAAAAAAACAGCGAGAACCGTAAGAATGAAAAGAGGAGCTACATTTGCGTGAATTTCGAGCAATATCTTCGATCCGTCTTCGCGTCCCATTGTCACCATGTGTCGTCGAGTTATTCGCTTCGGTACCGCGACTTATTATTGATCCTCTCGCGCGTTTCGCTCCGAGCCCTTTCGAACATACCGAATCACACGTAACCACGAGTCTAATAATATACTACGACACAAGCGAGTGACCCTTTTATAAAAAGCAGCAAACCTCGCCATTGAGAGAATTGAACGAGAAATAACGTCACGGCAGGTTACGAAATGTTCATCTTTCGCGAAAGTCCAGAATTCCAAAAAAGAGAAAAATCGATTCTTTTTTTTTAATTAGAAAATTGAGAGACGACATTTTTTCTAATTTTGTTGCTTCCGAATAGTTAATAACGAAAATATCGTTATTGCCAAAAAACATTAAATTTACTGCGTCCAACAAAATTAGCTTTCCGACCATACGTTCAAAACAATCCAACGATCAAATTAATTTCACGCAATTCTCCATCTAATTTAACTTACTACACAATTATTGATATTCAGCGGGCAACCGCAATTTTCCAAGCTCGCTAGAAATTCTCGATTAATTAATAGTCCACATTGGAAGCCGACGAAGGAGCGGAGGCTAACAGAACACGCGGAAACGTTATCGATTATCATCCATTTTGGTTTGCACTACAAGCCGAACGCTCGCCGCAACATTTAGATATTGCATCGACCTCGAAATATGTCAAAAAAAAAAAAAAACGACAGTGACGTGCGTATTGAGATTGCAGAAGCAGCAAAAAGTCTTTTCAACAACAGACGAGACGACGTTAACAAGAGAAAAAAAACCGTGAACCTGAAAATCAAAGCTGACGCCGCGCACACTCGTACACCTTCGTAAAAAATATCAAAGCGCGAGATTTGTTGCTTCATTTTTCAATGTATTTTCATCGGTTATTATCAAAACTGATAAGGAGTCTAACCGCGGATGCGGGGTTGTAAAATCGAAAGACACGCGTTTGAGTATCGCGGAAGAGAGAGATAATAAATAGTAAAACGACGCGTTTAACGTTATACGAATGATTCATTGTTGGGTCAATATTAATGTGTACGTGTCGGAGAAAGCCACGAGTGAGGTGGTTCGCGTTGCCGTGCGTTTGCTTGTTTTAGGGCTCCCTATCACCCTTAGCGTACGCGAGCGATCGATAACGCAATCGTCCAACCTTAATACACACGTATTCACAAACATGCGAGCATGTATAAATATCTATAGATATATATACATGTTCATGTATATACAAGTACAAATGTACACGAGCACGTATCATCAATCGCAGGAGGTAATGGTGTCTACGTTGAGCCATCTGCGTGAGGTGCACACGTTCGTGATTGTGTGACGACCCGAGCTCGCACACTCCTCAAGTATATTCTGTAGTTTGGCGAGAGGGTAAAGTGATGGAACGGGGCCGAATTGCGTCACGAATAATTAATTCAATTTCGTGACTATCGGTGGGGCGATGCAGTCCAAATAGTTAACGTCAAACTGGCCTTCAAATCATCGTCACAAAATTCGAGGCAAAATCCATTTAAATCATATTCGAGAATGTACTGAAAAAAAAATGGAAAAAAAAATGAATATTGTCCTTGCCAGTGTTTGTCTGCGTATGAAAAAGTCTGAACTGGTTTGCACTCCGAGGTAATTAAATTGATCTGAGAAAATGCGAGTGGAATGGCACGGTTGAATTAGCGTGAATGCAGAGTCACGTGAGAGCAAACAAAAATAATGTGCGTGGATAAAGAAGAAAAAAAAGCTCGAGGGTTGAAGAAAAAAGGTTTGTCTCGGAGGGAAAGAAAAATAAGGAGCGTAAAAGCAGCAGAGGGTTGCGGGGATTAGCACGTGGTACGCCAATGTCGTTTCCATGGGAACTCCTCACCGCGCCGCTTGAGGATCAAGAAGCGGCAAGATTGCACGCTGTGGAGAGAAAAGAACCCTCGAACCGTCACGAACCGCCACGTTAAATTATTTATACATATATATGTATATATACGTCAGCGTGTTGTATGTACAAATGTGTTTATATGTGGCGTAGTAGAGAAAAGTCGAGAAAAAAAAAGCAACGATCTTGTCCAATCGCTTTTTTCGTCGTCTCTCATACTTTTTTCTATTTTTTTTTCTTCTCCTTCACGAATCTGACAAGAAGACGATGAAAAACATGTTTTCAAGAAAGTCGAATGAAGGTACAGACGAATATTACCAATTTGCAAAAATAGGATCATCCGTTAAATCGCAAAATATAGCGAAAGAAAAAAAAACAAATGAATGGAGGAAAAAAAATCGAATAAAGTACGAAACAGTTCAATATCGTTGAGAAATCGTTTAACCCTGTGTCTCTGTGTACCGGAGCCAATACGATCTACGATATTGCTTCTCTCGTACACACACACGCGCGCTTTATTACCCTTTTGAAATATCGCAGTTTACATACACACGAGCCAATTTTTTCTTCCCTTTTTTATTTTTCTGTATTTCTTTTTTCCTTTTCATCCAAAAGGACAAAATAAAAACGGTTCGCGTGGAAATGAAAGCGAAAAGTGTTGTCAAAAAATGTCTCATCGATTCTACAAAATCTCATACGTTTTATCGATTTTCTGACGGATGACGTGTAACTGACATAAAAGTGCGTCAAAGTAGCTCGAACCACTCAACCGTAAACTTGAAGATTTGAGTTCTAATAAAATTATAATACGCAGTGAGAACGCCCTTAACAAAAGCATCACAAAATAAAAGTTCCAATTAATAAAATTGAATGAAACTTTGAAATAATTGACGTGCCTCGCAACGAGAGGCAGTTTGTGAAAAAATTCAAGAGTCAACGAGATCTGGAGGCGGGGACGGTTTAAAAACGTTAGGACCGTTGGTTACGTTCCCAGTGCGATTTGGTGAGGAGGGAAGGAAGAAATGGTGAGTCGTCGAAGCTCCGAAATGCGTTGAGAAGAGCAGCCGAGTTTGCTGCGTCGACAGTTATTAAGGGGAAAAGAAAACACACATATATATTTTTTCTCCGCAGTGTATACCTGGCCGCGTTATTTACCAATAGACAAACACAGTTTCACGTGAATGTGTGTGCGTGTAGGTGTGAGCGAGTGTACGAATGTTTGTAAAGCGAGCACGGACTGTAAGATAATCGCGGGGATAAGAAATAAAGGTAAGACGAGGAGTGAATGAGAGAAGAGCTCAGCGAGAGTCTCTTGAAGAAAAATAAGAAGAAAAAAAATGCCCTGACATGAAATCCCTCAGGTAGGTTGGCCGATTTTCGTGCTCCTTAATGTGTACAATTGAATTTTTATGTACAACTTTTAACATAGAATATATAACAAGTATATCAACTAGATACATGCCCCTTAATATACACGATTTATATACTTCCAAAAGCACGTTATATCCACAAAGCTGAATGCGTTGCTGCTGTGCAACGAGAAAAGTTTCGTTCGGTTATACGATCGCGAGAACAGCCTGAGGGCGAGGTCCAAAGAAAAAGCCTAAATCTGTGAGCGAAAAGGGCGTAAGTATCATAGAAATGTATTGAATCTGACGTTTGCTCCAAAGCCGCGAGAACGTTGATATATAAACTTTTAAAAAAATAAAGAGCGAGAACCTCGTTAAATCTTCGGGACTCTCTATGAGTGTACAAAGACGCGAACTCCATTTCCACGCGTTCAAATGAAAGAAAATATCTCGTTTTTTATTTCGTGCGTCCTCTCTTATATCTTTGGTGTGCAGAACGATAGAAACGCTCCACCGACTCCATTATTCCAAGTCCATAAATTCAGGCACGTTAAGCCCTGTGCAGAGCAACGTTCTCGCACAGTTTTGGTACAAACGCGTTTCCTCCCTCACCAGGTTTTACATTCGATTGACGCGAAACAGAAACAAATGCAAACATCGAGCAAGCAGAATATGATGAACAAGAAATTGGATAATCGATATTCGAATCAGCGAGAATTTCCTACATCGTAAAATATTCTTTGGTAAAAATAAGAAAATCGTTACTTTTTGAGATAAAATCGAGCCGAGTGATTAATGATGATTTATTGTTCCGAATGGTGCGGGGCCAGAAATGAGTCAATTCGTCGTCGAGGATGAGATTGTGAGAGAAAAAAATTAGGGCTCGAAATAAATATCGATCAGAATGAAAAGGTGGTGAAACCAACGAAAAAGCGAATGAAAAAAAAAATCAAAAAAAAATCAGAGACACGCGAGCCTGGGGCGAGACGCGAATTTATCGCTCGTATATTTCTGTTACGAGACTTCTATGTACGTGCAATTTACGCTGGACACCTATACACACACATATATGCATATTAGTGGATAAACATACGAACAGATACATTACGGAGCAACGAGCGATTAAGAAATCACGTGTGATATAATCGCGCTTAATTTTCGACTCGCACGTGTCACGTGTCCGCGAGTACAGCAGGAGAGAGCAAAAGTGAGAGAGAGAGAGAGAGGCTGAGGGTAATGGTGGGGGTTGAATTTATGTGAAGAGAGCCTTTACAACCCACTGCCATACGTGTACCTGCAATGCAGATTTATATATGTGTCCGTTTGCATGTTTATACCGTGCAGGGTGGGAGCTAAATCTCGAACGACCAGACAGCAAATTTCGATATCGAGATATAATTATCAAATAAAGTTTCAACGTTGCTTAAACGCCAAAGCCTCAAAATTCAACGTTTCTTGATCGAACCAACGAAATGTTATTGTAAAATAAAAAATTTCAGCATTTTTTAAAAAAATTAATAAAATGACGTTTGTTCGCGATTTTTCATAGAAACAAAAATTGTCAACGCATTTCTTGGTCCAAGTAAAAATCACGAGAGTGTTTTTGGCCAGACGTTTCGATGTGCTCGTTTTCTTACTGCGGTCTTTACATACAAACACATGGCGATGTGTTTATCTGTATGCCTGTGTATAAATGGTAGTTTGGAATCAAGGGGATCGATAGGGAAAGGCCGAGAGGAAGAAGAGAGAAAAGTGAGAGAGAGAGAGAATCTCGGGGCCAAAGTGGCGAAATCCAGCAGCAGAGTATATAGAACGGAGAGCAAGCGAGCGAGTGAGCAAAAAAGATTGGCGTTTTATCCTTGAATTACTTGCGAAACATGAATTTGGTCCTCGGGTGCTGCCCCTTAATCCCCTTTTAGTCGTAACTTTGTAACAGCCCAAAAAAATCTCTCTGGATCCCACGCGCTCGTGAACGAATCGATACGCGATCAATATTCATCAGATAAACGTATTAAAGTTTGTATAAATACAGGAGATTATTTATAGAAGCAAACGTTTTGTTGAGTGGTCGATAAACGATTTTCACGTACGAAATTTCGTCGATAATCACGAGGATCCAACTATTGTAATTTACTTTCAATCGAACCTCTTAAATTCTTTGATTATCAATAAATATGTGTGTCTGGACGATCTTGAGAATTCTCCAGGCGATACACTTTCTCTGAGTGACCATTTCCTGAAATCCATCCAACGACCTCGTGCGCCCACCGTGCGCCGACCAACGAAACACCCTCGAGATAAATCCTACGCATTCTTTTCATCCAACCATGATTTTATCGCCAATGAAGAATTAAACTTATGTATATATATCAGAACACGATTTCTCCGCGGCATATAATGTGTATGTGAATAAATATCAACCAATTGTCCGAGCCGACCCGAATTCGGACTATTTTTATAGGCCCAATTTTTCGTTTAAAATAAATAACGCGAAATCGGAAAATTTATGCCAAAAAAAAAAAAGGCCGTTCCTTTCAAAGGATATCGAGCAACAATGAGACAAAATATTCCTCTCCTTTGAGAGACTGTCAATTAAATTCTCGAAATATTGATAAAAAAATTAAAAAGAAAAAAAAAAAACATCTTTTCGGAGAAAAACAAAAAAATGAATAAAACCGATGATTTTATTTTTCATTTCCGAGTTGATCAATGGCACGCGGCTTTATCCTCAACTCGCGTTTTTCGAAAGAGACAGTTCTATAATTGGAGCTTTCGAAAAATTTGTTCGATCATAAATCGTGTTGTTTTTTTTTTTTATGCGGACGACCCCATACGCAGGATGTTGCGATTATTCTTTTATTTTTTTCGTGTCTACCTGCCATTTATCGAAACGAGGTTTCGACTCGATTCCAAGATCGAATTGTGCGAGTTGCGTATGTATATATTTATGTATAATAAACATATACAATGTGAGAGCAGGCAACGTTTTTATTTGGCAATGAAAGAAAAGAAATCTTGAAAAGTGCACGATTATCGAGAGCAAAAGAGAGTCGTCCCCCGTTGTTGTTGCATATCCGTATAATTATGATGACGCAATTTTATCTCGTAAAACTTGAAAAGTTGCTCGTCACCGGGACACTCGAGCCTCGCGAAAAGTGACAAATGTGTCGTTAATATCGATTTTACCGAGGCCTCTTGCGAGGAGGCAGTTTCGTTTCGGTACTCGAAGCGTGTGGCGAGCTTGTTATTATTGTAAAATGGGACACTGGGCCAAAATGTGAGAGAAGACAAAAAACGAAAGAAACAAACTCGATGGCCCAGAACCATTTTTGTCATAAAAAATTCCACATTTCTGGCGACAAGAAAAAAAAAGCAAAATTCAATAAATAAATTCTTCGAGAGACAACGAATATTTAGATTTTTATCAAAAACAACAAAAAAAAAAACAAATTCTTTCTCTCCTGGGCCCAACATTTTTTTTCAATGACATATGAAAAAATGTCGTTTCGAGATATGAGAAGAAAAAAATAATGCATAAAATCAGCAGATGCCAAGAGTTTGTTGCATCGGTTCGATTTCTGCGAGATCACGCCACACGCGATCCCGTTCCTCTCAACGAGCTGAGAAATGAGATTTTTCGTCACTGTGTGTGTATGCGTGTGTCAACCGAGACTGCATTTTTGTCCCTGAGTCGTTCTCTACCCGAGCAGCGGCAAAAGAGACAAGATAAAAGTAAGAGAGCCAGAGAGAAAGAGCGAAAGACAGAGAAAACGAAATATATAGAAAGACAAAAAGAATATGAGACGCAGTGAGTCAAGTCGAGGAGAACTGCCGAATGCTGCGAGAAGTCTTCAAATGCATTTTCTCCCAGTCTTTCCAATCTCATTTTTTTTCTCCAACAATCTTTCCATTTCTACATCTTCCTTCGTACTTTCTGCATACACAAGCAAAATTTCCTCGATCTTTGCAACCGTTTCACGCAACAAACATATTTCATCAACAAAAATCTTGAAAAATCAAAAACCGTGCGTGTCATGAAAAAAAAAACTCTCCACGTTCCACGATTTCTTCCATTTCATTGAACCNCAGTGAGTCAAGTCGAGGAGAACTGCCGAATGCTGCGAGAAGTCTTCAAATGCATTTTCTCCCAGTCTTTCCAATCTCATTTTTTTTCTCCAACAATCTTTCCATTTCTACATCTTCCTTCGTACTTTCTGCATACACAAGCAAAATTTCCTCGATCTTTGCAACCGTTTCACGCAACAAACATATTTCATCAACAAAAATCTTGAAAAATCAAAAACCGTGCGTGTCATGAAAAAAAAAACTCTCCACGTTCCACAATTTCTTCCATTTCATTGAACCCAAAATTTGTTTCCTCCTACGACGAACTGCGAATGAGTCAAGCTTGTGCAGCCTCGTTAATGCAAACCGGAATAAAATTATAATAACAACCAACAAACGTATAAAAAAGTTTGCGGAATAGAAAATAAAAAAATAAAAAAACGGAGAGTTTAATTAATTTTGACGGAGGAGAAAATCGTTCGAGGTTGTTGCGCAGGTAAGCTAAACATCGAGGAATTAAACTTGAACTTTGCTCGTATCTCAGACATTTTTTTCAACGTCTTCCACGTACTTTATGTTCTATGGGGAAGGTAGTGCCTCGTATAATGTAGTGCGTGCAGTCTAAATATATATAAAAGCTTGTTGCACTTGCGTTGCAGTAAGCACGAGAAGTGCAGCAACGCACAAGATCCATACTGAGAAAAGTATGTGAGAAAGAAAGAGCAAAATGGAGAAAGAGAGAGAGAGAGAGAGAGAGAGGGAGAGAGGGGAAACACCGGCGGCGTGTTGTCGGTCGCGCGCATCCCACCCGTGGTTTCCGCCGGCCTTGGAGCCACTGAACCACTCCGTGGTTCAACGATTCGATGTCGCAGTGGTTCCCAACGCAGCTATCTCTCTCTCCCTCTCTTGCAATCGCCCCCAGGACGGAAAAATGCATACAGAAAATAAGTCCGTAGTGCATTATATCGACAAAATATATTTCAAGCTTTAAAAAGTTTCATAACATTCGTTCAATCGCCTTAAAAATTATTATCGTCTCGTAAACGCATTTCGATCATCAACAATGTCGCAAACATTTCATTATTCTTCACGACGATTATTTTACTTTATTTCCTTGATTATCATCAAGTTGCATACGAAAATTTTAATTCTCACGGGGACCGGACGATTGCATCGAGATCTGACAAGACCTTGCAGAATGTGCGTGGGCGAGAAACATTTATCGCGAGGGATTTCGCACCTCGCGACGGAAATTCGCACGTGGCACGAAAAAAAATTAAAAAAAAAAAAAACAAAAAACAAAAAACGAATACGAGCACAGAAGAGACTTTACTTTTCACTTCCCCGTCTTCAAAAACAGGTAAACTCGAATAGCCGGGTAATAAGTAATGCAGCAGGCGATAGCGAGAAGCCTAGAAACGTCTCGTGTGTTTAACGTCGTAAACTCCATTTATAAAACGTGTGTGTGTATAAAAAAGAATGAGAAGTGAGTGAAAAGGAGGAAAGAGGGAGAGAAAGAGGGAAACGATAAGATACACGGCGTTGGTTGCATTATTTTTTTCTGGAAAGTTGAAAAATTTCTTGCAACGTATTTCATTTTCTTTTTTTTTTTTCAATTGTTCGAGGTCGACAATTTATAAATTTGTCGTCAACTAATAATATTTGTTTAACCGTTCAACGATTGCATAATAATTGCGTTAATGAATATCAAATCATTGGCAGGCAAAAATGAATAAACGTAAAAGTTTGGAAATTCTCGATGAAACAGTGAGTCCCAGTTCTTCGTATTATTTCGTATTTAAAGCATAATGGAAGATAATTGCGGATGCAGTGTAAAATGCGTGTGTGCAGTAAGAAGAAAAGTCAAAAGTCTGAACGAGCGAGTCCATAAAAAAAAATAAAAAATAAAAAACAAAAAAAAAACAAAAAAGAAAGCATAAGAAGCAAAGTTTCATGTCGCCTGTTTATTCATATGAAATATCTTCGTGTGCGTGTCGCTACTGTGACGATTGTTTTTCCGGAAGAAAGGCACGAGCGACGAGATTTTGAAGGTACATTAAGGGGAGTTACGACTTTAAGTGTCTGAGGCAAAGTTTGGAGTAAAGTTCTCAGTGGGGAATCTCGACTCTCGAATGCGAAGCACGCGTCTGTCGCCTCTTCCGTTCTTCCTTCGTGTCTCGCGCACGACCAACGAACGGCGAGAGAAGACTTCTCAAGCCGGCGATGAAAGAGCATGAAAACAGCAAAACAGACTCCCTCCCACGTTGCGAACCCGACAATCTCTCGCACGTTGTTTCAATAATAATCAAAAATACAATGAAAACATAATTACAAGAAAAATTTATTTCCACAAATGTCCAGACCGAGGGGCGAAGAAAAATTGATAAAGAAAACTTTGACTTTGCATTGTTCGAACGATGTCAAAGTTTTTTTATTGTTATAAAAAGTTACGAGACTGTATTTTTGATTTTCTGAGAACTTTGCAGGCCAAACTTCGACACGATGAAGGAAACGTGAGACGAAGGAGTTCGAAAAAAAAGAAAAAAACGACAAATTCGAAAAAGAGCCTTTACTATGTTTAGCCTAGATTATAAATATTTCGGAAACTGGAAGAAACTTGACGAAAGGCGCATGAGAGACCACACAGAGAGCGATGGGCCAGGAGAGCGAAAAAGACTTCTATAAAGAGTTGAAAACTTTCGAAACAGCCTAACGAACTGTAAAGTAAAGAAAAAGAAGAGAAAAAAATACGAAATACGGTTGCAAAATCTATAAAAACGAGGCTGAGATGTAAAAAAAAAAAAAAAAAAAACGGTGGAAAGGCCATAATCACGAGAGCAGCGAAGGTAGAGTTCGGTCCTTTTGATTCTCGGGATCGAAAGCGTCCAAGGTACGAGAAATTTACGTGTTGTTTCATAGAGACGTTAAAGAGGTCGTGGTGCGATGATGCCGCGGGTCCACCCTCGCAAAGATTCAGGTATACCGCGGAAAGATCCATAGTCTAAAGTTTAGTGCGGACTAGACGACTCCGAGAGGAGCGTTCGCCTCACCGAGAGAGCGTAAAACAGTCCCGGGGATCATTTTATCCAAAAAAAGGAAAAAAAAAAGAAAAGATCGAAGACGAAAAAAAAAAAACGTATATACGGATCTCGTGGGTCCACTTTGTAGGACCCCGCGGGGCCTTCTTTTTCGTCGCGGTTCTCTCGAACCGACCAGCTCGAAAAACGATGCCGACCGAAAAAAGACGCGGTAAAAAAATGAAATTAAAAAAAAATGTAAAAAAAAAATCACAAAACCGCCCAAAGAATCGAGAAATACAAAACTCTGCTCTGCTTCTGTCAATTTACAAGAGTGTCTCTGTGTTCTCGTTTACGCGACGACGACGACGACGACAAAGAAACAAGAGACGACGACGGGCGCTAAGATCGAACCAAGTTATCGACAGGCAAAAAACCGAAATTTGCTTTATTAGCGATTTCGTTTTTTGTTTTTTTTTTTCGTCCCCATAATAACTCGATATGGACCGGGAGTGAAAAAGAAAAAAGAGTAGAAAAAGAGGGCGCAGACACATCAGACAAGCCAACAAATGATGGATTTGGGATCTCGAATTTTTTGCTCGCCTATTCTCATATTTTCCTGGAATTCACAAACCGGATCGTCTCGCCAAAAATAGCCTCTCATTATTATGATAATTATTATTATATCGACACATTACTATTATCGTCTACAACCATTTTTTCTTTTTTTTTCTTTTCCCCAATTATTTTTATTGTTTTACCCGAAAAATGTTGAGATTGTAAGTTTTTCGTCGCATCAGGTAAAATCGACACAAATACCGAAAAGAAATTCCTCCCATTTTTCTGTCTCTACGAAAAAATATGCGGACCGGAGAATATCGTGAATAGCGAGTTGAAAAAATATTTTTTTCCAACAAGAAAAAACGCCCTGATCGCGCGATAAATTTCGTTCAACAGAGAAAAATTAATCGCTTAATGAAAACGTAATCAATCGTCAATAAAACTGGTAACACGTGTGAGGGATCAAAAAGCATGAAGCGAACATTGCAAGGCTTGGAGAACGCGATTGTGCTCAGATTTCAGAAAAGAGAAACATGAAATAAAAACAAAAAGAAAGAAGCGATGAGAGAGCAAGAGAGTAAAATGCGCGTGTGCACCTGCGCCGAGTCTCGTAAACTATGCGAAGCTCGCAAAATATCGTCTGTCGGTTCACAGGGAGTATAAAGTTGGGGCGAGAGCAAACGAGGAGAGAGAGAGAGAGAGAGAGAGAGAAGAGGCTGCGATAGGTAACAACAAAAGAGTTGAAAGGAAAGCTGCGAGGAGGCAAGAGAACGAGAGATCGAGTGAGGCCCTGAGAATTTTCGGAGGACAACGACTTCGCGAGAGAGAAATATGAAAGAAAAAAAAAACATTTTTTATCAGTTGCATTGAATCGAAGGGAGCTGCAACATTTTCCACAGGGAAAGACGCTGACGATATGGAACACGAAGAAACAAAAAACGAAGAACGGGAGACGAGACTAAGAAATAAAAATGATACGGAGCTCAAGAGGCTGCAGCAGGATGAGAAGAAAACGTGGAAGAATCGTGTGTGCAGTGAATACGAGATCGAAGCAGAGAATAAAAGGGAAAGAGAGAGAGAGAGAGAGTGAGATAGAGAAAGAGTGGGAGGAACAGCAACAAAACCTGCAGACACAAATAAATAGCAAAAACTTAATAATAGAGAACATACGAACGAGGCAAAGGAAAGATCTCAGGTTCGCAGGATGCTGGACCGAAGGATATCAAAGGAGAAAGAACAAACGAGAGAGAGAGAGGGAGCAGCAGCAGCAGCAGGGAAAAGAAAGAGAGAAAAAAGTTAGATATATTATCCACAGCATCAGGAACAGTAACAACAGCAACCCAGGAGCTCGCGAATTTCGCGGCTCGCTTTTGTCTCAAGGCGAGCCAGACTCTCATGGTTGTACGAGCCAACGCAGTCGCTCTCTCTCTCTCTCTCTCTCCTGTGGGTGCCTCGCTTCGATCTTGAGGAGGACCCTGTCCCGATGGAGGCAACCCTGCTCTTCCCCACAAGAACGAGAGAGAGAAAGATCAAGGAGATGAGAAGTCGCTAGAGACAAAGGAAACAACGCTCTCGATCTCGATTTCATCCTCAAAACATTTAAATGATCAAAAAAAAAAAATCCCAAAACAATATTTACAAAACTGTTCCCAAAAAAATGACTCCGAACAAATAAAAAGCCACGCAGCCACTTGAATCCCAAAAGTTCGTAAAAATCGAAACTAATTTTCAATCATAATTTTCATTCAATTCAATAACAACGATTTCTGTCGTTAAACAAAATTGTGACTCATCGATCATTTGATATCAAAGAGACGAAGCGAGAAAAGAGTGCTAACACATGTCACACTATTCACAAACACATATTTACAAAACGTGTACACGCACGAGTATAAATCGAGAGTAGAAAAGAAAAAGGCACGTGCATTGCTCATGAAACCTGTGACAGTAATTAATAATGACGCAATGTCAACTAACGCTTGCACACAAAGTTCGTTAGTTCGTTAGTGTCTCATTGAAAATTAGCGAACAGTTTGCGAAATGAGGTTAAATATTTATTAAGCAATAGCAAGTCGTTGCTTAATATATTGAGTACAATGTATTCAACGAGATTTTCAATGAAACTCAGAGAACGAATGAATATTGCGATATTTCTAGTTCGATGGAAAATATTGCGTCCTTTTTAAAAGAAAAGATGAAAAATTAGTCCGATTAACGCTCGATCGGGATCGATATATTCGTTCGTGAAATCATGAAATAACATTTTCGACGATTGTTATTTGACGACATGGAACGAACAATGCAGCACCTCGTGCTCCACCATCTACTGTCCCAATAAACGAGTGAGGCTAACGTCGAATCTTTCCCTCGATAATTGGAACGAGCTTCGAGGTTTACGACCGTTTTATCGTTCTCTCGTCGCGAATCTCTACAGCGTACTCTCGGAGCGTACATTTGCTGTTACACAAGAAGCCCGTAAGCTCGTCGAACATTGATTCAACACGATACACAATTGAAATATCGAAAATTCTCAACCACAAATAAAAATCACCAATTTACCGAAAATCAAAAAAAAAAAATCGTTGAGAAAGAAAAAACGTTTCCATTTGTAGCAAAAAAAAATAAACGCCAAGGGTCTGAGACATCGAAAGAGAAACCGAACGGAAGGGCATCAGAGCGAATAGGCCAATGTGGGCAAAAGCAACGTAGCGTAGTAACTTAAAGAAAAATAAAAAAAAATTTAAAAATAAAAACAAATATAAAAAGTAAAGAGAGAATAAAAACCAAGTTAATACGAGAATAGCACGCACTCGTGTTTTTAATAAATGCTTTATTCATAAGTCTGAGTTTCGAATTGTATGTAATATGGCGTTGCAGCAGTCACGATGCACCAAGGTTAAACGCTAGTGGAAAAAAAAACAACAAGAAAGAGGGAGAGGGAGAGCGAAACAGAGATAGAGAGAGAGAGAGAGAGAGAGGCAGAGAGCAAGCGACTAGAAAGAAGGGATATAGCGAAGCATGATATTAAATGAGAGAGAATGAGGAGGGAAAGGCAGACAGTCTTGAATCTTGACCTAGGACACGCATCGACTACCGCGTCACAGTTCGACGTACTATGTGTACTATAATATACATATATATGCTGCATGAGAACATTTTGCAATCTGTATACGGTACCGAGCACTTTTAATCCGCATTGCTAGCGAATTACGAATCATCGAGTTCCCCACAACGATTGAATCGAAATTTCCAGATTTTTCAAACGTCCCTGGAGTTAATTACTTGGGACGTGATTTCCAGCCAATCAATCGAGTAATTATTTAATTGAAAATTCATCAAACGTCAATCTTTCACTAATTTCTATGCATCGCCAAAAAAAAACTGATAAAAATAGTAGCGAATGAGGTCAGAAACATGAAAAGCTGAACGATAACAAGAACAAAATGTAGAATCAATTAATTGATTAGTTTCATAGATTTTGGTAGTTGAAAATTTGTTGGAAACTCATTACACCGTGTGTGGTTAATGGATCACGGTATCTAAAAGTTTTAATTGAATCAAGAGAATAGGAAGCTCGTAGAGTTGGACGTAGGAGGAGAATATATCAGAAGCAAACGATATATATTCGTATATAAAATCCATGAGAGTGTCGAGAGTGGAAAAAGGGAAAGAGAGCTGGAGCTTTTCCCGGTGACGTAGTAGAGCCTGGAAGCTGATCGAATGTTATAATAAACTCTGAGACGTTTTTCTCTTATCCCAGCCCGACGCTCTTTCTCTTCTTTCGTTTCTGCGTGGCACTCGTGTCCGGACGGAAGTGCCACGTCGGTTATTGTTGCCGCGCGACGAGAGGAGGCTCCCCCGAGTATATTCGCACATGTACGAGTACATAGAGAGAGAGAGAGGCAACAAATACGAATAGTTGGATGGGCAAAATAGACAAACACAGACGACCAAGTGTGAAGATGAAAATATTTATATTGAAAAAGTGAATTTTGTGAGCAGGCGAATATAAACGATAAATACGAATGTATTGGGGCGTGGGAAATGTTGTCGTCTGTATCGTCTACCACGCACACAAATTTTTCGCATAAGGATCGGAGAGAGACTTCGTTCTTGTCTTTTTGTTCATAATATTTTTTTTTAAATCGAAGTGTGGGTGCATCGCAAACCACTTCCTCCGGGGAACGATGCGGTCTCTGAATAATCGGATACTCGTGTGTATTGCAAGGCACGCACACGATCGAGTGAAATATGACAAAAGTAGAGCGTGGAGTAAGAAAAAAAAAAAGAAAAAAGAAAAAAACGTGATCGAAGCCATTGATGCTTGTGAGGGCACATGCGGTGAGTTTTAATAACTCCGGACATTGGTAAATACGTGCAGAAGAGGATATTGTCCCGAAAAACCGCAGTGACAGGAGGAAACGTTGTTTATATAGAAATGAGCAGGAAATACTAATGGCAAAAACAAAATGGAATTAATTAAACGCAATTAGAGGAATCGAGCTTAGCCACATCCTGACGAAGAAATAATCCAATTTCGAAAGGCTCGATATATCGTGTTCCTGAGAGCCTGGCTTTGTTATACGTGCTTCGTACATTTTTTGAGCGCGTGAGAATCAATTTTTGGCCTCGAGTTTCTCAATGGTAAAAAAAAAACTGTCCATTTTTTTTTTTTCCTCGAGAGCAAGGGAAAAAAATGGAGGAGGTCATCAGACAAAGCTCGTCGTGGAAGAGACGACGGGACGTGAAAAAGAAGAAAAGAGAGGTATACGCTACACGAGGTTGGGTGAATCGACCCGGATGGTCCGCGTGAACCATCGCCGTCGTCGTCGTCCCCGTCGTCTGGCTCAAACGCGAAACGAGAGGGACCGAGTATATCCTCTTCGAACATACACACCACTCTTCATATATGTGTTTCCCCATATAATATGCACGCTTTAATACATAGAAGCGAGATATTCGATATCCTCTCGTCTTCGACCTCCTCCTTTTTATCCTCGTGTGTGTTAAATCCGCGCAATCGCGTTTCCAACGAACAAAGACACGTTTTCCACTTCCGATCAACGCGCAGAGGACTCACTCTCGATATTTAGTCTCCTCCGCTTGTCTTCTTCCTTTATAAACGGATTGCCCATTTTTTCAGACAGTTGACAAGCGAGGAAAAGGTATCGCGAGGCTAATTAAGAAGTTTTGTGAAACAACATCGAAAATTCGAACAATTCGAAATAATTTGATGCTCAAAAGCGTTAAATGCACGAGTGACGAGGAATTATTCTTAATGAGATAGAAAAACTTTAAAAAAATGAATTCCAGAGCGGATCTTTTCATCGAGACCCACTTTCTCGTAAACTCACGTTTTTTTTTACGTCGCAGTCACGTTCCTATTCCTAGTGAATTTTCGACAAGATCGGGAGATGAGAAACCGGAGAAGAACGGAAGAAAATACACATGTTCGTTAATGCATTTGAGAGAAATGAACTTGAACGTCATTCCTACGAAGAAATTTGTAAAAAAAAACGTAAAAATATCTATTCCGAGCAACGGATACTCGAGTTTCTTGGAAAAGTGCACTCCTCGACATCCGCTCTCCTTCTCCTTTTTCTCTGCTCGTAACATCATGTACCCAAGAGTATATATAAAGGACGAAATGATATTTTGAAAAGGCTGGACCAGTGTCTCGTGTTTTCAGGCAGGTCAGAAATGTTCAAGAGCCTGATGGTGTTCCTTATGGGAGCCCGTATGTGTTGAGCGTCACAGTAGCTCAATAAAAATCTCACAAAGATCCGAGGACTACCCGAACAAGTAGAAAAGTGTTTGTGCGTCCAAGGAAAATCCCCGACCACTATATATTGTGCTCACGAAAATTATGAGCCCCGGGGATAATTCGGAATTCCCTAAAAAGTCAGCAACGCCCTGTTTTCCAAAAATCAACAACAAATCGCACAAATGTCGTAAAGGTCACGATGAAAACCAAAAAAATCGAAAAACAAATACCTCAACGTCGAAAAGATCCAAAAATTTCGTCATTTTCGTGGAACGACGAAAAAAAAAATTGTTAATAAAACAAAACCTCCGGTGGAATAATATTCCAAACTGTCGCAGGGTTAACAACGAAGAAACGCGAAAACGATAAATAACGATTCTGACAAGCTACAGAGTTACAAAAAATCAAAACCGCCAGATTCGAGGATAAAAAAATTTCTATAAAAAAAAACGCCAATTAAGGAATAATCGAAATTCGATGGAGAAAAAATGTTGGACAAGGACGAGTAGTCGGTCAACAAAAATGCAAGAAAAAACGATAAACGACTGGGAGGCATATCGAAAAATCGACGTGATGGAGCATATAATTAAATACCGAGGGTCGTTGTTGCACATGCTGCTGCAGACGATGAATAAATAAAATAGAACAAGTTAGAATAAGAAAAAAAAGGAAAAAAAAACGTCGAGAGAAGCCGAAAAGAGGAGAGAGAGAGAAAAAAAAGGATCATTTCAGACACTATCCATCTCGCTCTCGGTGTAAACATCTGCTAGGCGGAGCTCGCGGCGTGCGTTTTGGAACGACGGTTCTCAATCTTTTGCATCATTTTCAAGTTTCTCCCTCCCTCTCTCTCCTCCGTTCGCGAGGTTTGGTTCCTTCCTTCCTCAGTGCTTCATTCCCTCGATATTCGTCCGGAATATTCTCGTTCTCTCTTCCTCGTTCGTACCTCTTTGTAGTTCTTACGAAAAGGCACGACGACAGAGCAGGGAGCAAGAGAAAGAGAAAGGCCTGGAGGGTCCTCTCTTTCGAGAGAGTCTCGATCGAGTTTTGGGACATCATGAGAACGGAAAACGAAAAGTGAGAAAGACCGAGAGAGAGAGGGAGAGAGAGAGAATTCTCGATGGTGGTTGGCAGAGATCGTTTGGGACCGTGGCAGCTGCCACGAGGTCTGCACACTTCATATCTATATATTTTTATCAACATATATATCTGTATGTGTGGGTTGTATAACGCACACCATTCAATGTCTGTGTGCATCGTTGCACCCGGAGGCCAACAAAGCACCGGCAAACCACCGAGACCCCACCACGCGTTATAGCATCCAATACATATTGGGTGGCTCAAAAGTGGAAACTGAGTTTTCATAAAATCAAAAAACAATGCATACAAAATATTAAAAAAAAAAAATTAAAAAAATTAAAAACTCAAAATTACTGAATTCTCATTAGCAAGCGATCGACTGCGTTTCGTTCGATTTGATCGAATAATTCTAGCATAAAAGTGAAAAAAAAACAAAGGCTTGCGACTCGTCGAGTTTTTACCTATTTTTCGATAAAAATAAATCGAAAAAAAAACGAAGAAGAAAAAAGAAAAAGATTCAAAACGATTTTCTTTTCGTTTTAAAAAGTTTGGACGCTGTACTGAGCATTGGCGAGGCTCGGAGTCTGGCGCAAATAATGCATGGAAATACATGACAAGAGAAACATCGAGAGAGCTCCGTGACATAGACGTACACGTGAATATTGTGAGAAAACTCGATCTTCGTGTGTTTCCGAAGCGGCGGTAAATGCATACCACGATCGATAACCGATAATCCCTTTTTTTTTTATATCAACAACAAAAAAGTTGCTCGTCTCTCAATCCCTCTCACCACGCCTCAATGATATGCCCTCGGAAGTTAATGAGAAACGCTCGTGGCGTATGAGCAAGAGGGAGAAAAAAAACAGGAGAGAAAAGGGAAAAGCGTTGGTCAAAGTAAATAAAACAGCGGCATTTTTCTGCCCAGAATTTTTCAAACTGGAAGAGCCATGAAAAATGATGGAAAAAGAGAAAAAAATCAAATTGATTTGATAAAAAAAATGGCGACATTTGTGAGCTCGATAAAAAAAAAACTACCGCTGCGCCTTTATTCCGAATCCCCTCGGACAAAGCATGGAGAATTTGCGCGCGTTTTCGTTCCTCTCTTTCTCACTCTCTCCCTTGTTCTGTCTCTCTGTCTCTTTTTCAGTATAATTTCCTGCGCGACGACGCGTCGCGAGTTCGCGAGAGCTTTGCCGTTTCAACGAACGCTCTCTCGTCGAATGTGCCAGAAAGAGAGAAAGAGAGAGAGAGTGAGAGCAGGGGGACAGAGCGAGAAAAAGAATGAGAAAGAACTATGTGGTTCGCAAAGCGCGTTTAGCAAAAGGTCTACCAAGAGGGAGACGACAAGAGTGTATACACACAAGCAGACTGTGCGAGCAAAAGCCCCGAAGGAAGAAAGAACGAAAGAGAGAAGACCTTCGTATAGAGTTGACTGCGTGTGGACGCGCGGAGGATCGTCCGTAGTGAAAAATCCTCAGTGCTGCCTTCCGAAACGTCAGCGACCTCTCTTCTTTCCCTCTCCCTCATTCTTCATCTTTATTTTTCATTTTTTCAATTCCTCGATCTTTCACTTTCTTCTGTTTTTCCTTTCATTCGTTTGTCAACCTCTCGCCCTCTCTCTCTATTTTTTAAAAACGTTGCTAATAATTTGACTTTATTTCGTTTTATATATTTCTCCGTTCTCTTTCACTTTCGTTACTCATCCGTTTCTCGACGTTATTTTTATTTATTTCGTTGGGATTGTGATCGTAAACACGAGGCGGTACGCTCATCGTCCCTCGCGGATCTCTGTATACGCCGCGTTCGCTATAACTCTATAAAACTTGCCAACTCCGCGTTGACGTGCTTGTAAACATCGATGTGTTCAAAAGTATACGTTCACTAATACACGCGCCGCGACAGCTATAGTTTTATTCCGTCCCCGCTTTATCTAATTATCGTTCATTCGCTTCATTCAAGACCCTTTTCCGAGGCAGTTGAATTTCGCGCGCAAAAACGTGTACAATGTTACGCATGAACGATTGCCGGAGGTCGTGCATAGCGAAAACACAAAAAAAAAATATCAAAAAGGAACAAATCCGATGAAAAAAAAAGAAAAACCTTGTCAAATAAATCGATCAACGAGTTATTTTTATCTTCGATTTATAAATAATCGTTATTCATTCATAAATATTCATAATTGAGAAAAAAATCAAAGAAATCGAGAAACGACGAGAACGAGAATGCAAAAGTGTAAGAAACCGATTCGCACGCATTCGTTTCTCTCCTCGGGCACTCTTCTCCCTGAGCAACTATCATTGTCGACTTTTTATTGGTTCCTACAGCCAGAGATGATAAATTTTGCGGTTGTTGCGGTGAAGATAAGAGCAAGAGAGAGAGAGAGAGAGAGAGAGAAATGAAAAGAAAGGGCGTAAAAATGAACAATACAAAGAATTATTTCACGTTGACCTGAAAAAAAAAAAAANTGAAAAAAAAAAAAAGTGCCCATTGGCTTATTTTTGAAGAAAATTCCCGGTTCTCACGAACTCGTTGAAAGTCCGGCCTGACGCCATAAAATTCCACGTTTCGTAATATTCTTTTACCCCTCATCATTTTCGTACATTGTACGAGCCCTTTGTATCAATTTATCACGAAAATTATTATTCTTATGAATAATCATAACAGCTCGTTGTTCCGGACGAGAACGACAAGATTTTTCGTATCTTTAACGAAACGACGTTTTTTTACGAGGCTTGCAAGCACCGTGTTAAAATTTTCAAAGTAACCTCATCGTCATCGTTGTCGTCTTCATCGTCGTCGTCCAAGTTTCGATAGTACAATCACGAATAACGAGAGAGAAATAGAGAACGACAATATTTACAGAGTCTAGCAACAGTAGAGGCGCTCATTACAACTTCCGGTGGCGCGGTACTACTAGCGATCGAGCGAATGAGTATCATAGCGAGAAAGGGAAAGAAAGCAAGGCGACAGAACGTTCGAGCAGCGTTAAGGGAAAGGGAAAAATTCATGTGTGTAAAACGTACATAATAATATTTAATAATAATAATATAACGAGTATAGAGAATCATCAACAAATAGGCACATCCTCATAATGGAACGGCGTATCAAACTCATTACAAGTCGTTATATTGGCTCGACACAATTGTGTGCTGGCTATCGGCCTGGCTTGTGTGTACTATCAAAAGCTTGAGACATATATTACGATGCAGCTAACTCTCTCGTATCTAATGTAACATCCTCGGGATCCTCGGTTCCCAATGAGATTCTGAGCAATCTGTGTAACGAGCTAAAAACCTTAAACAACGATTTAATCATCGAAGGAGAATTGATTTTTCTCCAAGATTTATCAATTAGATGGCAAATTATTTATAATGGCGACTGGAAATTTTCGAAAAAGTACATGAGAACCAGTTTTCTTAACGCGATTCAAACGACAGCTCGTTCTATCCAAAAAGAAAAAAAGACACGACCGTTTGCAGCGATATCAAAAAGATAATCGTCCGTGTAATGAAATTTCGTAAGTTCGTTCATTTTTTTTCCAACGAAACAAGTCAATCGGTGGATAAAACGAAATTATAGTTTTCAGCGATTAATTGAATGAATTTTTGTTGAGTTTTTTTTCGATAAAATTGAAATAAAAATTAGGCCTGGTCAAGAGTACGAAAAACTAGCGCCACGTTGTTGGTGACAACTTCCGGTGAAAATAACGACAGAGAAAAATATGGGAAGGGGAAATATGCCGGGATTTTTTCGCGACTGGCGCGCCCACGTGGTGGTCGTTCGGTTCGATGCGCGGGTTCCGTGCGCGACAAAACCAACAACTGCTGCTGAGGAGCGCTCTCACGTAATCCATTCCAGCGTTAGAAAGCCACGTGGGTTGTTTCGTACAAATGGAATATAGCGAGGAAAGGAATAATTTATAGTCCGGAAACGAAAAATTCATCCAACGAAATTTTTAGTGCTCACTGTACAGTATCGATAAAAAATCAACAATTTTTTATTAAATCGTCTGGGTCCTACAGACCCGAAGCGTTGTGGAACCCAGAACGGAATACTTTGACAACGTTGAAGCTAAAATACCAATCGTTATCGAAAACTTGCTCAAGATTTACAGGAAACGATGTCAATGTAAAAAATGATTTTTCAACTAATCTCGACCCAAATTGTCTTTCCAAATATTTTCAATTCGACGTTAAAATGAAAGGCGTGATATCAGATCCGCGATGTTTTCAGTT
Organism: Hyposoter didymator; assembly: GCA_037952995.1. Lineage (NCBI taxonomy): Eukaryota > Metazoa > Arthropoda > Insecta > Hymenoptera > Ichneumonidae > Hyposoter > Hyposoter didymator. The sequence continues at coordinate 6,178,127 of JBAJMU010000007.1, forward strand.
CAAAGGGAAAATACCAAACGACCGCAACAAGAACAAGAAAAGTCCGTGATAGTCACACGCTCGAAACGATAGCAGCCCGAAGTCGAGGGCATCTCCTGGCGATTATAAACGTAATGGAACGACGACGAGTGCGAGGGAGAACGAGAAGAAGAGCAAGAGAAACGTTCTTGGTCGTCTCGTTGTTTTACAAGCGAGTTTACACCGAATGGGGGACCTCGTGCGATCCTACGATGATTCATACTCTCGAGAGTCACACATTCGAAACCCATACACACCTCCTCAACAACCACAAAAGTTCGTTGTACCGAAATAAAATCCACAAACACAAAAAGTTTCAAAAAAATTAAACGAAAAATTTCATGGGGAACAAAATTTATTATCTCCCGAACTGAATAAAGTAAAAAAGAAAATTTCAAACTCGCATCTGCACTAGATCGAAAAAAAAAACAAAAACGATTAATTTCATTCTCAAAGTTTACACTTTACGTGAGACGATTAATGATAATGTCAAAATCGAATCAATTTTTAATCGTCACCTCAGATTTTACTATCGCGAAATAAAAGTTAATGAATCAGTGAGAAAAAAATTATATATACACAAATATATGTATTGACGTGTTATACATAAAAATATAAAACGTTCTCGTGCTATGAAAACTGGTTTCGAAGGAGAGTCCGAGGAGGTTGGTTGGGTAAAGTATAGAGATATATAAATTTATATAGGTTGACTGTCAAAAAGTAAAGGGGCGTATGGCGAGTTATTGGACACGAAAATACGAGAGAGATACGACCTTACGTTAGCTCGGACAAGACATGCGTATGTGAGTGTTCGTCCAACACCGGAAACACAATGGGCTCGCCTCTCGTTCGAAAGAACGAACGAGAGAGGGAGCGAGAGAGAAGGCAAAAGAACACTTCGATGCTCTCACGGAGCATGAAAACTCGTCTCGCAAAGCAAAACGAAATTTCAAGCTCCCTGTTTGCAGCCCTTGGCAAAAGGGTTCTCGTCCTCTACTCGCCATCTCCTCGTTCTCCATCGCTCTCTTTCCCAAGCCTCTGATACATGGGAAAGCTTTTCAACGACAAAAGATTTAAAAAAAAAAAAAACCAAAAACAAAAAAAAATGAAACGAAACAAGAAACACGTGAGAATGATCAGCAGAAAAGTCCAAAACTTTACGAATGAACGTTCACCGTCTACAACGAAGTTCGAAAGTTCAAAATTTCCAAAATTCTCACGAAACTCAAAAAAAAAACAAGCAAATCCGTTAGAATCGTTGTCAGAGTCTCATTTTTCAAAAAATAACAATTCTCTCGTAATTTGAAAATTAATAAGAACGAAAATCCACAGAATTATTACGACACGAAGATTGAAATGTTTCTCACGGTCAAAGAAAAAAAAGATCAATCAAAAGACCAATTAATAATGGCAAGGCCTTAACGTGGGTACGAAAATTCCAAAGAAATTGAATTGATTTATTTCGAGGTCTTTAACATCGGTTATCGTTTTTAGAAATGAGCTGAACGAATATGGAAGAGCAAGGCATAGAGCGAGAGAATCAGCTATTTCGTACATTTGCCGATTATAATACGCACAAATACATTTGAATCTGTAGAAATCTACAGACACAGATAAATATATAAAGGGGTATGTATAAATGAAGAGAGTTCAACGTATGCTCGGCCATGCCTTGAAAATCGAGATCCTTCTGTCCCTGTCCAACGAGATTCGAGGCCACGTTCCATGTCGTACAACATACGTACTAAAAAAATCATAGTTACAAACATCACGAGAGCATACGACATTCTATAACGAGGAATAACACAAAAAAATCGAGAGAAACGTCAAAAAGAAGTAGAAAAGAGTGCCGAAAGGACTTGCCCAATATTTCACGTGTCGTGGATGTGAGCGAATAAGCAGCGAGTATATATCTAACGTTTCGCAATACGTTTAGAATAAACGACGATATAACTTTCGTTATTCGAGCTGTGTTATATCAGGCTCGCGAAAAAAAAAAATCTGTATGTTAAAAAAAAGAAAAAATGATGTACGTAATGCCTAGGAGGGTATGTGTTCATGTGGCAAGGCTGGTCGTCCACATGTATCGGCGAAAATGGAGGTCAGCCCGAAATTTCTCCATCCCACAAATTTGCTAACGTTTCCGGTTTGATTATCTCATGTAATTTCTAGTTTTTAATCATTTTCTAGGTCGACCGGATCGTGAAATTCATTCGACAAGGACTTTTCAGTCGCTTTTTATTTTTTTTGCGGCTTTTAATTTTCCGATGCTCGTAATAATTTATTTTTCGTCACAAGTTGCGTTACGTTTTTTTCTTATTAAATTTTTCTCGCGATTCGCAATTTTTTTTTCTTTGTTCTGATTTTTTCTTTTTTTTTCCTTTAATTCAAAGCAACATTTTTGTATTTGGGTACGTAAGAGACAGGAATCACGAACCACGTCACCTAGAATGGTCTGAGGTCACCACACATGGTTAATATTTCATCAACGTTTGCGTTAGAATTTCGTTACGCGAATTTTGTTCGTTTTTTTTTTTTTTTTTTTTTTTTTTTTTNTGGGTAACGAGGGTCGGATACTAAATTCTTTATTTTTTCTTTTTCATCCGTTGCGAGACGCCGCGGCGTCGATTGATGTAAATATCGTGTCCAACGGAAATTTATACGACGAGAAAAGAATTTCTGAAAGTTCGGCCAATCTGTAGATGAATTTTTCGAGATAAACTCGTCGTTGTTGTTAGCGAATTTTGAGCTGATTTATTTATTGTTTTGTTACGATTTACCCGATCGAATGAAAACTCATTAACTGCTAATCAAAATAATTATTAATGCGATAAGCAGATTTTTTTTCTATTCGCGATAGAAAATTCAAAAATTTTCGCGATTATGGAGAATCGGAAAAACAGTTCGCGATCAAGACTCGGGGATAAGAATCTGTCGCGAGAAAAATGGATGGTTTTCAGAGAAATTGTTGGAAGGTGAAACAATGACGAGAAGCCGCCGAGGACAGAGTGCAGACACAAAGGAAACAAAAGTTGGGGACTAACGAGCAAGGAAGAGAGAGAAAGAGAGCGGGAGGAGAGAGAGATGAGGGAACCGACGAATTTCTGAGAGCGACCGAGGGCAAATCGAATTTCGTTCGATTCGAAGAATTCGCTTGTACGGGGGACTCACTCTCTTTTTTCAAGGACTGCCTCGGATCGAATGGGAGAGTGGTCATCGGCCTGTCGACGAGTCGCACCAACGTTTTCGTTATTACGAGACAAAAAAAAACATTTTATCGTAATTGACTTTTGATTAACAATCATTGAGTAATTGAAAAAAAAAAACAAGTTCAAAATTTCCACGTCGAATTTAATATTTTTCAATTTTTTTATGTTTCTTTTTATTTCGAGTTCGATTTTTTAAAATCCAAATTTGACAAAAAATAGGAAAACCTTTCGGACTTGTTTCTCGATCTAATCTCAACGTGTCCGACGTGAAAGATTTGAATCTCCAAAAAAAAAACACGAATTCCCAGGTCAAGACTACGAGAAAAAAAACGTTTGAAAAAATTCATAGGAATGACAGAAATTTTCGATGTTCAAGGACGAGAAGCGAAAATCTGGAGAGGATCCAAAAGAGCGCTCGTAAATTTCGCCATTTTTTCGCCCGGAGCGTTTGAAAATGTGGGGATATTCGATAGGCAGTGGGATTAATTGATGGAACGCAGACAAGAGTTTCTTCGAGCTTGTCGGAAGCGTGAGAAAATTGATAAGGAATAAAAGTGATTGAACAGGACGAAAAAAAAATCTTGACCCGCGCAACGAGACCACGACCTACGTCAAAAAACGAAAGTAACTCGGCGGTGATTCCCGCGGCGCTGCCGCAGCCTGCACATCGCCGTGTTCTCTTCTCTCATCTTCGTACTACCTTCGCGATTCGCTCTTTCGTGCTTATTCGTCTCTCCCCCCCTCTTCCTGCCTCCTTTCCGCCCTGCCTTTTGAGAGAAGCGAAAAAAGAAGCAGCGAAAAAGCATAGTAACGATATCTACGTCCCGTACAAACGCTCTAACCCGGAGGGCGTGTGTGAAAACGAAACATCGCAATTACGAATGAGAGAACAAAAAAAATCAACTTTGTCGACAGGACAAAGCTCGAACGTATGAAACGCAAGTAAATTCTCGATTTCAACGATTACTAAAGCCCTGCGAATCGAATTTATCAATTCAGCTTCAAATTATTTATAAACTCGAGCTCGACGACCGATCGAGTCAACTCTGTGTGTCCAGGTTTTTGATTTTTCGTTTTAACATCAAAATGGAGCTTCCAGGGACGATTTTTTCCATTTCGATAAGCGAAAACATACGAAAGTTCGAATAAACGATGAGAGTCACTGCATCCTACTGCCCAATATTAATATAAACGTATATTCGGGCCTGGCATAAAATGCGAGCCTTCAATTAGTCAAATTACTTGCTCGCCATGTTACTCGAATTTATGACCAGTCGTGCTTGAGAGTCTATAACTCTGAAGATTGCAACGTTGAGATTCAACGCGAAAAACATTAGTTCTGTTAATTATTTATTGAATTTTTAATATCAATGCGATTTTTCGTGTCGATTGAGTTTTTCTGTCGCAGTAGACAATCTTTTTATTGTCCGGACGAAATATTATGAGCTCGACTAGAAAATAACAAAAATTTCGTTGCATCGCAACGATGCAAACTTCATTTTTTCAGAGTACGGAGTTAACAACCTCGCTCAACATTAACATGTAATCCGGAACATAGAATGCCAACGAATATCGAACGCGCAGTCTTACGATCCACGTTTTTTTTCCTTTGTCATTCAGTATGAATTTCGAGGTTCGGACCTCGTGGAAACGCGACGTTCGACAACAGGCACGGGACATACAGGAAAAACGATGGAATATCGAAAATTATCGATTTCTCTGAATGAAAAAACAAATGACTACGAAAAAATGTGCCTAAGCGCTTTTCGAGGGTTTTCCGAAAGTCTACGACCTTCCGCGAAAAGCATCGAATTCTTTTTATTTTGAAGTGTCGAAATTGCGATAAAACTTTAGGTCGAGGAGACTGACATTTTCTGAGATTTTTTAAAAAACAAACAGAGAATTTTACGATTGAAAATCGTTTTTTTACAAAGTTGATAAAAATTGTGACGTGATTTTGGAAAAAAATGTGTTCAATCATTGACAACTCGATATCGCTACGACAGCGAAAGGAGGAATAGAAAATATTGAAATAAATATTTATGGTTGAAGAAATGAGACCTTGAAAATGTTTTAACTGGCGGATTTCGACACTCGATTGTGAATGTGTGTATATGTTACCTTGTCGGCCAACGATCTCAGCCACGTGTTCGCTGCTCGGTACGGGAACACACTCGGTCATATTCTGGCTCTTCTTGGATCGCGCCTCTTCGAAAACGTTGCTCGGTGAGGATTGCAAAGGATCGTTGTCGTTGTTAATAACGTTGTTGCCAGGACCACTGCCGTTAACGGGGCACCCAGGATTACCCTCGAGTCCGAGCATCGAGAGCTCGAAAGCGAGCTGCAAAGCTCGTTGCTCCTCGAGGGAGCCCGAACCACCTGAGTTAACCCCACGATCCATTTCGCTGAACAAACTCGTCGGCATTTTAAAGATTTTTCTTTGACGTGTTTGTTGAATTAATAATTCAATATTTTCCACGCGACACTCTTCAATCGTAATAATTGAATTTCGAATCACTGGGTCCTCGGATCGATCGAAATTTCAAAAATCTCCGAACGCTGAGGATGATTTTTGTTTATTTATGAAAATTCTTCACACTTTATTGTTTCGTACAAAACCACGATTTATCCTCAACAACTCGATTGTACGAGAAAACGATCCGGTTATTTTTTTTTTTTTTTTTACTCTTTTCGTTTTCCGGCTTTCCCGTAAGTTTAACGATCGCGAAATGTCGGTACACAATACGCGAAATCACACTTAAGTTTCGACGGCTCGACGACGAAGAATTTCTTTTGGAAGATCGCGTTTTGTACGGGCGTTGTAAGATCACGTGGTTATTCGCGATTTGTGTGTGTGTTTTCGATTAAATTCACTCTCAAACGCGCGGCTTGAACAAACGAACCTCGATGTCAACAGCAAATCAAATTTCTTTTCAATCGAAACGATTATTTTTTCCCTTTATTCAACTTTATGTGTTCTCTCGTTCGTTCGAGACTTCCGGTAGGCGAGCGAAAGAAAAAGAGATGTTCGTGTGCCGGCTCGACGCGAGCGACTGTGTGTACGACTCTCACGCACTTGCCGGGGACAAAGCTCTCTCCCGCTGCCCGCTACTGGGGTTCCGTGGTGGGGGTAAAGGCGAGAAAGAGAGAGAGAGAGAGAGAGAGAGAGAAAAGACGCGCGCGAATAGCACGAGTAAGAAAATATTATTGTGGAAAAACGTTTGTCTGATTTTCCAATGATTTTTCTTTCAGGGAGAAAATGGGTTTTCAACAATAGTCGATGGCGTAATGTCGTCAAAAAATCTCAATTGCTCGTGATTTTCGATCTCCGAAACGTCAATGCGTGTCGATGATTTTTTCATCAATTTCTAATGAATCGCCGATTCTTTTTTTTTCTTCGTTCGAAGAAAATTCGCTCGTATGTTTTTCGAGAATCGTTTGTGTCTCGGTAACTTCGTTAAAACGTTATTGAAAATTCTTCGTAAAATATATCGAGTATCCCCGAGTCGATTTATTCCTTTATGGATTGGCAACTTGACACTCGAAATAAAACACTCCCCCAAGCTGTGACGACGAATTAATATCTCGTGGTATTAAATGTTAAAAAAACACGAAAAATTAGAAATTTATCCGATAAGTGTTAGTCGGGGAGAAAATAAAAAGACGCTTTTTCGTTTATGGTCGAACGTGGAATTTGATGCGTTCGTCTCGTTGACCGGCGTCTTGGGATTGAATTTTCGTGAAAAATTCAAAAGCGTTCGGTATCCTCGGTTATTTAAAAATGATAACAATAAATTGTTTAATTCCTTTATCTTTTGGTTTTTGTCGTATTATTTGAGTTATTTAATTTTTCAGTATTTTCGTATTTGCTTGTTAATTTGTACGTCGTACTCTTGTAATAAACGAGGAGTAAGGCGCGTGCGAGATCACTACCCTCTCTTGCCTGCGCTCGAAGTTCCACTGCCGACTGACGACGACGGAAAACTGTTGGTCGGAGGGTTACTTGGCGTTTTGCTTGTGAGAGGCCGCGAGACGCCTGTGGCCCGGTATAACACAAACTGTGTTGAAAAAGGAGAATCGCGGCCTCTGGAACCGACATGTGCCGGACGCCGGTACACAGCTGCCCTCTTATTCGTCCGTTCGGTCACGTGGTCTCCCTATATTTCGCACCCTTCGAGCTGGACTGCGGAGCCATCTAGCGGCGTTGCGTCCAACGATTCCTCGTATTTTCGTCCGTGCATGTGCAAGTGTAGTTGTCGACCGAACATTCTCGAATGTTTTCGCGAGTCTTCGGCTTTCCCGACCACGATTTCCGCTCCCTCTCGCGTCTCTTTTTCAACTTATTTTCGCTCTTCTCTCTCACACGCTCTCGCTAAACTTATCCAAATCTAAAGCGAATAAACTTTTTTATGTTCCTCCCTTCGGCTACTCGGGAGCTCGGGGTTTGGCACACGCCACGTTTCTTCCAAATCCGACGATACTTCACATGCTCATTACGAGATTTTTCGATAGGGTTTCTCCACAAAACCGTAAAGAAATATTTCCCAAATCCTTGAGGCTCGAGCCACTTACCGAGGTTGGAAAAACCAGATGAAGGAATTTCTAATGCAAGCGTCCATTCGGTAAAATAACCTCAATCGCTCGGTCTCCGAAACCAGACGAATAATCAGTACGAAATTCACAAATTTCTCGTACTTTTCAATCGCGTCTGTTAATTTATTTTCACTCCAAGAAATATTTCCATTTATCGCGTTGAAAAAACTGCAAAAAATAGTTCGAAAAAGTGGAATCTCACGAGAATAATAAAAAACGTTCGGAAATTGGTTTTACAATGCAGACAAGAATCGATCAACACTGAAAAATAGGAGTGTCACCTACACAAGGCGATTATAGTGACCGCCTTAAACCGAGAGCGTTGTAATGCTCGATTCCAAGAACTCGAACATCCGACAGGTAATTGGAAAATGTATTATCATAACTAACGGGTTTTGCCGATTAGCATGTACAGCCTGGCCCCGTCTGACAACAAGACAAAAGAGCCAGAACCAAATATAAATTTAACGAAACGAATTGCGCGGGTCCCTAGAACAAAACCGTCGTGCAGGTAGAATTTTTCTCTCATTTCGATGAGAACTCAAGGCCTAATGCTTTTCGACCGGGCTCACTAAAATGAAACTCCATTAAGATCGATTTTTCCATTGAATCGTAAAACTATTTCCAGTCTCGAGTAACAAAAGGGATTTGCAAAAATCGGGATACAACGGAAAAGGGATTAAGAATTAATTGCGCACGATTCGTCACCGAGAATTTTATTGCATCGGCGTTTCGAGTCTTCGTGACCGATAATCCTCAAAAATTCTGCCACCTTCATGAACGTTTTTCCCCGCAACGCAATTAGCAAGCTCGAAATCACAATCAAGATATTTTTATATTCTGAAATATTCCACAAAATTTCATTTTCTGCTGGAAACGGGTTTATCAATTTTTCTCATCGCTCAAAATTTTATTTCGGCTTCCCTCGTATTTTTCAATTTCTTTTTCAAAAAATTTGAAAAAAATCGATAATTCTGATGGAGTATCTGACGAAATTTGTAAAAATTACATTCGAGACGTCAACCACATCGAACTGCTCGAGAAAAAATCGTCTCCTCATTCTTCGAAGGGCGATTATGTTTAGAAAGATTTTCTCTCGAGTTTGTCATTGCACACGAATGTGCACGAGGTCTGGAAGACTCTGAATTGTTCTCGCAGAATGTTTGATAACGTGAATATGAATAAATTCATTTTTAATCGTCGCGAGAAGAATGAGGAAAAGGTTATTTTTTGTTTTTTTTTTTAATTACCAGTGACTCGTAATTTCCATCTACTTTAATTTCAAAGTTGAAAGTGAAAAATGAATAATGTATCTGGCAAAGCCCTATTGAGGCTTTGAGAGAGTGCGGAACCTCGTGCTTTTATGCAGTTTCTCGTAAACACGTTGTACCAACGATTGCAAAAGGGATGAAAAAAGTTTTTCGAATCCCATGGAAAAAACGTGTTTCTCGGGGCTTTTTACCTTGGTTTTATTTTTTTTTTCCTCGGTTTTTCAAAGCGCACCAGTCGAGGTAGCAGGCAAGGCAGCTGCACTCATATTTATTCTGCAGGGCTTGGTCATATCCATTCTATGCAAGCCCATCTTCGTTGCTCATCATATATTATATTTTTTTCTCCAGTTATACAAACTTTTCTTTGAATATATTTTTTGTATTGTTCTCTACATATTTATACATCTGAAGAAAAAAAAACAAAAATTATTCGTATGGAATCCATTTCCGCCTTACGTACGTTTTTAAAACAAAAGTTTATAGTGTTTTTTTCATTCATTTAGTTTTTTTAAGATTCGTACCTGGCAAGGGAAAGGAACGGGTTGAAATCTGGTATTAATACAACAAAGTGCTTGTGGGAATTGAATGGTCGTGAGGTTTGTAAGGATGAAAGGGTGAAATATGGTCGAGTACGTTTATTTAACGAACTTTCAAGCTTTTCCACAATAATGTGGCTCCTTCGTCTCTCTGCCTCTCTCTCTCTCTCTCTCTCTCTCTCTTTCTGCTTCTCACTAACACACACTTTCTCATTCATCCAATAATTCGAGAACTCGGAGAAACCGTTAATGAGAATCTCGTAATTGAAATTCTCGCTTTTATAATTCTATAATGACGGCTTCCTTGGTTTTCGACGTCGGAGAAGAATTTTTTAAACTTCTAATTAATGTTTCTCGAGTGTTCTTGTGACGAGGCACACGAGACACAATTTTCTATTATTTGTCGCAAAATAGTCGGACGAAACGTTTTTTTTTTGTCAAATTCCGATTCAGTTTCGAGCAGATTTCAAATTTCCTTCCTCACGATGCCAGAAAAGAACTCGATCGATGAAATGTTTTCTTAATAAAGAAAATGCGGTTGGTGGCGTAAATATTTGTCAAAGTTTCATTGAGATTGACGTTATCGCCCCATCGGAAGATTTCGAATTGACCTTGTCGCCCATTTCTNCTTCCTTGGTTTTCGACGTCGGAGAAGAATTTTTTAAACTTCTAATTAATGTTTCTCGAGTGTTCTTGTGACGAGGCACACGAGACACAATTTTCTATTATTTGTCGCAAAATAGTCGGACGAAACGTTTTTTTTTTGTCAAATTCCGATTCAGTTTCGAGCAGATTTCAAATTTCCTTCCTCACGATGCCAGAAAAGAACTCGATCGATGAAATGTTTTCTTAATACAGAAAATGCGGTTGGTGGCGTAAATATTTGTCAAAGTTTCATTGAGATGGACGTTATCGCCCCATCGGAAGATTTCCAATCGACCTTGTCGCCCATTTCTATTAAAAATTGACAAAACAATGAATTTTACTAATTAATCGATATTTTTGTCATCACATTAATGACAGGCGACTATTTGCAACTGTTTGTGCGTAGTTATTGTTGGAGATATGAAAAATGATCAGCACACGAGTAAAAGTGACACGAGCTTCGATAAGAACGCTAAAAACTCTTATCTGTTGCTTTTGCAGCTTTCTCTAACGACGATAACGGTAGATGGTCGATTTCTTGACCCAGCTGTCAAAAAAACTAGCGAATGAACTTGCAAATGATATGAAATTCATGTGACACCTGTCAACGTTTAGCGTTGGTTGTTATCGTTACGCATATTTGCCTTAAATATTTCGTGTCCGCCTCCTTCATTCACTTGCACATGTCCGAGGAGTGGAGGAGAGAGAGAAAGGGGTTCGTTAAACTACCGAGCATGGCCTAAGACGTTACCACGGACCTTGAACCGCTGAGACCGTTCCCCTCGACTTTTTCTCTCTCGCTCTCTTTCCGCAGAGTCTGTGTGTCAATCGCGTTTGTCTTTTTTCTTCATAGCTTTGCCATCGTTCCTTCATTGCTCCTCGAGCCCCATTGTTCTTCCTCGGAACCCTCTGCGCTCCGTTTCGTCGACCGAAGACTCGATTTTCACGAAACAATTTTTATTTTCCTCCCCGGATCGAGCTGAACTTCGTAAACGTCAAATTTCTCACGTGAATTCAAAAAAACGCGAGAAATCTGCAAAGCGCAACGTGTTTTCGATTCACCCGGCGTCAGAACTTTAGCTTCGAATTCATTCGCCAGAATCGCATGATTTTTTCAGGTCAAATAGTCGATAGCATAGGAGAAGTTCGGGAGAAGGGCGATTTAAGATTTTGAGGTCATAGCGCGTAACCAATACTAAGGAACGAAGACGAGACCTCTATGGGTGCACGGAATTTTGATCGCTTTTGCGAACTCTGCCCATCGCTAAAAAGTGCGCCTATATTTTTCTCCGTCCTGCTAAAAAAAAACCCAAATGTATGCGCGTGAATAGAATTTTTTATGACGAGACGAAATGTTGTAATTGCATACAAAATTTTGTCTCGTGAAAAATATCGGAGCTATAATCCTTTTGCAAAGGGACGAAGGAACAACAAATAAAAAATTATAAACAACGATTCCTCGTGTCGATAGGGAATCAAGAAAAAATCACGAATGTTGCTGAAAAATTTGTTGCACATTCGCGGTCATTAAATTATCGTGCTCGGTCGTTTGAGAGTCAAAGCCGATTTCTTTTTTCGCAAGAATCCAGCAAAGGTTTTCGTGGGTTTTAGACTGATGGGAGGTTTTGACTGTCTGGTCAGTTTCGAAAGGAAACCTTTTCGTACTTTGGTGCGTGTGTACTTGTGTGTGTATATTAATTTAGGATAGTCGCGGGTGCAGACGGTCTCGAGCAGGTCAGATTTCTGGCGCTTCTTCTCCAAATGCCTCGAACGATTTCTCGCTCTTCTTCTCTCCGTCCAACTCGCTGCGCGGCCAAGTCGTTCAAAAGAGCACCATTTCCTTTCTGGATCAGCGAAAAAGAAGAGAACATATTCGTTCGTCCTTGTTGCGTTCTTTCCTCGTCTCCCAAACTTTCCTCTTGGATCTTCGTCTCCTGAGCTCTCCTTGGTCCCTGCCAGCCCCTCACGCATTCTCGTCGGTCTCTCGCGCTGCTGCTGCTGTAGCAACGACCCGAACGCATTCAAGGCCTGCCAGCAACAAAACGGCCGAGCACACACCTTTTGCTTCCAAACAGCACCTGCCCGTGAGACGACTCGTGCCAAGGAGACTCTCTCTCTCTCTCTCCTCATCTTCGTATCTTCTCCACACTTCAACCATTCTTTTCTCTCACTTTTTCGTCTGTGCTTCTCGCTTTGAGTGATAATTATTGCGAGTTACGTGCTCAAGAATATTCACCTTTTTTTTCCTCATTTTTAAATCGATACCGACTTTTTTGACTGGCGTGTAAATACGAATGAATTTCACCAACATCCACCTTGTTAAAGAGTAATTGGTCTGCTCCCATAACCCATCAAAGTCCATCAATATTCTGCAAGAAACTGGACCTATTCCCAACTGTTTTTCGTGTCGTTATTTTCCCATCCTCTTTCCACACAATTATCCGTCGATTCTTCTCCGTTTATTCATTCGCGTTGATCATAATCTTTCGAAAATTAATGTCATTCTGAAAAAACACTCGTTACACGATTTCCCTTCGATTTTCAATGAGTTCGATTATTATTCGCGTCATCGTGGACATTCTCAACCCATCGCCCATATTTACGCTCGTGAAGCCTCGTAATTATTCTACAACGAGTAACTTTTCTATTTTTAGATTTAAACATTCTCGCTGCTTCGAGGTTCGTTCTATTTTTTCAATTTTATCAAATCGATTCAAACTTTTGTCGTCTTTTTATAAATAGTCAAGAATATTGACATTTTTATCGCTGTCGATACTGCACGTTATTTCTTCCCATCGCATCATTTCTTTTCCAACTTATCGCGTACACACATCAAAAGATATGGGTAATTAAATTAGCATTGCAAATCGCATGTGCCTACTCGAAAACGTAATACACTCGCATGAGCTGATATAGAGAAAATGAGGGAGAGACAGATAGCTCGGTTTATTTTGTTTCTCTTCTCGAGTTCATTTCGCCCTTCGATGCTTCGTACAGTGAAATGAACGTGAGCAAGGATCGTTTCACCTGCCGCCACAATCGCGGCTTTCGGTACGTTCGCGATCATCAGCCGCGCGGTTCAGAACCTTGAGCCAAGGAGAGACAACAAAGTAAATCGAACGGTGGAGTAATATTCAGCTGATCGTTGAACGAAGGATTTCCCTTTCTGTCACTTCATAAAGAATGCGTGGAAAGAAATCGAATGACAGAAAAATCCACAAAACTTTTCGTTGCGTCAATTTTTAAAAATCACTCGTGGGAAATTTTGGTTTGTACCGATCGTCGTGTCGTTTTTCAGGCTCAAGAATTTTCAATTCCATGTCTATTTACTATGCAGATTTGCAGCAATGGCGAAGTATAGTCACGAGTGTTTTCGCTGCGTACGTTTATTTTTAGCGCATGCAACCGGTTGCCCCCTCCCCCCTCCTGCAATCATTGTCGTTGCTTTCGCGAAACTATACTACGACGCGCAATCATCGTCTCGCTCAACCCTCCAGACTCGCGAAGCCAATGAAACTCTCTCAAGAAGTCTATTCACTACTGGTCCAAGTAGATCGCCTGGAATCGTTGATTTTGCAGAATCCTTATAAATACGTTTCCACAGTACGATGACGCTAAATGATACACAAACTTTGCCATCACTTGGTATCCGTCACTCGAGCATCTTGCAGGCTTTTTTTTTTCTTTTAATTGACGAGATTTTATTCCAATTATCTTCGCTGATAATAATGATACGAAATTGCTGGTACGTTTTCGGGAAAAACGTCATTTTACTGCAGAACGAGGAACCAACGTTGCCTTGTTTCATTTTCCGAATCGGTGCATGTTTATAATTCTCTCCAATCAAACGATCAACTTTGCTCGTTTCCGATGACGTTCACAACGAAAAAATCCACTTTTTTCTTCGGGAGGTTAATAAACGGCGAAAACTTCCGTGTGAAAGGATCAAATGGTTTTTATAGTGGAATAAGCAAATCTCTTACATCTCTCGAGCATATTGCTACTCGTCTTTTAACATAACTTAGCAATCGAGCGAGTAGGGGATCAAGTGTACAGAGATAATGAAAGAGAACGGAGTACGAGGGTGCAATATCAGCTTTCATCGAGTTTATATCGTAAGATAGAAGAGCCTGACGAATCAAAGATACACAATCCGATGCATGCAACCAGCAATCTCAAAGCAATTGCAAGCGAAGCTGACAATGAGCGTTAGATTTGCTGAGCGTGTGTATCCAAAGGTGTTGGTGTTAATTCGAACCAGTGGCTGGACCTTTTAATCCAATCACGAGGCGAGTTAATTATAAAAATGAAAAACATCGATCAGAAGGAATTTCGAACATTTGCAGACAAACGAGAATTTCGTAAATGCAAAAAAAAAACTCCTGAAAATCCTGGTAATTGAGTTTCGAGACGTTTCAACTGCAATTCAATTTCCTGAGTGGCAAAATATCTAGGCGGATGTAATAAATGTAAAAGAAATCCTGGAATGACTAACTGCTTGAAATTCGCCTAGTCCAAATTAGCACCAATTCCTCGGCGCTCCGAACCGCTTCTTTTTCAGTATACGTTCCTCTGCACTCACATATAGTTCATTCCAGTGTACAATTGCTCCGAGTCCGACTATGCAATTGCAGGCTACTCACCTTCTCGTACATATTCATAAACAAAATAAAAAAAAAATGAAAATAGAAGAAAAAAAACTACGTGCAGATAACCATAGAGAGTTTGCTGATAAAAAATTATTGCATGCATGTCCGTCTCTCGTGTTGAGCTCGCAGCATTATGACGAATGTTGTGCAGGAATAACGAAGGCGTCGAGGAAACAATCGTGAAATGAAAAATTCACTCTCCTGCTTATTTTTTAATTTCAGATTTTTAAAAATTGATCGTGAAAAATATGCTCGAGAATTTTCAATCTCTTCCTGCTTTCCTCGTGATATTGATTTTTACGGGAACGTGGACTCGAATATCGAATCCGGAACGATTTATTATTTAAGGAAATTGTGCTCGATAAAATTTCTGCTCATTGCGAAATGGAGCAGCGGCTCCGTTCGAATCGAAGCATCCCATGCGTTGTGTGCAATGCTTTCATATACATTGCAACTTTTTTGCACACACGTGTTATTATTCAAAGTGACGAGAAGTGAGAAAATATCGTTTCTGCTTCTCTTCATTGTGGTCCACGGTAGCAGGACGTTATACAATTGCTACTGACAGCATTCGGTACACAGAGAACGTGTTTCCCTCTTACGAAGTCGACGAAAAGGCTTGCCGTTCGAGCGCACGTAATTATTTACATGTATATCAAAATTTTCAATCGAAAACCACCGCGATCGGTTTTGTCCGTGAGTCAATACGCAGCCGATGTGTAGACGATCCATTCGATTTGATTTTTTAACTCTTACAGCAATTATTTCATAAACTGACTGCAAACTGAATTTTTTCAAAATTATAAATATAAAAAAAATCTTTTTCCACTTTGGCTCAGGAAAAACTTAAAAAATGTTCCATTTTTATTCGGAGTGTTCACTGTGAACGAAAAACCGCTGGATAAATTGTCCACGTCAATGCTCAGACCTGCTTTTCTCGCGAGACTCAAAGTTTTCACGTGGGCAACGACGTGCATTATAATACTGACGTAATCGAGAGAGCAAAATGTACCAAACGTGTATGTACACTCTATATATACATATCCATTAAAATCGAGAGTCGCAGACATTATATCGAGACCTCGAGACACAATTCTCCCTATCAGTCTCTCTTTTACTTTTTCTTTTTACTTTTCGTTCACACAGCTCATACGATAAGTGAGAAAGGGAATTGCAACTGTGCAGATACTAACGAAAAAAAAATTTGTTCGTTTTTTTGCCATTCCATTGTCTCGTGTAATTTTTTTCTAAATAGTGGTTTAAGGATTTGCTCCAAAGAAAACTTTAGGATGTTTGACGAAAAAAAAAGAGAAATGCAGGGAACGCAGGAGGGACTTCGAAGCAGAAACGAAAGGGCAATTGCTTTTGAACTTAAATCGCCGATAGATCTTTCTCTGAATCGAGCTTTTTCTTCAATTACATTTCTTTTCAGTGCGGCCCAATNATTCTCCCTATCAGTCTCTCTTTTACTTTTTCTTTTTACTTTTCGTTCACACAGCTCATACGATAAGTGAGAAAGGGAATTGCAACTGTGCAGATACTAACGAAAAAAAAATTTGTTCGTTTTTTTGCCATTCCATTGTCTCGTGTAATTTTTTTCTAAATAGTGGTTTAAGGATTTGCTCCAAAGAAAACTTTAGGATGTTTGACGAAAAAAAAAGAGAAATGCAGGGAACGCAGGAGGGACTTCGAAGCAGAAACGAAAGAGCAATTGCTTTTGAACTTAAATCGCCGATAGATCTTTCTCTGAATCGAACTTTTTCTTCAATTACATTTCTTTTCAGTGCGGCCCAATATATTATTAGGATTCCCTAAGAATATATGTTCGTACAGGAATGCTCGAAATATATTGGTGACACGTAAAGCTTTCTCTCGCGAGCTCGTGGGTTCTCCTTGACACAGACGAATGAATTGAACAATGCAGAAGACCGGAAGCGACGCTGGTCCAGGTAACACACATGTATAGAGAGCAGAGAAGCGGACGGAAACCACTGTCAGAGCCCAGACGAGCGAGAGGACCGAGAGAAGTGCGTCTCGTATCTGTTCAAACACCGAAAGACCCTTTTCCTCTCGCTCTCTCTCTCTCTCTCTCTNCTCCCTCTCCCTCTCTCTCTCTCTCTCTCTCTCTCTCTCTCTCTCTCTCTCTCTCTATCTGTTGAGGGTCTTTCATATCAGCTCGAGTAGCAGGGAAAACGAATGAGAACGTAGATCCTCAGTCTTGCGTTTCGACACAGAAAATTAATTTTTCTTAATTGAAAATTATCGCGAATTCAATTTTTTTCGAGATTTATCCGATTGGAACGTTTCCATTTGTCATTTTTTCATTTGAGCAACGAAATTCGGGGAAAATTTGAGAAGAATTGGTTTTCTGAAAATTTTTGATGAAAAATGTAAAAAAAAGCGAAAAATGCGAATTTTCGAAGAAATTTTCATGGAAATTTTAATGCAAAACGAAAAAGTTGATGAGGCGAAGGGGAAAATGTTGAAAATTCGATGTATAGAGACAAGAATTCCTGAACCAATTATTCATTCGTAAGAGTCGAAAGCTAAAAGTCCACGGAGGGAGAGAAAGTGTTCGGAGTGGCTGCTGCGATTACGAAGGCCGCGATCAACATCGATTACGTGGCAGATGGGTGTCTGGAACGAGAGGGAGGCCCATGCGGCACAAGTCCAGCTGTGTCCTCGTCATCGTCGTCATCATTATCATCATCGGGTTCCCAAGGATCGATACACAACCCAAATATCCATGCATCGTCTCTGCACACGTTCGAGCATCCGGATAAACTCTATGAAAAATCGATTTTCTCGAGCTACGATTCTCCACGATTTTGGCCGTATTTTTTTTTCCCTTCTCGACATCTGGTCGGCTCACAGACCACCGGGGAAAATATTCGTGCCAGGAAAACTGTCTATCCCCCCTGTGACCTTCCTACATATGTCGAAACAATTATAAATACCGTTATAGAAATTGCTCACTGTTCAGATGCATTAAAAAAACATTTTTTTCGTGTGTTCCCCCGGCTCGTTTAGAAAATCGTCAAATTTCAGAAAAAAAAATTCCACAAACTTTCATAATTTCCTCAAAAACCGATCGATCTTAAAATTTCGTAGAAAATTTCGGAATCTCGTCCTCTAAAAATGAAAATTCGTAATTTCAACTTATGCAACTTCTCCGATGCATTCACCCCCCTGGCAGGAAGTTTTAGGGAAAGAAAAAGGTGGTGGACTCCTTGCAGTTCTCACACGATACCACGAGGGTGAAAATTCGGGCAGGTCAGGGTTTTTAGGGAGTTCCTAATGCACCCTTCGCTATCGAAAAACGCGGACCCTCCCATATGGAAAAAAATAATCCTGCTTCATCGGTGTTCGTATGAAAAACTGAGATGCATTTATATTTTTAATAAAAGTTTCGTAAGTTGGATTTTGATGATAAATCTTCGCCGTCTAGATTTTTCTTTCGTGGACTTTTCGAGCTTAGTGTCATGGGAACGTGTTTACATATGCAAAATAATTTTTCTCGATTTTTAAAATTCAATTTTTTTACGACAGTTTCGAAGTAACTGCACCGGATCGCGTGCATTCGGTAAATTATAACGATTTCAAAGTAGCACATGTTCACCCCAAACGGAACGCGAAGAATTGTGAAGAACGCGTTCTGCTATTAAGGGTTTCCCATGTTCGTTCGAGGCACACGTATGTATGGGGATTTCCAGGTCAAACCGGCGCATTTCCATGGCTTCTGAACATCTGTTTATATATTTTCATGTCGATACGAAAACCGACAAATTTGGCAGAGGAAAAAATTGTATTTTGAAAAAGTTAAAACGACACTTCAGGGCAAATTCCTGTAGAATATTTGATCAAATTTGAAAACGACATTAAAAATCGAAAATCATCAAAACTCGATCCCGATGTTTTTTTTTCCTGATTTCGGTTCCTGCGTGGCGTTGTTAAAAAATAAATATTAATTGCGAAAAAGCCAGAGATTTGACATTGAGCCTTGAATCGAGTTCACTGTACAGACCGAAGGTCCCCGAACGTAGCCCAAAATGTAATCAGCAAGAAGAAAAAACATGCACAACTCGAGAGTGTCAATAAAATAGACGATTCGACTATTTTTTCAAAAGTCTCTATTTTCTCATGGTTATCAATTCTCATTGTCGTCCATTATTTATACTTCCTTCTGTACAAATGGAGTAGCGAGAATAAGGAACGAGCCCTGGATCGTTTTTACTCCGAAATTCAGTGACTTACACCCTTTTGATTGGGAGCTGTTGATATTTATAGTAATACGAATAGAGTGCGAGCACCTTTCGGTCTCTCGTTCTGCTCACGGGTTGACAATGAGGGAGAGCAGCCCTTTATGATCGAGGAAACAGCTGTGGGTCGATCAGGCCTCTCACTGCTAGAACCTCGTACGGTATAACTAAAATGAAATGGAAGGAAAGAGAGAGAGAGAGAAAAAGAGACATCGACGGAGGTGAAAGAGAAGAAAAAAGAGGTTGCCACCTGGCGTACCTGGCTTACGCTTGCCTGAAACCAACCAACTTTTATGTATACAGACATATATATTCATGTGGAAGTGCGTATACCTGGAGAATTCTTTTGTGCAGCCCGAGAAAAGCACCACCGATCGAGACATCTTTTCCTTTTTTCGTTTATTTCCATTTCTCGCGAAAAATTCGTTCTGCACTTAAAAATCTGCCGTTTGATACGCTCTGCGACGAGCCAAAAAAAGAAAACGATTTCAAAATAAAAACCTGAAGATTTTTCGAATGTCAAGAGAATTTCGTGATTGGATGCAAAAAACAAAATGATTATTTTGCTTGAGCTCGTTTGGAAAATCATGTTTTGTTCATCTGAGTACGAATGCACTTGAAAAAAATAGAATCGCGTAGAACAGGCCGTTCGCTATGATCCCGGGGGCTGTTTTCGTTTTTATTATTGTGATTATTCGAGCGCCAAGGGAGAAGGAAAAAAAAGAGACAGCGAGAGACTAAGATTTTTTTTGGATCCAACACGAAAATCGAAACACCTTCGGAGCCCCCTCGTGAAAGTCCCAACGAGAGGGACTCCAAGATTCTGTCGATGGCGCGTGCACCTTGTCTCCTTTGCTCTCACTCCCTCTCTCGTCATTTCTACGCTCTTTCTCTTTTTATTTCCCTTTTGCCTCGACCATCAAGAACAGCTGCTCAACCACCAAGACACTTGTCGTGTGCGCGAACGTTCTCATGCTTTTTTCTTGTAAATCTTACCAGGTGATCGGCGCCACTCGACAAATATTTCACTTCGTCATTCACGAAATCGCTACGAACTTTCCTCGAGGCTCATTCGTTGAGAAATTTTAAAAATTTCTCTACGAAAAATTTCTTTCGCTCATTCTCAAATAAGTTTTGTCAAAAACTACGATTCAAATATTTACATCCCGAGAGATAAACATTTATGACTCAGAATTCATCGTCAGAATAAAATTTTAATCATTTCCAAGATTCTCGTTGCAATTTCCATAAGAAAAGACTCGAAACCCGTTGATTTTACATTCAACGACATTACTTTTTATCCCATGGTCCCTGGTACCGGAAATCACCGTTTTTTTTGCTGCCAGCGCCCAAAAGATCATGAAAAAGTTTTCTCTTATTCTCACCCGTTGCAACATTGTATCCTCTGCCTTTTTATCCTCGTCCCGTAATAACTGCTTGGGGAGGTGGAACCTCGGAGTTATCATTCGTCATTGAGTCGTGTTTGATGCCCCAGGGTCATCCGTCATCTTGGTCGTGCGACTCCATTTCCGCTCGACCCATATTCCATTGTAGGCTTTCGAGTCAATATCCAAATAAAGAAACTCCGGATCTGCTTCCCTTCGTTCTTTTGCTCACGCGGTGCCCATTGCGTCATGAGTCAAACGAAGTCGAATGTTTTGTACCTTAAAAAAACGAAAAAAACAGTTTCATTGACGCTGTGAGCGAATAAGCATGTTCATTTCTGCAGACGACGTTTGTGAGCAACAGTTTGTTTCTCAGGCACTTGCACCAAAGGCTTCAATTATTTTCGACAAATACGAACAATTGTCCAAGCTATGGAAGTTTCTCTGTAGCCTGGCGTTCCCAAGTTTCTAGGAAAAACTTCTGCTCCAGTTTTCTCACGATATTACGAGAAATCATTCGATGGATTTTACGCAATTTTTTTTTAATATTTCGCTTCGTATTTGGAGCCATGCAGTCGCTACTTTTGGTTCCTTTCCCTGGACGATCCAAGGTGGCGAAGATCGCAAAGGACATTTGTAAAAATCTCGCTTATGCACTTTCTTTTCTACCTGCACGCAAACAGTGTGGGTAATAAAACTTTCAGGGCTACGTACCCTCGGTCCCAGTTATTTTTAGATAAATACTTGGGAAAATTGGAGAAACGAACGTACGATTTTTGTCCGAATTTGTATGCAATTTTATTTTAATGAATATTTTCGTTCCGTCAATTTGCCGATTGACTGAATCCGCAATTTTTGGGCCCGTTACGGAGAGAAAATTTCTAATGTTTTTCGAAAAAGATTCGAAAAGCTGTCGTTGGATTGTTGATTCTTGTTTATCGTTCTCGATTCTATCGAGGCTACGAAAATGGAAAAAAAAAAATCGCTGGACACGTGTAATTTGGTTTACTTCATCACGGTCCGTTTCCGGTTTCCCATTTCTTCATTCTTCGTATTTCCTTCCCATTGCTGATTTTCTTGCATCGAAAAAACTTCCCACTGACTTTTCCGCTTTTTTGCTTCTCACCATGAAATTTTCGAGAATCGATTTGGCTGAATATGTTAAGTACGATTCGTATATTTATTGTAGGAGGCAGCTGTCGGTGACAGTGCAAACAAACGCAGCACTGTGAAAGCATTGCGTCCGAGGAAGAAAATAATTGTCGTATTTCACGCCGAGCTGTGTCCGGATCGATTTACGAGCCTGAAAAATTCTTAAGACTCTCCCCGCCTACCCTGGCGAAATTTTGCACCGAAAAAGGAAGTCGTGGGACGCTTTGGAAAATCAGACAATTCAATTTCTCGGTAAAATTTCTGCTTAGAAAAAAAAACGCTTCGGAACTCCTTTAGAAAAACGACAGAATATTTCCGAGTTTGCCATTTTGCACTTTTCTCCAATGTTCACGTTTTTTCGGCCCCTCGCCATAAATATCAGAAAATTCGTAAACATTAGTCTCGAAGCTTTTGAGCCTTAGAAAAATTTATTTTAAAAAAGTTACTTAGATAACCTATCGAGTAATATTTATACATATTTTCGTCGGAAGGAACTCTTATGTCTTACGTGTTTACGAACGAGAGCGAGAGTCGAAAGGATCTTATAAAAACTGACGATTATACAGACACAGTCGTGCAGAGAGCGAAAAAGTCAATTTCAACAAAAATTCTCGTTTCACGCACGCTCCGCGAATAATTCCCACGAACAAAAAAAAACACTTCACAATACGGATAATAGTTTTTCACAGTGTTGCAGATATTGCGCGTAACGCGTCTTGCAGCTTTTTTCTCGCCGCCGCGACACGGTCTTCTTGCTTTTTGATGTCTTCGTCCATTATCGAAACAGCCTGTGGACCAAGAAATCAAAATAAAGAATCACATCCACGAAAAGAATTCAAAAAAATTGTGAATGCGTAAAAATTGAGCAAATTACCTGAACGAGAGGTTGATCCGGGTTGAGATACACCCCAGGATTTTTCTCAAGAGAAGACCTTGATTCCGTTTGCCCTGTGACAGGCTGCGACGATAAGTGCAGCGCTGTAGCAACGCTTTGCAAAAGCGTTTCTTCGGTTATGTACGGTCCGACCGGTTTCAATGTTTTCGGTAAATCCATCGCCTCGAATTCGTAACCATCGGGATCACACGCTCTCATACCCTCTAAACGTTTTTCCCAGAACAACTGCAAAGCAATTATTTTTTCAAATTCATTTTCAACGTAAAATCGATTTTTGCATTCAGAGCTTCAGAACTCAAAGTATTTTCGTGTAAAGTAAATAAACATTGAAAAAGTGTCAGAATGAAAAAAAACGCAAAATTACAAAAAGAAATTATAATTATCGTGATGTACAGAACCAAATGTTATTCAATATTTGTCCAATAAGCGGAAAGTATGAATTAGTTTAATCGAGAAATGAAAAGAAATCTCCGGGTCAATTTGACCCATTGCATTGCTACAGTGGAAAAGTTCAAACGTGTCAACAAAGAATTAAATACGGTAATTAGTTCAGAAACAGTGGATTCTCGTAATGAGCGATTGACCAATTTCCTTGTAAAAATAGAAAAAATATCATGCAAGGAATTATCCTTTTCCATGTTAAGTTTCGAATAGAACATGAAAAATAAAAAAGAATAGCAGAGTTGAGCGTGCCAAGTGGAATTACCTGTTTAGGTTTATCTTGGGAGCCATACTTGCCGTCTGTTTTGTCCGCTCCCTCCTAGAGTAGACCAAGACGGTTTCATAGTGATACAGATAGTGCATAAGAATGGAGAACCACAGAAAACAAAACTATTGCCAATCCACTACACAGTTTCCATTGAAAACAGAGAATATTAGGTAAACCCAATGAATATTCTCTGCTCTTTCAATTCTGTACATTCGGTACCGTTTTTTCCATCAATTCCAAGCCAACGTGTGAATATTAGCGTTTCTTTAATTTTCCATCAGTTCCCATACATACGGGGGGATGGAAACCACTCGGGAGTAATTACGTACAAACGTGATTCACAGCGCAAACAAAAAAGTTGTGGAAACTCGACTTTTCACTCGGGACACAAAGTGCTGACGTTAAATATCATTTTTTTTATTGTTTTTGCTCTAATAAGTCTGTGCTTTTTATACATGTGCAAATATTGCAAAAAGGGGCCAATTTTTATTTAATGGAACTGCCGTGATTAGTTAACTCATTGCTGCATCAATTTTGGAGACAAAAATCAGTAAATGTAGAAATGCTACAAAAAAATGCTACCAAATCGAACAAAATTCGGCTTCGTATGCAGTAGCGAGTTAAAGAATCGAGTACATTTTTATAACGCCGTAACGGCTGTTTTTTGAGTATTCATTTTACTGGGAATGAGAAATTTGCGTGATCACCAAAGGAATTCAAAGTTTATGTTCACTGACCTGTTTTGGTTTTTCCTGATTTCCATGCTTTATGTCTTTCACTTTTCCTTCTTGAGTTTTGTAAATCGTGACGGGTTGTTTGAAAATCGAGGCCGTTTGTCGAATCGGCGGTTGGAGAGACAAATCGTTCCTGACGCCACGACTACAATGATTGTTGTTTTCAATTTTTGAAGGAAAAGCATTCCAATAGAATGTCGGAGGAAAACTAATTCATTTTTCATTCAATTATTGAACGAATTTCGAATAAAATAGTTTTTTTGATTATTCGATTCGATTGTATCGATTAACGAGTGATAATTGATCTATAAATTGATCGTGTAGTGTTCAATTGTTTCGTTAACGATTCTTGATTATGATCGAAACTGCTATCGCTTCCTTTAGTTCGAAACATCGAGAATATTCAGTAAATTATCGTTGTAAAAATTTGAGGTTATGAAACAACAATTGGACGTTGCGAATTCGTTTTCCAGAGATTGTCAATACCTCGTGACATTTAATAATGAAAAAGTGTACAGGGAACAGTATTCATTGTGCCATGACGTTAACAATAATTCATTGGAATATCAAGTCGAAATGAAATACCTGTAGTAATTGTAAACGTCAACTTTCGGTGTTGATGGGACTTGATTCTGTGGTTTGCTTCTTACGGAATCTTCTCTGGTCGGCCAATTCGTTGGTAACGCCGAAGGATATTTTTTTTTCTCGACTGACATATTCATTTTTACGAACAGTGTCAGTGCTTCACAGGCATAAGAAAAATTCTGTCAACAATTGTGTATTCG
The DNA here is from genome assembly GCA_037952995.1 of Hyposoter didymator. Lineage (NCBI taxonomy): Eukaryota > Metazoa > Arthropoda > Insecta > Hymenoptera > Ichneumonidae > Hyposoter > Hyposoter didymator. The sequence continues at coordinate 6,202,967 of JBAJMU010000007.1, forward strand.
ATATTGAAACGCTTTGGACGCTGTCGGCCATGTTGAAAAAAAAGTATCAGTCCTGCCTCCAAGTTGTTCCGCTTCATGTGGGAGGGCAGCAGTGGACGAGCCCCTTGAACAGTATCGATCGTCGAGCGAATAGAAATTCATTATCGTACCAGGGTAAATGTGAAGGGTTTGTGAGTAAACCTACAAATTGCTCTTTGACCGATCACCTTGGATGATTATTGATTCGTAATTCTAGTCGGAAAGGAATCAATAAATAACAGCGATCGAGCACGAAGATAGAAAGTGTAAAAAAAATCTTTTGCTGATGAATAGAACGGAATTTCATTGACCATTGCTCGAGGTGGGGAAACTTGATGGGTTTCGAATTCGTTTATCGAAAAGTATTTCGAAAGAGCGACATGGGCATCGATTTTTATTGTAACATGTACGCAATAGTTTTGGTAATTATACAAACATATGAATATTAAATGCGTTCCCTTTGCGTAATACACCATCAAAATCTCATTATTCGTAAAGTATTTTTAGCCTTTATTTCGGCTTTTTTTGTCACGTAGAAATATTTTTTCCGATTACTGGTCCGTGACAGTGAGTCATAGCGATAGCGCGATGGGTGGCTCTGACAGCGTGCGTTGCCGCCTGAAAAGAAAACCGCAAATGATTAATATTTCCCATGATATCAAAAAAAAAAAAAAAAAAAAAAAAAAAAAAAATTCTCGTTTTCCAAAAAAATAATTAATCGAAAAATACGAAAAAATACAATAAACACGAAAAAATCAATTTTGTCAATCGTAACGTCACTAGAACATAAATTTCTATTTCACCTTAAATTTTCTTCGAGCATTGAATTCCCTAAGATGATGAGCGACTTCGACCATGGAATGTTTTGCAGTTTTTTCACCTCGAACCCAAGGATTAGCGAGTAAATCAGTAGCTGTTGGTCTTTCTTCGGCCGATTGACGCATGAGCTGAAATTTGGCAGATAATTTTACACTCTATTTCGAGGATTGTAAATAATTCTTCGCATACAAATTCTGTCGATATTTCCCAATAAACACAGCAATCGGTGGCAATAAAAAAGCAAAGTATCGTTTATAGGTAATTATTCCTTATCAAAGCGTTTCAAGAGCTCGTGCTCGTCGTCTGGAGAACGAAATATTCTAAGAATCTATAAAAATATATTAGGTCGATGATCCGATACCTGAGTTATGAGGTTTTTGGCTTCTTCAGTTTTATCGTTCCAATACGGCGACGGAAACATTTCCGCGGCTTTTCGAAATGGCTCGAACCCGCAGAGCCTTGAACGAATATAGAAATAATTTTACAAAAGTCTTCCAATTGCTAGCAAGTTCGAATAAAACGGTCAGCCGCATTGCATTTTTTTTTTATATTAAAAAAAAAAATCTATCGATTCAACGATTTTTCGTCCGTTATTTTTTCACGTTGTTTATAAAACGCCTGGCCAGAGGCAGAAAAACTGCCTCGGGCCAGGTGACGAACGCTCGAGTCTCGCGCGGTCACCCAACCAAGTATTGGATCCGCCCGAGGCTGCAGACCTTGGAGGATGGGGAATGGGGCCGAAAGGCGATAGAATAATTATCGTACATTATATAAAGGACGATTCCTAGACTCCATATGTCGGACGAAGAACCAGTCTTCCCCATCGATATAACTTCCGGTGCTGAAAGAAAAAATCAACACGATCGTGAATATTTTTTGAATAGTTGAGAATTATCGTCGATCATTGAGCCGTTGATCGATCGTGTGAATTGTTTAAATAAAACGATCATGACACAACAACAAAAAATCGACTTTTTTCTTGAATTTTTAATATTTTTTGATTATTGATTTATTTACAAAAGTCTCACCGCAATAGAGCATTTTGTATGAATTTAAAGAAATGGTAGTCGCTTCATTTCCGGCTAAGAGTAATTTCGAGTCTTCCTCGTCGTTAGCATAAAGAAGCTTCTCTGGTCTCAAATTTCCGTGGCAGAGGCCCATCGAATGTATGAACTAAAAATATGAAATAATTGAAGGAGGATCTATGAAGAAATAAAGTTTTCAGGTTATTCGATCGCTCGTCGTATTTTGCTTCTAACCTCGAGTGCTGTGGCAGCATCCCGCACAGCGTTTGCCGCATCCCTCTCCGAATAGCCACCCTTCGATGCCAATCTCTCTAGAAGCTCACCACCCGAAGCTAGGTCCTCGATCACGAAAATTCGCAAATTGTCGTCGTGCACTTCCCTCACCGATACCTGAAACGAAAAAAATCACAAGAAAAAAATTAACTGTCCAGTTTTTAAATAAATGAGGCGAACATGCTGCGCAATAATATGGAAATTAAAATGATTCGGAAAAGTTGATATTGTCCTAATAACTAATTACATAATGAGCCAAAATTGCTACTCAAACGAAATGTTTCGAGAAGTTACACAGTCGGAAATAAAATCGCAAATCTATGCGACGTATCGATATTTTCAAACCCGATCTACACAGCATGGCCTCGTAATCGAGGCTGAGAAAGCATTCGCACTGTCGCAATTTGCCCCTGGATGTTCGAACCATCAAATCCGCGATCTTTTGGAGTTGAAGGACTGACCATCGTGATTGTATATTTTGAATCAGTCATTCTAACTCTATACACTTACTGACGACAAGGTTACACCGAGTATTATGATGCAACACGTACAAACGAACGTTTGACACGAATTTCCGATGGGCCTGACCCAAATACGAATTATTAGAGTTTCTCGATCCGAAAAATATAAAAAAACTTTAATTTTTGGATGATTACGTGCTTTTTCCGTTCGAGTATACCGACACACGCGGACGTTGGGAGTTACACACGTTTCCCCACAATCAGCTGATTCCCACGTTACTTTTTTATGATTAAAAGTTCGTTCAAAAAAATTTGTTTCAATGAGAAAGGAAACATGAGAATTGTGGCATTTTTACTCACTATGTTATCGTGACGTAATTTCAGGAGTGCTTGCAGTTTCCTGGTCGTATCAGCTTCGTTCAATCTGGCCTGGAAATTCAATCAAAGCGCTCAGTCGATCAAAGTGTCTTGATTAGTTAGTTCAGCAAATGACGTTTGTAATATCGGCAAATAGTTCTAGTCTACTACGCAATTTTGTAATTGAATAAACGAACCCAGAAAAATCGGCATCGTTCTTCATGAAAACAAAAAAAAAAATCGTTGGACCATGAAACCGATTATTTTACCTTTGGCATAATCTTGCAAGCATACTTTTTCCTGCCTTTGTGAAGACAACTGTGGACAGTTGACGTCGAGCCTCTGGGGAGAGAAACAATAAAAAATAACGTGTATATATGGACATGCACTTATATGTACATGGAAGAAGCGAAGAATGCAGCTGGTGCGAATCGTGGATGCATTTCCGGTGTAACGACTGCAAGAGCCGGAATACACGCTTTGCCTCGTTGCAGTCATGAAACTAATTCCATTTTATTCATCCGACAAAACACGATGCTCTCGAACTCCAAGTGCGACCAACTGTCTCGAAATTTGACAAGCAAGTGTTATTTGGAGCGAACGTCACATCCGTTGTATTACATGTATTGTTTATCTTACAGAATCCTGGATGCAAAACGTCGTTAGTATTTATTTGGGAAGTCATTATTTCAAGTTCAGTTTTCGTTGAATTTGTTTTCTCTAACTTTTGAAAAATCTTGACAGAATTTCGATGCAGATCATGATTTCCGTTTAAATTTCTTTTGGACTCACCTGCCAATTATATCGCCGAGTATGTATTGATTATGAAAGGAACCTTTGGTCGCTTGGACCAACCAATCGTTCCCGTTCTCCATTACGCTGTATCGCGATGATTGTATCCTCGATTTTCACCTGTCAATGACGTAAATCAACCGCGGTGAGGGCGTACGCAAATAATCATCGTATCAATATAAATTACATTAGAAATTTCGACTCGTATGATATTCGATTAAATGCTCGTGTTTCGATCAACACGAAATCCATGTTGTCGATGGACTTTGAACCACAAAATAAATCAACCGCTGAAGTTATCAGCCCAAAACATTTTTAATAGTTTTTTAATTACTCATTTTTATTATCAGGAGAAAAAGTTCAACAAAAACCATCCAGCTAGAGTGCACGTGGCTCATTGAACTATTAAATCGAAAAACACAGGGATTTTTATTAAGGTATCGATTTCCTACAATCCGTGTTTAGTTCACGTTGAAAAAAACTATCGAAATTGCTTTTTATTTTGCATACGAAATGTCCTTTCCGGAGCATAATTAGAGGTCTTTAAATTTTTATTTTTCCAGATACTTCTATTCAGTCAGAAACTTTTCAGATTCTTTTTATTTTTGTGGTTCCTACACGGAGAAAAAGAAACAGATTATTATACGGTGGTACACTGTTCGCATTAGACTCGAAGCGATTGCACTGTGATATTCACCGTAACACAGTGCTCAAATTACAGTGCAGTCCAAAGTAAATTTTAACCGATTTTAACAATTCAAACACTGTATTTTCAATTTATCAAAACTCGAAATTTGACAGTTGGGGAATGCGCCAGTAATACCTGCATGAATTGTGTCAATTCATGCAGGTATTACTGAGAACACTGATTTTTGCACAGTACCAAAATGTAAATAAACTAGAGTACACTGTAAAAATCTCAAAGTGTAGGTAACGTCACAAACTGTCGAAAGAAAAGTAAAACTACCGTGTGCCACACTGTAAAATTGAATCAATCACCCTGTACTCAATACGGTGTACACTGTAACTCTTGCAGCTGCGTACAGTATGAAAATCAGAGATCTTGCGTTAATTTCACAATAGAGCAATTTTACTGAGAACAATGGCATATTGACAGTACCGAACTGTAAACAAGCCAGTTTNGTGTTTAGTTCACGTTGAAAAAAACTATCGAAATTGCTTTTTATTTTGCATACGAAATGTCCTTTCCGGGGCATAATTAGAGGTCTTTAAATTTTTATTTTTCCAGAGACTTCTATTCAGTCAGAAACTTTTCAGATTCTTTTTATTTTTGTGGTTCCTATTTACATAATTTTTCCCGATATGTTTTCCCATTGAATCTCATCTCGGGTTTCCATACTAAATAAATTCTCTGCATGCCCCTGTCTCGATTACTTCATTGTTTGCTTTTCGCCAGACCTTCTGCATTTATGCGAATTTTTTTTTCTTTCTTTCTAATTAAAATTATTATCCTCGTGTTTTCATACGTTGCAGTTGAATTCATTTTCAGTTTTTTATTCCGGTTATTATTGTGCAGGTCGTTGAGCTACGGCAGCACCGAACACATTTGGCTTGGGAGAATAAAAACGCGCGTAACGATGGAAACAGTGATTACCTAATTATTCAATCACAGACTTTGACTTTCAGTGAATTTATTTTCCGCTCGATTACTTCCGTCCGACGGATATTGAAATTTAAAAAATTACTGAAAAACTACCGAAAATGTGGCAGGGCACTGAATGTAAAAATTCATAATCGAATTAACGTAAAAATCGTTCTGCAATGAAGCCAATCGATGGCATTGGGTTTTCCGGTTCCCTGATTTTTTTTAAACAACAAAGATAAACAAAAGTTTCTTACATTCGATAATTCCAAGTATTCGACGTTGTGCGAGTATCCATAAAAAATAATCCCAGTTCGGTAGCTACCATAACACTAAATACGAAACCGACCGATTCATTTCGACAAACAATTGAATGTTTAATTCTTCACTATCACTGCGAATATTTTTCCATCTCCTCTGCACCGAGTGCTCACAAATATTTCGTAGAATTTGTGGAACTTGATGAAAAAAAAAAAAAATGGTAGGAATTCAAAATCGATAGTGTTCTCGTTCCACTTTCCGCTTTTGTCTCGGAATCCAACTGTCGTATCGGGTGAGCTACCTCCTGATGTTTTGTTCGTAAGCGACTGACGCGTACTGACTCTTGAGTATATCTCGTTGAATGTCGAAGACTACGGATTATCACGATCGTACCGGTGTACAATAACCGCGAGCAGTCTATATCTATACGCTGCCATGCATGGCGATATGAAGGAGTATATTTGAGTTCACTTTCAATTGGATTCGAACCGTTTCAAGTTTCGTTTGCTTTGTTACGTCCCTGGAGAGTCGTCTCAATGAGAAAAGAGAGCCAGGCATTCATTTATTTTGCGTTAACATCGCGAGAAGCATGGATCTCGGGATCGAAAACTAATTTGCACAAAAAAAAAAAAATGTTCACATCGCGCTGACAAATGGCGATGGGAAAAGTGTCAGGGATTCTACTCAAATAATTATGTCCAGGGAAACGCGACTCGGAGCACTAATTCTTTGCGAGAGGACGAAGAGATCGAGTGAAGCAGAAAAAAAAATTCTCCCAACCGATATGCTCGGAGAACGAACGATTACTGTCGACGATTCAACAAACGATACGAAACAAGTGTTTCAAAACTATCCGCGGGTTTGAAGATCCCAGCCGAGGTTTTTGTTGTTGAAAATTGGCACCAATTCTCACACGAGTTTGAAATATTGCGGAGAGGGGATAGAGATTCCTACGAGAGTTGGGAATCGGACGGTTGGCAGTGAAAACTTCCTGTTCTACTCAACCCGCGCCTGATGTAAATTTATGTCCGTCAGTTTATCTTTATTTTGTGTATGCTCGTATCGCGCTTCATTGCGTGTAATTCGAGGCAAAAAAACTATTAATAACCACTTTACGAGTTGTTGTCGTAAGTTAAAGGTTACGCTCGTAAATGCTTTTCGAAAAATCTTTATTTTTCATTTTTATTGGAAACTCCGAAAACCACTTGCCAACTGTAATTTTTGATAAATTTTTTTTTTTCGTTGCCAATTCCTATGAACCATGTTGAAAAATTGGGTCAAATCAATACGAAGCTATCAGAGAGGACACGTAAACCTTCTACGCTCGTAAATGTCATTGGATAATTACAAAGGTCACCTGAAGGTTAAATTTTGATTAATTACATAAAATCGACATCGAAATTTCATTTTCTATGAGAACTACGTCTCCATGGCAACCATACGATCGAACAAAACTGATTTTCAAATAGAAACAATTTTTGCTGATTGCGTAACGTGACTCATTATTGTAAATAATTTGAAATTTACTGAAAATATAATTTTGACCGTGAAGACCGTATAATTGCAAATTCCACGAGAATCTCGTGTGCAACATTTGTGGTTGCAACTTATTTTCTTTTCAAGTGGGCTTACCACAAAAATGCATCATAAACTATAGGAAAATGTATTACACATGAGCGCTATCGACATGCTTGACGATATATTGGAGGCAGAATCGTGCGCGATGTAAAACTCCTGGCATTTTTATCGTCACGAGAGAAGATAAACGAACGAGGATTTTTTTGCCAACTAAACATGCACTTCAAATAAATCTGGTCTCGCATGTAAACCTGGACCTCTCTCATCGAGCATGCACTCTACAAAATATTAACAACTATTCGATACCCACTGCAATTTCGACTCGTCTAATATTCTGCGATATTAATTCCTATACTTCTATCAACGTTTCTGCTAATATTGTGTGTTTCATCAAATGAAATTGCTGATGGTGGGATCGATTCGATCCTTTGACACTTTGAAATTTCAATATTGCTTAGTCAATCAGCAGGTTTAATTCGGAGTTTCAATCAAAAGGAGTAAAGGAACTATAACTTCAGGTAATGTGATTGAATCGCACTGGTCAAATTTCCATAATGGTAGCATCCAATGCTTTGGATAAATAATTAAATTTTTCAATATACAAAGTTAATTTTGCGTAATTTATTATTACAGCAAAGATTTATTAATTTTTCATTCATTGGCCGATGCATTTGCAAATCTATTTCAACGTTAAGAAAAAAAAAGAAGCTGGAATGATTTTTTGGAACGTGAATTTGAATCGAAACTCTTTTTGGTAGTGTTCTGCGACGAGGACGTCATTTACGAGTCAATCAAAATCTCAAATATTTACTGTACGTTGACCTTGAATAATTCGTCCGATCTGCTGACCATGTACGAAAGTTTCTATTTTTGTTGGACATCATTCTCCATCGTGCTATGGCGTTTTTTTTCTTTACAAGTGTTTGTATCGTGTGCACATACTGTACACATTTGTAAATTGACGTTGAAAACATTACGAGACCTGATAAATTCGCTACTCACGGCCTTGGTCAGCTTCGAGTGTAAAATCTGCTCTCCTGTCGAGCAGTGGTTTGTCATGAAAATTGGGGTCAATGTTGTGCCGGAAACGCTCGTTTAAAAATTGACCGTAACTACACATCGAATCGTGAGGGCAGTCTGCATTGAGAGGAATAAAAAACAGTTTGCTTAGCTCGTGATTCCAAAATACTTGAATGTGCAAAAACGTTTTTCTCGGGTCCTGATGGGAAAACCGAGAAAAAAATTACCATCATTCTATTCGCTTTATTGATTTTTTAAATATTGAAATTTTTTACATAGAAATTCATAGGAATACGTGAAAAGATTCGCTCTTCTCGACTCTACAATTTAATCAAGTTTTGTCATGTTTAAAAATAACGTAACTCTACCATTAGTCGTTCGTCTCCGTTGCATGAAAGAAGCTGAAAATGCATCTCGGAAACAGACACGTTGCGTATAACGAACGATGAACCCGTCGGATTAAGATTAAGTCGCACGTACATCCGTTCGATGAATTTTTTAAGCAAGAGCATGCTGCACACGTATTTAGTGCGAATACATGGTGAATTAAAAACACGACGTTGTCTTGACGTCATAATAACTATTAATACGAATAGAAAAATGAATTTTAATTGCAAAATGATTCAATAACTTCTCAGAGAATTTCAAAGAATTTTAGTTCTAGAAAAATTTCTTTGCACGAATAATTTTTGTTTCCATTCCAAATTTTTTCCAATTTTCATTTACAAAACAAAAAACGTAGAAATGTTGTCGGTTTTTTATGGGACGGAGGTTCATAAGGCATCGAGTTGTCTGCAATTTGCAATTTCAGCGATTGACTGTTGGAAAAATGAATTTTTTTAAACACACTGATCGCGAGTGTTAAAAATCATCGTAAAAGAAGTCAGTAACTTTTGAGCTTTTAGTTCGGGTCGTAAAATCTTGGTAGTAAAAGAACTACGTCTGATGCCTCGTAAAATGTACACGGTAAATGTGACGTTCGTTCTCTCCTTGTACGAAGCTTTGAGCTGCGAGAGTATGTACATTAAAGTTGCATGAAAACGCAGCTGGACGATCGAAAATCTCAAGCAGACGATCGACTCTATCGAAGCTACGATCGCGTTTCAACGTCAGCTAATAATGCCACGTATCACGAGCTCGGAAATTTGGCAATGCTCCCGAAAGCTCTTGCCTGCTTGCGTAATCTTGGAACTCACATTCGAACATTTTATTCTCTTCGATAAATCCTCGCAGTAGACAAATAATTAGTCGATGGGAATCTAAATCTGCTCATCATTTATTCATTAGTACGTATCGATTGACGGAAAATAATCCATCAACATTACATGCAAAATCGTACCAAACGGTGAGATTTATAAAAATAGCGATTTTTCTTTTTACGTTTGTGTCTTGTTAAAAAAAATTCTCACTAATTATCGAGCAAGATTATTGGCACGAAACTTCAGTGCGATTATTTTTCAAACAATGGCATTTTCAAATTAAAAATTAACGTAATTTTGATTGAATCATAATTGAGAATAAAAAATGAGAATTTATTTTCCAATATTAAATTTTGAACAATAAGAATTATTCTTAGAAAATGGGCAAATGGATTGATGTTACAATTTCACGGATTCAAGCTCGGGTGAGAAAGGTTTTGCTTTACGAGACAGAGCGCGATTAAGTTAGTGGCGACGCCGCGGGAACCAAACAGTTGCGTCGAAAAATAGAAGAGCTTTTGGCCCGAGTCTGACAAGGTGGCGCCAAGATTGCATAACCCCACTCCATAATATTCACCAACGCGATATTTTATCACGCATATACTCGAGTCCGTGGCACTGAGATGCGTGCACGTTCAGAATGAATTTATGCGAAGCTGGACAGAGATTTTTTGCCTATTTAGATTCTACGCGAAACCAAAGTCATTCCCGTGACTCATTTCTGTTCTTGAATAAACAAATCGAGCACCAGCGAAAGAAAATTTTCGCGAAGATGACAAATCAAACGGAATTCGTTCGAAAAAACGATAAAAAATAACAAAGTGCAGGAGTTTTTCGCCTTCAAAATGTTTACGCGTTATAAAAACTTGGAATGCAGAATAGAACTCTTGATTAAGGTACGTTGACTCTTGGTCGTTGAAAGACGGAATGCAACGTTGATGGAGAAGTTGTGAACGTAAACGTATTTCGGTGGTGTGTGGGTTGGACGTATGTGTGACAGAAGAAAAACGTGAACGTCGACGATAATCGATAAACAAGGCGAGCCTGTGTTGAGTCATTCGAGCTTGTAAATTGACACATTTGAATAAACACCAAGATTCGATAAAACGTGCACTTCCTGCATTTCTCGCGATGAAGTCATACGAGTCACAATAGCTGAGACGTAAAAATCAATTTCAATCAGTTTTCTCTAAGAATCAAGATTTATCGATTTTATCGCGTCGAAGATAATCAGCGAGTACTCCAAATGGATTGATCGATAAAATGCTTAACGAGAAATTAATAACGCATTGGGATCGTGTGATTAATTAACATCCACGTGTAACGAATTTCGTATATTTATTCATCGTTTCATTTACAATGTCATGGAATTAATTTACTTTTTTTTCGATAGCCATTAAAAGCAAAACTTAATTAAACGAATAATTTCAATTTCTCGAAATATTGAAACCTCAATCGACGTTTCACGCGACAATGTACTCATGTTAATGTCGTTGATTCACTGCACCACACGCACCGCGAGTAAATGAACTATTGGCGCCACTTACAAACGTAATATACAACTATTTATTTTCTCGTTTGCTTTCTACACTAAAAGATAAATTTCTTGAAACTCCTTTTGGCAACGATTAATTACCGCGTTTGTTTATAAGGGCGTGTTACAGAGCTGGATGATGAATACGCTTTGAGCGTGTATGCCAAATCTCGTGTACTCGGCTTATCAATAAAGGACGGAAGACGAGAAACATAAATTTATTAAGTTTCTCGAAATTGTGTCTTTTTTCACATTTCATTGTATTTTTTTCTTTTGCTTGTAAAGTGAAGGAAAATCTAAGTTCTACAATCGATTTATTCAGCGTTTTGTCGATTTTCGAGCGGTTCGTCGATCGCAACGATTTTTTCTTCAAACGTTTTTTGCTACAAGTCCGCGATCGTCTTTGCTGGATTTTAACGATTTTGGTATTTTATTGAGAGAGGAAAAAATATATTCAGCGATCTCGTGACCACGTTTTGTTAATTATTGTCTGGACGAGTTTGTTTAGTATTGAAAAATATCGTTAATTTAATCGCCAAAGTCGTGGCGTCGATTACGACGCACATGACGTCGTCTCTTGAAACACGTGGCGCAACATTTTTCCCTCACGATCGATGAGACATCGCACATTCGTCTGTAAGCTGCACACATGTTTGCTGGCGCGATACTGTCCTTGCAACCTTGTAAAACGAACACAAAAGGCATTAGTTATGCGTTTTAGTCCGGGTAAAAAAGACCCAGTGCGCACGCGCAGAGTTAAACAAAATTTGGTAGTTAAAGGGAAAGAGACAAATATTCACCAGGTTTTTCATCGCCGCAAGGCCTTCTGTAGTGACATCGTCTCGTCTCGAGAGGTTTTCTGTCCGATAAACAATCTTCCGAGGGTAATAACGTTGTTCTGTCGCGACACGTTACTTCGCGCCTTTTCACGCCAATCTTTGTAGTGCACGTCGCGTTGCAAGGTCCCCATTTTCCTGTGTTGGAAAAATAAATATAAAAGAAACTCAAAAAACTGAATATTCTTGAGAATTCGTGGCGCAAAAAATTCACTCAATTTTATGCTCTTCGCACTTTCACGCGATTGAGGGTTTTGAAATTGTAATAATTGAAAATTAAATTACCAATGGGCTAATTACTGAATGTAATTTTAATATTTACCAGTGACCCATTTTTCTCCGCGACAATCTTCGATGGCCGGTGGTCGGTCATCGAGATTGCAATCGCTGGGTACAGAGCACGAAACTTTTCGGCTCCTTTTTCCATAAATGCAATGGCTCCACTTCGAGACGATCCACTTTGATTTCGTGTTGTACATCGAATTGTCAGGATTCTCATCGACGACGTTGTCGAATTCGAGAATCTCCGGTTCCTCGGTAGCGTTCGCATCAACGATTGTCACGCCGTCGTTCGAGCTTATGTTATAGAACGAAGCGTCTTTCTTATCGGCATAAACAATCATTGGCACTTCGGTCGATGGACCACAAGACGCCAGATTTGGACAGGGACCAGCTTCTTCCGGTTTCGAGGCTTTGTCACAGTCACGATCCGGCAGAGCGAGGTCCGAACCGTCCGAATCTTTGCTCGACGATACGCACATCACCGATCTCTTCCGGAGTGCATTTTCACCGCAAGTCACAGGACACATTTGCCACGGGCCTACCCACCATCTAAAAATTCAAAAAAATCCCTTTAAGCCTTTTTCCAACAATTTTCATTTTCCCTAAATTCGAGCTTTTTTTAAATTCAATTTTTATCACATTTTTTCATTCTCCATATACAACACGACGAAGATTTTTTTAATCCAACGATTTGTATTTTAAAAAACGCTCATTTTACCTTGCAGGGCATGGATTTTTGTTGCACTCTCGTAGTCGAAACTCAGGCTTGTCTTTTTTCTCACAAAACGTTTCCTCGACAACGCCACTTTTTCTCTCGTGGCAAAGTGCATGGGAAGTTTGAGTTCCACCTCCACACGTTACTGTGCATAGTGACCAGTCGGATAATACCCAAGAATATTCCGGAGCACGATCCGGTTCCTCTTTCGGTACTGTGTACTCGTACCGCAGACCAAAATTTCGATAATGACCTCGATATATCAGCTTTTCCAATAGAAACAAAAAAAAGGAAAAAAATCACATGCATTCACAAAGTTATTTCGTTTGAAAACTTTTTTCAAGGACAGGAACTTCGAGGGGTTAAGGAAACTCGACATTTAGAGAATATTTTCATTCCATTGACATTGCTACTCAATTAAGTGTGAATAAACGTTTTGGTTCAAGGGAAAGTTTTCGGGTGAATAGAAAAATTTGGATAAGCATTACTCACATAAACGACAACGTCTTCTTTGATTGGACCAGGAATTCGAATCTTTTCTTTGTCGTGATCACGTTCGTAAAGAGCTGGTGTACCGGCGACCTCGTACTCGCCCGCCAAGGTGATCTGCCTGTCGCAATTAAATGAAAAATCAGTAGCAATATCAAAAGAATGACGATCGATAAATTATCAGATTTTTCTTCCAAACGGAAAGCACTTTTTGTATTTTTTGCTTTTTTTTTTTATCTCGCACCGTTTTCCATTCAGGAAATATTTGTTGGAATTTGGAACTCCTATTCCAATGTAGTTCTTGCTGTTGCCAACTTCCTCGATTTTAATGTTTCTCGATCCCGTTGGAATTACAATTACTTCGCGATAACCCGGTCCCTCGTTTTTGTCGTAAACTCCACTCGTCGTTTCACATTGAGTCCCATCGCCGTGACAAATACCACAACGATCCTCTGTCGCATCGGAATCTACGGTCCAGTCGCAACCGACTTTCTGAAAATTTCGACAATCCATTTTTTTTCATCCTCCAAACATTGAAAAAAAAAATTCGCTTTTTTCTTCCTCTATCGTGTGTTTGTTTTTTTTTATTTTTCGCGTAAATATTTCATTTTTAATCGTTCGACGATTTTATAAATTAAACTATTGATTAAAATTGATTAAAAATTCAAATGAAAATTCAATCAGAAACATTTCAATCATTTCTTTATCTTAAACTTGAAAATTTTGTGAATTCACTGTTTTTAATAAAATTCAAAACTCACTCGACAAATTCCAGCGATGCACATGTCGCGTGTACCAACATTGCAGGGTGTACCATCGAGTGCAGCTTCGCCCCATGGAACTATAACGCTCTCGTCCGTATCGGTACAGTAAAGCTCGCAAGGTTCAGCTTGAAGCCAATTTTCAATAAAAATTTTTAGCGAGTGATTCTCATTAGCGATCACGAGAGATAATTTTTCTTCTTGTTGCAAAATCGACTGATTTAAAATGAACTGCCAACTCTTTCCAAGTGAAAAGTTGTTCGAACAGCAAAAAAAAATACTGTGTCCGGATATTAAAAGTCTGGGCAGGGATTAAAGTGCAAAAGTTCATTAAAACTTCGTACTTACACGGAGATCGTTCGTTTACAAAAAAAAAATCATAATCACATGGCAAAAATCTCGAAAAAAATGTAAAAGCTTCTCCACCGGATTCTCGAAAATATTTCAAACTTGTTGAAAAAAATCTTGGCACAAAGAAAACGGTGTGGCTATTTAAATGAATGAAAAAAATTGGGTCGATATTTACTTTGATCGAAATATGGTAACCACGTGTAATTTTTTCCCTTGTACTCCTTGCCATCGTATTCGCTGCACTGGACGCTCCTGAAGCTGGGGACTCCTTCAGGACATGCTTGAGTGTTGCAAATTTTGTATCTTCGTCTTTCACCGATGCAGAATTTTCCACCGTGAGCAGGTTCTGGATGATCGCATTTTCTTTCTACGATCGAGACGCCTGCACCACAGCTTCGCGAGCATTCGCTCCAACTCCCCCATTCACCCCAACCTCCATCGATTTCTGAGGGTCGATCGACTATCGGCACGCACTCTTGATTTTGACACCACTGGAAGTTCCATCGGGTTAATCAAAATTTTACGATCGAGTGCAGAAAAAACACGATCCCTAAATAATTAGCATTGAGTCAATGAAGTTTCTAGTACCATGTGCTTGCCACAGTGAGTCCCAGGAGCAGCAGGGTGTAACATCGTGGTACAAGAACCATCAACGATGCACCAAAGCTTCGAGCAGATCTACGAGAAGAACGAATTACCAGGATTGCTATAAATGATCATTTAATTGCTTCCAAAGTGGAAAAGCATGTTGAGGTGGAAAAAAATGGATTGTCAAACAAAATGACATTTGGAAGGTGGCCAAGTGATAATTTTGTTGTATTGGCACGACTTGGACGTACCTCGTGGAGCGGCGAACAAACTGAAGCTTCTCGAACGCCAAATTGCAGTCGACACTGATGTTCAGCGTTGTACATAGCACCGGGAGGTAGATCGGGATATGCATAATCGTTGTCAGCTGGTTCGTCTTCGAGACACTCGCCTTTGCCTTGACTTAAGATTAGCGTGTTACAAACGGCCGAATTATTCAATTTCATGTCATATTTCGAAACGAGTCGCACATTTTTATCGCATTTTAATTGCGAAATGAAAGAAAAAATTGAATAGAAATTTTGCCAACTAATTTTTTTTTTTCATCACCAAAACTGCAGGAATCATGAGCCATTCGATCAATAAATCAATAATTGCGCTCGAAGAGTTGCTTGTAGTCCAGAAATATTGTAACTCACTCGAGAAAATTCGTGATGTCTCGTCTGGAGCATCTTGACCATGCAACTCCAACAGTATCGACCTCGAAGGTTGGGGTCATCACGTGCAGAGTATCACCATCACGTTTGCTGCATCCAATTTTATCGGTGTCATGATACATCCCGAAACTGTCATCACGAAAACGTTGAAATAATGATAAAGATAATTTCCGGAGAAGATAATAAAGAAATTTATCGACCTTGTAAAAAAAAATGAGACCTACTTGTGCCCGAGTTCGTGAGTGATCGTGTGAGCCAAAGTTATGCCATTGTCTTCGTTGACACTGCAGCTACGGTCTGGTTGACACATACCAGCCACATGGGCAACCCCCAAAGTGCTGCAGGGTGTATTGGCTCTGGAGCAAATATCTTCTCTCGTAACAAGTATTGCAACGTCGTGATGGTTTGGATGAGAATCATCACCAGGGTTCATCTTTTGCTGCCATTTGCAGAAATTGTAGAGCGTCTTATCGGCGTTAATGGTGATATTCAGTCCTTGCTGATAAACCGTCGATCGAAAAAAAAAAAAAAATTACGAGACGATGAGAATGATGATTTTATCTTGAGAATATTTCGCGCGTACGTTTGCCCACAGGAATCTTGGTCGATGATCAAAAGTTTGGATTAGATTCCAAGCCGAAAAAACTTTTTGATTTTTTTCATTTNTCATGAGCCATTCGATCAATAAATCAATAATTGCGTTCGAAGAGTTGCTTGTAGTCCAGAAATATTGTAACTCACTCGAGAAAATTCGTGATGTCTCGTCTGGAGCATCTTGACCATGCAACACCGACAGTATCGACCTCGAAGGTTGGGGTCATCACGTGCAAAGTATCACCATCACGTTTGCTGCATCCAATTTTATCGGTGTCATGATACATCCCGAAACTGTCATCACGAAGACGTTGAAATAATGATAAAAATAATTTCCGGAGAAGATAATAAAGAAATTTATAGAAGAAACAGAAAACACAGTTTCTCGAATGACGTGGCTAAGGACTCTGTAAGAAAAATGAGACCTACTTGTGCCCGAGTTCGTGAGTGATCGTGTGAGCCAAAGTTATGCCATTGTCTTCATTGACACTGCAGCTACGGTCTGGTTGACACATACCAGCCACATGGGCAACCCCCAAAGTGCTGCAGGGTGTATTGGCTCTGGAGCAAATATCTTCTCTCGTAACAAGTATTGCAACGTCGTGATGGTTTGGATGAGAATCATCACCAGGGTTCATCTTTTGCTGCCATTTGCAGAAATTGTAGAGCGTCTTATCGGCGTTAATGGTGATATTCAGTCCTTGCTGATAAACCGTCGATCAACAAAAAAAAAAAAAAAAGTTACGAGATGATTAGAAAATTTTTATCTCGAGGATATTTCGCACGTACGTTTGCCCACAGGAATCTTGGTCGATGATCAAAAGTTTGGATTAGATTCCAAGCCGAAAAAACTTTTTGATTTTTTTTTCATTCATCGTCATTATTGTTGTTTGTGGTAATTTGGAAAAAATCGAACAGGCGTTTGAATTTTTTGGTTAGCAAAACGTGGTGAAATGTCCTCGAAGAGAAACGCATAGATCGTAGATTGAGAATGGCGTTTAAATGTTTTAATTAAGCACTGCAACGCCATTTTGAATTCCAAGGATCGAGCGTGAGGCCATTTGGTGGGGCGTCTACATATTTACCTCTGCTTCGTCTTCTTCCATTAGAATAATCCTCACAACGACGACGTTGATGAAATTACCGATCGTAGGATCGTGATAGAGAGAGGAAACCATGTTCATGATGGTCAAGAGGTATGTCTCGACGTCGCCGTCCTGATGAAAAGCCATCATACTCGTATCAGCGACGACGAGTGCTTCAACGTGTCGAGCACGACTTATCGAACGTTTGGAACGTTGCCAAGACCTTTGCTGTCTTGTCTGGTGTTTTCTGCGACCGCGACCTTGAACTTGGACGAGACCGGGCTGCGTCTGCCATTCGAGACGCGTCTCGGTAAGACGTCGGGGCTCTGCGACAACAATAACAAAAAAAAAACACGTGAAATCGCTCACGATCGAGTATTTTTTATTTCATCACCGCGTTCCCTTGTCAATGAACTCGGTGCAAACAGGAAGCTGATGTCTGTCTACGTTCCTGTTCGAACATATGCGAATCTTCCTCTATACTCGAAGCTTCGGTAGAAACAATAGCTACTGCATCGAGTGTGACAATCCTCCGTGCTCCATCAATTAGTTATCTTAGGTTTCTATGTGCATGTGGCCTTTGTTAACCAATATTCCGTACTCTGCTCATTTCGGTCCATAAGGCAATTGATGATGGCCAGAAGCTGGAACGCTTGTCGAAAACTAGGCCTAGAAGCTTTTGATCAGGCTGGAGGCTTTGACTCTCGAGAGGCAATTACGTTAAATTTACCACGTGCATGTGCGGACTATTGAAATCCGCTCAAGAGGTATTACGTCGCGGTGTTCATCGTTTATGACTTGGGTGCTTGTAACTTAAGCTCCGAATCCGGTGTTTGGATGAATTCGTGGGTAGAAAATCTAGCACGCATCGTTCTCGTGGTTGGGAGCTTCTGAAATGGCGAATTTGCTGTGGAAGGAACGATCAGGTCGGATGCAAGAGCTATGGAATATCGGCTAGTCGATATCTCGTGGACAAGGCGAAAGAGAAGGAGGTTGATGATTTATGCAGATTGCAGCTCGATTGCCGAGCCTACAATTAAGATTTCATTTAACATCGCTGATGAATCGTTCCGGCAAAGGCTATCCGAGCTTCATTCCTACCAAACGATATTCATTGTCCTTAATAACAGAGGTGAGAGAGAAGGGCCGTCCCAAAGAGATGAGACCCAGCTCCGTTAATCCTTTCCCTTCCCCATTTTTTTCCACGTGTTTTTATTTCATTCCTGTTTTTTTTTTTATTCTGCTGTGCTCTTAGGCGTATTTCCGAAAGAAACCCGCCGGGCTCACATTTATGAATCTCTCTTCCCGACTGTAATCGCGCCTGGTCGTCTCGGATTCCCGATCATTTTATTCATCGCCCAGCTACCTGACACTCGTACCATTTTTACGCGTGTTCGCGTTCCAGGCAATTAAGAAGCATCTCTGCCTTTTCAAACGCCAATTATAACGTTTGACTGTACCAGAACGAGGGACGCAGCAAATAAAAGGAAAACAAGATCCTTCGAAACGTTTCATTATCACTCAATAACTAAGTCTGCCAGCGGATTTGTCCGGCTACAATGAAAGCTTCCAGCCATACCAACCATTCATCGTATCAATCATCGTGGATCACTGGCTAGTTGGAACGATTCTAAGCATTCTGTAATGATTATCAATTTTTTTTCTCCCTTTTTTTGCTGGTAAAATTACGATCGTGACTTTTGAATTCATTGTCACGCAATATCGCGAGTGAATTGCGACGTTGGAATACACCGGAAGTCTCTCCACTCTCTCGCTTATCCTCTCATTTTTTGTGTTCTGTTTTCTATCTAATTGATAGAGGAAGTTTTTAATACACCGATCTATAATCTTCGTCTATTATTGTTACGAAAAGAAGTTTCGCAAATTTGGTATTACGTTGTTATTAAAAATGGCGAATGGATGTAAAATCTAAAATTGTATGCCAAATTGGCAACAGAGTCATAACTCACCACGTGTGCCACAGTTTCTCTCATGTTTCCTCTTCTTTTTACGTCTTTTTTTACGACCGGCGCCAATCTCTACCGCAGCCGAGGTAGTGGAGCGCCGAAAAACAAGATGAGGTCTGCCGGCCGATGTCAAGCTCGTAGGATTCCCCGCGTAAGCGTAAAGCGTCTCGGCGCCAGGATCATTTTCCATTGTAATTTTACATCCACCAACATGATCCACGCACTTCTCTCTTGTTTTTTTATCTCCAAACGTCATCGACGCTATCTCTTCGTCTTCTTTTACTTCCTTCGTCGATGGCTCGTCAGCGACCGGCTCCAGCCAGAACTCACCGTGATCACCTCGCAGTACACCCGACTGAAACACAATATCAAGTCTCGTGTTACACGAGCCACTCTTACTCGGATGCTGTGGCACTCTGTGCTCAATTTATGCAAGAAAAGTGCGTGCACCACAAGAAAGTAATCTCAACATGAAAAAAAAATAAACTTTTCCATTTTTATCGTTATTAAACATTTTGTATCTTCGTAGAGGAAAAGATTGGAAAGATATTTCGATGCAGAATCAACGAACGATTCTACTCGAATTTGTTGACGCGAGTGTCTTTGACAACTTTACGATAAAATCTCTGAATTATTCTGTATCGGATTACACACCCATTGGCAAAAGCTTTTCTGGTTATTTATCGAATTCTCTTCGCTGACTTTCGTTTCCAAATCTCTCGAGCTCTCTCCTGCTTGTGGAGATTATCGCAGGAATAGTCGATGCTGGTGTACCAACTCGCTGAAGAATACAGTTTGAATGTGATGGAGTTTTAGCTTTTCATAAACTTTTCCGTTTGTTCCATAAGGAAAAATAAAAAAAAAGTCTTTTCGAAAGTTTGAAAAGCCAACTTCTTGAATCTCCTTTTTTGATCTCCGGTATAATATTATTCCCGAAACTGTATGATACCTTGGGCTTTAGGAACTGGGCCAAAAAGCGATGGAGATTGCGAAAAATATTTTCTACAGGTAAGTCGGTATTGTTTTCTCTTGCCAGCAATATCGCGTTTCCATTCCATTCGTTATTCTCACGGTAATTCCTGTGCCTGGGGAAGATGATTCTGGAAAAAGTTCACTCTCTGCTACATTATAATATACTTTGCAAACGGCCGGAAATCTCGAAAACTTCAACTGTACTGTTCGCAAAGAAAACGTCCAGCGGTTCGTTAACCACTGAATGGATCGGAGCAAAGGGAAATTTTTTTTTTTTTCATAATAATCTCGTCGTAACTTTGGAAACTCTTTTAATTAATGTGAAAAAGTGATTCTTTTCGAATTATCTCGAATTATGTGCACGATCGAGCCAGATACTCTGGAAAAAAATGTTTCGGAAGTAAAACACAGAAATTATTCTCGATAATCGATCAAACTCTTTCCGTTGAATTGCATTTTTATGGATTTTTAGCATTTTTTCCTCGTAAATGTTCGATATGATGAAAATACTCAGCAGCATGATTACGAAATTACGAGGAAATGAAGAAAATCCCGTAATCTTCCTCGAATCTGAGTCAATCGCATTTTTTATATTTTACCGAAAATTAAAGCGAAGACAAAAAAGTGAATCGACGGAAATACGCAGAAGGATGATGTGGGAACGAAACAACAGGCGCCTCAGTTGCATCAACGGAGAAAATCACCGGCGCCAAGAACAAAACCGGTGAGAGAATGGCCTGGGGCGATGATCGACCGAGGTGTTTCTCGCAGCGTATATATGTACGTGTGTGTTCAAAGGAGCAAAAATCGAGCACAGCCGAGAACTGGCTCGCGAAGATTCTGCTGACTCAACCTGCAGGTCTCATAACATTAAGGCACTCTCACTTTTTTTACTTCATCTGAAAACTTGCTCTCATTTCTTCAACCCGTCACGAACTTTGACCGTTTCCCAAGCTCCCGTAAAAAACTTATTTGTAGCTCAGCTCGAGATTTCCTCTTTATGCATATACGAGGTCGTCTTATAATTCCCCACGGGAAGCGAATTTTTTCCACGCTCTCTGGTATCGACGTCTCATAATCCATTACATTACAAATTTTAAGTGAGCTACGTAACGTTATAAATGGCAAAAAAAAAAACAAAGTCGGTACGAGTCGGTTCAACATTCGAGTTCGCAAAACCGAATTCAAAGGTCGCAAAAAATTTGTTGAAAAATTTACAAAAAGAGAACGAACCGAGAACGAAAAATCAGAAGAAAAAAAAATTCAGAAACATTTTCAAAGAGGAATCGAGCGATAAATCCCAGTTCGATGAAAAATAAAAATCCGTCACTTTTTTCGTATGGAAATCCGAGGTGAAATGTTCGACATGAAATTGCAGAAAATAAAGTGCATGGAACAAGAAGCTACGGGAGTGAGTGATTTTGAGGGAAACTCAAAGCTTTCGCATTACGATAATGGAAGTGATGTTGCAGTAAGCTGTGAATGAGAGCCTTAAGGTGCTCGTTACTTCTCGTGCACGGAGCAGTCGTACCGAGAGGGATTTCTCGTTATCCAACTGGGTCATCGTTCTCTCTCTCTCTCTCTCTCTCTCTCTCTCTCTCACACACACACTCACACGCACATACTTTCTCCACACATTTGATGTGTGCTGGGCTTGTTTGTAGGCACGTAATGGAGGCTCGTACAAATATAAACCACATTTACAAATGTATACACAAACGTACATGGATATGGATACTCCGTTAATGTATATTATGCACATATAAACTGTGATATCGTAGAGTGACGTACGCACGTTTGTCTGTCCGTACGAAGCGAATATGAGATTTAGAATGTGAATTTCCACACAGACGCTATACCACGAGCCAACAGAAATGTGTTGCTTTGTGCATTGCAAACTGAGTATGCAGTTCGGTTCACATAAATCGAAATATATATCTCAGGGGGTTCTCCGGAGAGTATCAAGTAAACGTGATCCCTGCGTGGATATGTGTCTTCAATTAGAAGCGTAGGATCCAAAGTTCTATAACGCACACATACGTATGCACATGGAAGATGACAGATCCATGCTCAAACTTGCGTCTGACCTCATACGGGCATTTCTACTGATGCCTCATGGACTACCCCCATGTAGATATAAAGGAGCGTTTGTGTTGGGTGCGCAAACGCAAGATTGCGTTTGTGCAGGTTCAACGCCTCGTCGAATGCGCGAAGCATCCAGTCTGCACGATAATTCGATAATCACTCGTGTATTGTGGGATGCACGTGCGGAGATTTGAAATCTCGTGAGCTGGGAAGATGCTGCGTTGAAATAATCAACCGAGAACTTATGGGAATGTTATTATTTTTGTTACTGCTCCAAAAATTCCGACTCAAAAATGACCAACGACAAAAACTCGTCGCTGGAACATCAACCAGGTCAACTATGGAAAAAATGGTTACGTGCGATATGGCCCGTAGGGAAACGTGTGTAGCTAAACGATTTTTCACATTCAACCTACAAGATCGAGTTTACTTAGCGTAATGATCGTTACATGTATATCACACTCGCCGCTGAGGTCTCTCGGCTAAAGTGGCTGTCGGGAATATCATTATTCTTAGAGGTAAAATATGTTTACGAAGGTATAACGAGTAAAGGCAAAAGTTCTATACTATTCCGTAAGATGCACTAAATTAAACTATATCGTATATTGCAAAGTACTCTTGTATATATTCATACATCTATTATATATGTATATAAATGCATAATGGAGAACGAAGCATGCTGCACGATCACGTATATAAATTATTGTTGCAGCCTCGAGGGAACGAAAGAGAAAGAAAGACCGACAGAGAGAAAGAGACAGAAAGAGTTGGAGTGATTATTGTACCACCAACGAGCAGTACGATGGGCGGTCTTTCGTAGGCTGGCACTAGTTAACGCCCATGTTTTATAGTTTATGATTCGCTCCCCAGAGGCTCTCTTTATCTCTTTTCCACAGTACTTTTGAACAACCGCTATATTATGTGTATATATGCACATATGTGTACATTACAAATATATCTATATATACTCGATACCACCAACTGCGAAGACTAATACGACGCGGTCGATTAAGCGAAGAGAACGACGTGATAAGGATCGCGCGTGTTCGTACTCTTTTCTGCCTTCTTTTACCGAGGCGCGTGTATGACGACCACCTGATCATCATTTTCCACTTTTCATTCTCATCTTCTCTGCTCAACCCTCTTCACGATTATGTCCTCAGCAAGGCCACGTTGTAAAAACGTTGCGTGGTTCAGTTACGTAAATTGATTCGAAGAAAAAAAAACAAATAAAAACATTTTACACGTATTAAAAAAAAGGAGGATTTCGAAAATCACTTGAAACTTCTTTTCGAATGTGTCTACGAGATGAAAATCAATTATTATTCAGTGGGTTCCTTCAGTTTTTCAAGAATCCTGCTCTGTTTTCATTTTTTCAATCTCTGTCGCATCGCCTTCTCCTTGATCGTATTCTCTTCGCGGTAATATCTAAAAAGAGGGATGGAAGCAACTGAGTAAGAGATTCCGAAGTGTGTCACAAGCAATTAACCGCTCGAGTAGCCCGTACCGAAGATCGATCGAAATACAGACACGGTTAATTGGCAAATATAATCAATATCGTAATCATCGTTCCTTATCGAGAGCATATAAATTACGGGGCTATCTGCGAGGGGCAAGGGATTGGGAAAATAAAAAAGTTTTACAAAAAAAAAGAGAAAGGAGATGGAGAGATAAAAAACTGAGATTACCGGATGTAGTACTGCGGCACAGTTTATGCAATAAATGCTATCGATTACAGGCCTCTCTCGTAATGATAATCTACCATCTCCTCGCATTGATTATTATGCGCCAATTATGCAGCTTCCTGCTGAGTTCATACTCTGTTGTCATTCGAGCATCTTCTTAACTAGAATTTTCTCTACTTCTTCTTCGTTCCAATTTATTTCTTATTTTCTTTCTACTTTTGTAGGTAATCAGCAAAATTATTCGAGCAAACCATTTTTTTTTATTTCATTTTTGCCGCACAGTTGGAATGCGAGAATTGCTCCAGAGAGCGCGGAGTCACGGAATAAGTGATCACAGTAGAAAATAGTCAGACATGATCAGACAAAACATCAACGCGGCTCAGGACACTGTGAGACGATCAAAGGGATTTCAAATTTGCTGATTCACACTCGCTCGGCGAACAACGCCATGAGACAGGGAGATGAGAGCTCCATCGAACTGGCCAACAGAAGCAACGCGAATGGAGCGAAGGATGCTCGGAGATAACGAGTGATTGATCGAGCACCGCGCCTTAATTACAGGGGACGAGAGTATGCTTTCTGCATTATGCGACCTACGGAAATTCGTTGAACATGTACACCTCGTACATGGAAATATCCATATTCCCCTTTGTGAATAAATATTCAAGCATTTTTTTCACCAACCAACTTGCTTCTCATCAATTCGTTGCAAATTAATTACATTAAGCCCTTTGGTCGACTACCTCATGAAATATGGGCCATAACCGAGATCCAAGCATAATCGATCAACTTTACTTCCTTTGGAACTTCAGAACAACTTCGTTCGTTCGAAAATTCAAAAATTCTTTCAAATAATCATTGAAATCAAATCGAGTGCCTTTTTTATTCTGCAGGGAAAAAAGTATCTGACCTAACGTCGAAATAAAAATAATATTCACTCCAAAAATGGGTTGCTCAATCACGGAACTCAACTGGTTTGTCTACAGAACGATCTCCACGCCCTCAGAAAGCGTGTAATTTTATTTTAATCAGAAGGATCACAGTTCGATTAATATTCTCGTGCAATGAACTCTGATTGATATAATGTGCTTGACCAATCAGATAATTGATCTTGATATAATAAGGATAAGGAACACGTACGTACTCGAGTGTACGCAATAAATCGATACTAATAATCAATAATCAGAGTGAAATTCAAGTTGGTACGATTTTAAATATTTTCAAAAATTTATTTTCACTATTTAAAATTTTTTTTTGCAATAGAGTTTGATTTTGATGGAAATTTATTTCATAGTTTTCGTCGAGCTGGAGGACAGAATTTTTTTCCAACGAAGAAAAATACGGAACTCAATATTGCTAATAAAAATTCTTAATTGTTAACAATAAACAATGAAATTTTATAAACCTGTGCATTTGCAATATTTCCTTCGGTCGCCCAATGGCTTTTTGGAACTATCCGAATGAATTGAGGTGAAAATTTATATTTTTATTACTTTTTTTTTCGACGTGTCACTGTCAATAAAAAAGGAACGGAGCAGAAAAAAGGAAAAAATGTAAATTGTCGGTCGTTGGGTCTTCGGGACGAGGCACATGTACTTGAAGGTCTGAATATCCTGTGATACGTGTGCGTGAGCGTTATGTCCCTATTACATGCATTTTTTGGACGCTATACCGTTACTGCTCCTGAATGCTGATGATGATCGTGCTCACAACCGAGACTCAGCCCAACTTTCTGGCATCTCGATGATGATAACTACCTTCATGTGCCCCCCTCCTCTTCCTTCACTTTTTTCCTCTCTCGTTCTCTCCCTTACTCTTCCTTCGTGATTTATTCTGTCATTAGACGGTCCGTGAGAGCTCCGCGTGGGCGGTGCATAACGATCAGGAGCTACTGCATCGGCTGCTGTTGCTGCTTCACTGTTTCTGTACTAGCCCACGATTTTTTCGCAATTTTATTTCTTCAATGGTTTTCATATGCAAGCAGGAAGAACAGAATTATTGTGCACGTGGCAAAAGCTCTCATTATCCTTCATTCAGGTGTCGAAGGGCAGTACACGAACGAGATTGAGATCTCACAGGATAATTGCAGGATAGATGGAAGCCCAGAGAACAGAGACTCTGATTTCGTCCATAAGGAGGTTAACAATCTCAAAATTCCTATATAAATCGTACGATTGACAGAAAGTCTTCAATAAATTCCTGCAATTGACAAAACCAAAATGCAATGCATCACCCGAAGTTCATCGTAATTTGGAAAGAATAATTTTCATTTTCTTTACTTGGGAAATGATTATTTTCATTACGACAAAACTCGAGCCGAGTCTCACGATATTTCCATTTTTTTTTCCTTCCAACCTCTTCGGTCTCGTAAAACGCGAAATGATCTTCGTTTAGCTGGAGTAGGAAGCAGAACAATAAATGAGTTTTGAAGAGAAGAAGTCTCGAGGGGTATAATTGCCCAATTAGCTTCTGGAAAATCGCGTGATCGTAAATACGGAGTAAACATCGTGTACCAATTGTTTCGGAGTGTTTCTCATTACATTGTTCTTCTTCGTTTCTCATTCGCGTTCTCCTTTTCTGAGGTGGATAAACATGTGATACGAAGGCTGCATTCTTCAGGGCCTTAGTCGCATGTACGTTTGAATAAAGAAGTTTCGTTGCAATAAATATTTGTGTGTGAGTGAGTCTCACTCGTGTCTTGGCATACTGAAAAATGATCCTATTACGATATGAATTACGATAAGGGCTGGATCGTAAGACAACGAGTGCTGGAGAGAAGGAAAACAGAGAACGAGAGAGAGAGAGTGAGGGAGGAGAGACTTATTTCATTCCTTCGCATGTATTTATATTCATCCACTAATGGCACTGCAGTACACAAAGAATAAAACGAAAAGCTTATATCGTTCACTTGTAATTCAAAGTGTCCGTCAATCTTACTCGTATCACGATCCATAGAGCACGAAACATGGAATTAAATTGATACACTGTATCAAATATGCAATAAAGAAACATTCTCTTATTGCGTACAGTTTTTTTCACTCAAAGACTCACAACTGAGACTCGATCAAGAGACAAAGAATTCAATGCAATTCTAACCAACCAACTGTACAAAGAAAGACAAGCAAGTAAATTCGATTAATTTACAATGATTAATCTTCCGAAATAGAAAAAAGCAATACCATCAATAAGTTGAGCCGATAAAAACGAGGAAAAAAAAGTCGCAAATTTGACGTCCGCATCAATTTTTCGAGATAAATTTATTTTTTTTAAATCCGATATTAAATCTCCCTGTTTTGAGACGAACTGAAAATAATTCTCCCCCGTGATTTTTCTCCCCTTCACGATACGTCAAAAATGAATTCGTACCGTTTTCAACACTTTGACGGACCAGCTGTCATTGTAGCATGTCAGAGTCACAATATGTCTCGAATATTGACACCTCCGACGATTTGAAAGCTCGAGAAACGCGGGATTGATTTTTCCTAAAAGCGTCTGTTCGTCGATAAATCACCGAACGTCGATTGGGTCAATTGACAATTTCACAATTCATATAAATATCATTTTATTTGAGATTACCAAGTTTTGGAATCATGGAAATGTCCAAGAATAACCATTTTTCTAGCTGACGAAACTTTCTATAAGTAGATCGAGCCGATACTGATCTTATTGGATCTGCGATTTTATTTCGAGCTTCAGGGGAAATGGTGACAGTTCCAAAAATTGAATGTCACGATTACGCGAACGTTCGATCAATGTTTCATCCGTCAGTCGAAAATTAAGTGGGATCCTCAAGATTCTAATACGATACAAAAAAAGGTTAACGTCCTTCCGAGTTTTTTGAACCCTCATCGGATCAGATATATATTTATGTTGACTCTGAATTTTTCTCGACGATCGAGGATTTTCTTGATATAAGATAACGAAGTCTAAACTTCTGAGAGCGATCGCCAATTACCGCCGGATAAAATCTTACGATATTTTTTGTTTCAACCCTCGTAAAATCCGGCCAAGCGCTCCCGTTTTCTCTCCGCGTGCGGAACATTCGCGGATGGCAAAGTTTGAAAGAGCCAAGGTGGAAGGGAGAAAGACGATTGAATACTGAGACAGTTTTAATTGAATTTCCGCGCGCTCGATAGATAATTCAATTGCGACGGAGAGATCCGTGAGAGACTCTTGAATGGCTCACGAAATGGCGTGTGGAATGGTCCTATGGAAAACTCCAAGAGAGAAAGAGCAAAGGAGAAGAAGAAGCTGGAGAATTTTGTCGAATGAGAGAACGAGCGAGAGTGGAATCGCAAACAGATTTTCCAGGCTCTGACGTTTCGTATACGACAGCCAATCATCGCCGTATCAACTTTAAAACGACGTTTTAATATTTTTCCCATAATTCTCTCATCCTTCTCAAGGATTATCTTTTTTCTCAACGCTTCTCATTTCTTAATTGTCAAACGCGTACGGTTTCGAACTTTATTAACTGCTGCGACCAACTACCT
The DNA here is from genome assembly GCA_037952995.1 of Hyposoter didymator. Taxonomy (NCBI): domain Eukaryota; kingdom Metazoa; phylum Arthropoda; class Insecta; order Hymenoptera; family Ichneumonidae; genus Hyposoter; species Hyposoter didymator. The sequence continues at coordinate 6,231,466 of JBAJMU010000007.1, forward strand.
TCGTTTTAATTGCTCAAATGTTATTTTAATCGAACATTTAGTTCCATCAAGTTCTCGCATCTCTATAAATAACCATCGAATGAATTCGATGATTTTTAAAGTTTTGACAACTTTACTTGCTATTTTTCCAAGACATTGGAATTTGTTTTTCCTCCATCACGCACAGTTCGGTTTATTCGTTAAATATTCGAGCTAACGTGGAAGGAATACCTTTTAGGATTCCACTGAGTAGAATATTTAGCATTCAAATGAATAAAATCCAATACGCAGTCACTATATTTATGGCCAACCAGTCATTTCAATTACAGTCCCTCAAAAGCGTAGATTTTCTCTGTCAATCGAGTAAATTTATGGAAAAAAATCGAAGCTACTACGTATTTAAAGCCTCGATTCGTAAATCTTCGAGGCTCATTCTTGTCTCCTTATTCCCTTTCACATGAATAATCATGCATACCGTAAATACCGTATCTGTCGGTAATATATATGTGTGTATGTAAATACACACATATATGGACATGTAAAACGGGTGAATCGGGTGTACCAAGAACTCTTACTATCTCTCGCCGTAGCTCCGGAGGTTTCTGGAGAAAATTGAGCAATTACTCGGCATTGCGTGAGAGCCAAGTTGGTTGTAACGCAAACGTATCGCAGGTCCGCGTTTCTCTCATACCAGCATCTCCAACCCTTTGGCTCTTTAACGACGAGACATACGGAACGATCTTGGCGGCTAAACCTTGCAATAAATATAGAGGCAGCCGCGCAGTAGCTTTGGGCAAGGGTCTTACTTCTGGTAGCATTTGCGAATTCCTCGATACATTAAAGCAGATTCCGGGGTAAAATGGAACAAGGGAATTTAACGAAGTGAGACGATAAATGGTTTGAGAATCTTTTGAGGAATTAAACGAGCGTACGTTCATTAAACTTAATTGAAAATTACGGATTATACTTTGAGAAACGTCGACGACAACATGAGGCGTCGTTCAATTTCGCATAAATCAGCAAAACGTTCCGCAAATATATTGTTGTTGATATTTTTTTGCAAAATCTGTCAAAATTCTTTTTGTTCCTGGTGAAAATTGAAAGTTCAACACTTCCTCGAGTATGCGAAGCGGGTATTTCGTGTTCATATGCAAATAAATCGACCCCCCATGCAGCATCAAAATATCATTCTTGCTTCAATCACGAACGCTACCAAAATACACCCTTCGACTCTGACGTGTTTTCTGCTTCGTATATTATGTGAACTGTGCCTACGAATGTATATGTTTGTGAGTACATCTCATCGGAGCGTATACGACTAGGTGCGCCGCCATAAATCTGCCAGGCGGTGGCAAATTAAATCATTATCTGGAAGCTGCGAGCAAATTGCGCTGATGCATGCACCTCCACTCTCTTTCCTTTTTCTTCTTCTCCTTAATATGCATCATCATCTCACTCGAGTACGTGCACTGACAACTATTCGTAATTGTTTTCATAAGTATATTGTCACTGTTACATTCGTAAGAACATGTCAACCGAATATTCAAGGCCATCGCATTAGAATTTTCGATCATTCGTGGGAAAATTGACGCGGAAATCAATCGTTGAGACAAAATCTCTCGGCAGATTCATTGATCCATCGAAATCTTTGCGGACACGAATCCACTGCTTTTTACTCTCGTTCGATATTCAGTAACGACATTTTAATCGCTAGAGAAGAAAAAATACAGACGAGACTTAATTCGCGGTTGTAGCAAAGCGTGATATGAGGATCGAGAGAAGCATCGAGATGTGAAGCATTACAATACGCGAAAGACCATCGTGGCTTAAGCTTCCTTGGGTACATATCTGTGTGCATGGCTCTTAAGGTATTAGAAAACGAACGAGCCTTGAATTCCGCTCACCTCCGGGTAATATATCCCCGTTTCAGAGACACATTACCAGATACGAGTTAAAGGTTAAGCTTGACAATCTCTCCTGCAAGCAAGACGATGCCAGCCATGGCGTCAAGCCATCGTTGAAAGTTCAGCAACGGAGCAAGAAACGAAAGAAATGAGAGAAAAAGAATAAATATTAGAGAAACTAATAAATGAGGCAAAGAAAGCCGCGAACCTTTTTTCTTTCAACATTTCCTTGGGACATAATTCCATTCGCATTCGAATGATTATTCAAAGTTTGGAATCGAAGCGAGTAATTTGTCTCACCATTTAGAAAATCAGACGAACCTGCAATATTTTTTTCTCAACTCGTCTTACGAGAGTACTAAAAGTTATAGAAATGTTTTCCAGAGTTGATGGAAATTCGATATCGAATATTACGGCGGAAAAATTGTTTAATTTTGTTGGGTAAATAAGCGGTCATTATCCCTTTGTACCAAGGACAGATAATTGAGGACCTGGAGCGCAAAAGTTAGTTTTACTGAACCGACGCTTTTTTATTACTGTAAGAAGCACGAGCGAGAAAGGCTATTTTTCATTTGTCTTTATCGAGTTTGTCTTTGAGTTCGCTGTATCTCTTACTTCCTCTCTCTGCCTCATTCTCTCTCACATTGAATTGCGCTTATATAATTGCATTCCTTTGAATGTTAATGAAAGAGCAGACGCACAAATAGGACGTCCTGACTGTCGAGCTGAATGGAAAAGACCGTAAAAGACGACGGACCGGAAATCCACGGAGCATTCATCGCAATGTAATAAAAAAAACTTTTGCTTAAGGAAAAATAGAAAATTTTTACATTTGGTCAAGAATTCGCGACGAAGATAATTAAATTTTTCAAATTTATTGCAATATTTCGGTGTGAAGAATTTTTTTTTTATCCAGAGCAATAAACAGACATTGGAAAAGTAAAATTTTCAAAGGAAAAAGTGGAAAAGACTCGAAATAGTAAATTTATGTCGAATTGCAATGATAAATTTTCTATTTTTCATTCCAGACGAAAGGAATGACTGTCAATCCTTTCGAAAACCTCGAAAATCCACTCGTTATTTAATTAGAGTCGAAATAATAAAATTTTGCTATTCCATCGTGTTCCATTCTCATCTTGGGAAACATTATTACGATACGATTTTTTCAATCAACTATTAACTTGTGCTGAATACACTCACCAATCCATTGCAAGCTGACAGGGCGACAAGGGAGTTGGTGTGTCCTCGAATGAATCCACGATAATGGCATTTAGTTGAGATGTCCCTTGGCGATGATCGCACGTGAATAGCGCGTTTCCGTCTCTCGACGGTCATTCCTGGTCCTATGAAGTCGCTCGAACCAGTCAGTTGTAGGTGATACTCCGTACCATTGAGCTCGATTCTATAGTGCAACTCCTCGTCATTTCCAGAATGATGAAAGGTCACGTCGTGACTAATTAGGTCACCGTTCGCTCTTACTCTTCGAGGTATCACGATCTCGTTATGGGATCTCTCATGGTGTTCGTTTGTACTATAGATTCCTAGAACCAAATATCAAATGCGCATTGTTCAAGTTAAAGTCTCGATTAAACTGCAAATGAGCAAAATATTTTTGATTTTCTAAATCAGACAAATGTGTTTGCCCTTTGCTGCACGAGGGAATCCCTCACAGGATCCTAGTGGCCCAAAGCGACGACAGCACCTCTGAATCGTATCGCCCACGCTCACAATAATTTATTCTCGCAAATAAAACGATTTCATTACAAGAATTTCGACGTGAAATAACAGGCTCATAAATACAAGTAACAATAATTGTTAAACATTATATGCCTCGATGGAACAAGTACCGTATTACCCACGAGGAATAAGTTATATACCATTAAATCGGATGCGATGCGATTAGACGATGATTTATAATAATGTAATTCCGAGGTTTGCACGCTTCGAGACAATGCGTCATTAATTGGAAGGTAAAAGATTTGTGTACACGGTAATCGATCTATAGATATCGCAAACGTATATTTGGATTTAACAAATCGGATAGATCTCTAGCATCGCGAATAGACAATTGTAAGGATTTCGCGGAGTAATGCCAAGACGAATGGATACAATACACACCATAAATATGAATACACACACACAATTGGCGGGCACGAATAAAATTAGCAGGATGGAAAGATGGTGAAACTGGGGATTTCGTTCGTTAGATTGTTGCGGAGATCACGCCCTTTCGAGTTTGAAGGATCGAATCCCGATGCTCGATAGTTTCGTTCGCATATAATAAACTCGGTGAGTTATACACCTTCACAAATAGCAGGACTTGGTGTTTACCTGCAAGTCTGTATATGCACGGAGACCGAACGAATGCTGTGGATAATATATAACGTGCGTGAATAACCACACGTTGCTACTAAAGTGCATTGACGATTGTAAATGGCATTTGCAATAATGTTACGATCTATCCCGCCTGTCATTGATTTATCGACGCGAGATCTTTACCGGGCCTTTATAAATGGCGATTTATAAGTGTGCGAGACATTCCACCCCGACACTACTCGATTCGGACCCTTGCCCACTTGTATTTTCCATTTTTTTCAATTAGTATTCCGCATGGCTTGACACAAAAAGTCAACGCCCTACTAATTTTTCACGAGCAATATGAACTCTCCGACCTACAGCTGTGAAATAAATCGTCAACATATGAAAAAACAAAAACGTTTCAATTCATGCATATATGTTACCAACACGTGGAGGAGAATCGAGCAGAGAGCCAGGCTGAAAAAAAGATCTGCTTGTGGCTGACCTGCAGAACAACCGAGAGGCTTCATCAATCAGGACACAATTTAACACCCTCTCACCATGACTCTACCGGAAAAGCCAGATATTTCAAACACTCTGACGCATATACGAGATATATTTATGTGTAGCTTGGGGAGAACGAGGCAAAATGAGACAAACCGAGAAAAGAGAAACTCCTGGAAAGATACATTTTTTTTGTTGCCTATTTACAGTTAATTTATTCCATTCAATAATTCCGAAAATACGTCACGAAACTGTACGACGTCCGGTTCGACGGATGCAGCTGCCAGAACCACGAGAATAATCCAGTTTCCTCCAGCTACGTAAGCATCGAGAGCCTCCGATGGTTTTACCCGAAAAATTACAGATACCTAACGATCGAAACTCTACGAACGTGGATGCTAATGAACAAATATGTTTATTTGGTATTTTTTGTTGTCTCGTTTTGTACGTGGTCCATTTTACCCCATGGTCCTATTTTGCCCTTAATATGAACATGTGTGACTGGGAGAGAGGCGAAAAAATTCGCAACGAGTTCATATTCTCCCTGAGGGTCATGATTTTTCAATATCCTGTTGCCAGTTGGAAAAAGTATGCATAGGCGAAGATTAAAATACATGCAGCGTATCCTGGCTGGGTATCGAAGCGATCAATTTTTTTTAGCTTCATCCCGCTCCTTCTTTCGCCTCTTCACGTATGCACATTGCATGTTTATATTGAGTTATCGTGCTCCCTCGAAATTATATATATCGCCCGGACCCAATGAGCTCTATGCGTTCAATGACGATGACGAACGAGCTGGTCACAGGCTTTCCGATCGTTTGTCAAACGACATCCATAGCTGCAGTGTGTCAAACTCCCAACCATAAATTTCGCCTTTTTGTGGAGAAAATCTCGAAAATGGTATTCTCAAAATTTGCGGGTTCAATACGTGTGAAAATTCTGCATGGACGAACGATCCAAAAGCGATGATGATCAATCCTGCATTACTTTCCTCGCGCGAGAATATACACGCTTCGTCGCGATGCGACGCTTTTTACATTTTTTATACGAAACCGATTGCCCTATTTGAAATAAACGATTCGGGCGAGTCCATTTTCGGATCGCACGATAAAGTGCACCGTATTATCGATGCGCGAGAAAAGAGAGTAAAAAATAAAGTCAAAAAATGGATCGCATACGCAGCTGCAAGTTCCCAATGATGCCGATATATCAAGAGACGAAAAAAAAACACTGAATTTGAGTTTTGTTTCCGATGCAATGACGAAGGTAGAAAAATTAGTTCAAGTGCTGTACGGAAAGCTATATAACAAGTTGGTACAGCAGAGTAGTACATTTGTGGCAAGTAGATTGGAGGATCGAGCAGCAGCAGGGCATGGACATAGAACATAGAGAGGCACGGGTTAGTAGTAAAAGCGGTGGCCCGTCGGACGAAAGTGGGGACCCGACGTAAACGTCGGACCGGCAATTACGACTGGTTTCCAATTCGAATTTCCATAGGGTCATAAAACACCAATACCAGTTGTTTGAGCCTCACATGCTTTTATATATCTATGTATACGTGTAGTTTCGAATGTGAGTTGCATTTTGGCTGGTTATATATGTTCGACGAGGTTGCATGCAGTTCGCTCTACATATACACGGATAATCTAAAGTCCATAGGAGTCCATAGCTCGTATACAGTGTCGGGATACGTGATGGAACTGTTAAGTATTAAGCTCTCCCTTGCCAGTGTCCTCGTCGTCGTACTCTCGTGGTTTCTGCGCTGTATTACTCTCAGTCAACCTTTCTCGTTACCGAGAGATTACTAATTTACGTATCCGACTCTGGGAGATAATAAAAACAAGGGAAAGAGAGTGTCGTTGCTCCGGACCGAGTGGGAACACAGCAGCAGGGAGAAGAGCGGGAGAAGGGAGAATTATGTTAAATAAATTAAGGTGGGTGTGCAACGATTGGAACATTTTCTCATGTGGAATACTATCACGTCTTTCTCTCGATCTGCTACTCCGAGTTTATCTTTTCGCGCGTTCCACATTGGATGCTGTGTGTTTTTAATATCTTTCTCGTTTGCCTCCTTCTATCCCCGTCCGAGTATCGCATTTTGTGTATTAGAAAACGATTAATTTATAATCGATCGCGATATCTATCTCGCGGTGGCAATTAATAGAACAGCATGTTTTATAACACGATTTAAATGTTCTTTTATAAATATATACGTTTATTTATGTAAACATTTGCTCGTAACGTACTCCTACTAAGTGTACTACATTCTGGGATACTTAACGATGTCTTTACACAACGGGTAAAAATTCTTGAATATTATAGAGATATTTATATGTGGGAATAGGCTAAATAAAAGGTGCTAGTATCGTAACGTTTAATTGTGATTCGAATTAATTTTTCATTGACCAATCTCAAGACAGCCCGATTTATTTACGACTCGTGATTAGCATTATTTTCCACTCGTATATGGCGCGAAGTGCGTTCGCTACGGATTTCGTGGAGCAACCGCGTGTTAAAGACTCAAACTTCCCACGTTCGGTAAAACCTCGCGACACTCGATCGCTAAATTGATTCATGCGTGTGTCGATATTGAATAATAATCGATTGATTATTTCGTTTCATTCATTCATACACGCCATTATTCCAATGTCTCTTTTCCTTCGACACTTTATTATGTCATTCATTTCATTCGACACGAAAACAAATATTTAAATTGACTAATTCTTTGAAAACAAGGAAAACCTCTGTAGCGTATGTCTGAGTGACGTTAACAAACGAGAAAACAGATCAAATGGAAATACGATGTGACTTTGTTCTCAAAGATCGTCCAGACATTCGCTCAGTAACCTTTGAGGATCTAGAGGATTCGTTCCTCAAATCGATCAGCTTTTTCCCATGAAATTTCTTGAACTTGTAAGTCCGCAGGGAGAAAGGAGGAATGGAAAAATGCAGCAACACGACCATTTGATTTTGTTAAGCGTATATCTCCGCTTTCAACAAGTATATCGAGACTCATGTGCTATGGGCATTATACTTTCTAGTGTTTCACGTGTTCACTTCGAAACGGCGTGCGAGTTATTCCTTTTTTTCTTTCACCAATGCGTGTGTGTCTCATCCAGAGAGCTGGATCTCCAGCTATAAATCGTTGTCGAGTGTGCTCGCGGAGCACTGCTTGATCTATGGCGATAGCATAGAGAGACATAAAGTATGATCCATATATGTATGCACACATATGTATTTATATATCCATACGAAATATAGAAATATTGGTATGGCGCGTGTAATCGTGAGAGTCGTAGAGTGTTCTCTCTCCATATACGTATGTGTACATTAGATCATGGTAAACGGGGCTACTCGCGCCAGATATCGATCTTCGATCGTGTTCGATCGAGTTATTCACCGAAGCGTCCGGAACGTTTGAATTACGCTCGCCCATACATATACACATCGCCATATCTTTGTATGTGTGCATAAATTTTTTATTTTTTTATGCCAACGATGGTGGTGCACTCGAACGATTGTATATATACAGGCTTTGTGGACAATCGTGAAATCCCGAGCCATAAAAGGTGCAAGAAAACCGGCGCTTACGTTCAGGCCTGTCCAGTGTACGTTTACGTTTATATTATTGTCTCTCCCATAAAAGTTGCACGAATACCTTACGCAGTGATTATTTTATGTCTGTATACCCGTGGATTTTCATATTTATGGAAAATGCATTAAAATATTCGCTCCGGTATGAATTTCACAGATTCAGAGTCGCTGAGAGATTTTAAAGGTTGATACTTCGTTCGAGGGTTGTCAAGGATTCTCCGAGAAAATTGGAGCGTGCAATGGGGAAAAATCTTCACAATTACTTCGATTTTTATGAAAAAAGTTTATTTTTCTTTTCGCTATCGAAATGTTATTAGTTACTCTACGTTACATCGTTTGACAATTGGGAGGAAATTTTTACAGCAATTGGAACGTTCCGAATGCGTTAATGCGACAGACGTGGATACGGAATTGTTGAATCGCGTTCGAAGGTGTCCAGCGTGGCTATAAAGAACGAGTACTTCCGTGAAGTCTGGACGATAGGCGCCTAGAACAGGACACAAGGCGTCTGCCTAGCGTTTAATATATTTATACGTGTGTATGCAGTAAGAGCGCTTTGGGTCTCTAGCAAGCAGGCAAGAAATCTGTTCAGAGATCTATCGCTTTGAAGTGGCGCGGGTGAGTCTTCGAATAGATCGATTGAGATTTCCGTGAAGAATTGCGTCGTAACGTGTCGATCCTCGATCTTCCTCTCGCCGTTTATTATCATCATAAAAAAACGGTGGTATATATTATAGAGAAAAGACCCATCGTCCCATACAGTATGCGGCGGAATCAAAGCCGAAGCAAAAGCGGAAAGAGCGACCACAAGCCAACGTCGCAGTACGCGATCGAAAAAAAAGAAGAAAAAAAAAACGTATATATCGCCAGGCATTTAATTTGACAAGTTAATTTTGACCAGAACGCTAATGGAACGTTTGATAAAACTGTTTTCCAACTTCCCATCAATAATTTCTATTCATAACGAAGCATTTTTTTGTATTTTGACATAAAGAGACTTCGAAAAAATCTGGTTCGCTCTGATTCATGTGCTCGAGTATGTCAGCCCGTGATTTATGAGAGCATTATGAAAGATGAGAGAAAAAAAAAGAAGAGTTTCGAGCACATCAATTACGCTCAAGCACGTTAATGTGAAAATCTAAGAAAAAAAAATCATGATAATAATGAAAAGGTCATTGATAGACATAAAAATGGGGACGACGAGTTCTCTGCTCATATTTCAATAAATTCTACGACGGCCAACCATAACACGAAAAAATGAATTATTGTACAGACACGTATGCGAGCCACCAGCGCGAAAGATTCATGAAATATATGCAGAGTCTTTATAATAAAGACGCTACCGAGAGTTGCATGAGTCGGAATAGACACATGTATCTAAAGGTATATATATAAATGGATTTTTTCTGCATGAAAAGTCATGAAGACATATTACTCCAGCTGGTGTGATGTGCGCCTTCTGCTCTTACTAAGCAAGCACACTCTATATTCGTCTTACGATTCTACGTTATTCGTCCTCGTCCAGAGATTCTGATAGTGCTTCTCTACACCATTGCAATAAAGACATGATATTTCACTCGCGTCTTGTATGCCATATAAATAATATAACTGTCAAAGTTGTTGACCATGCTCAAAGTTGTTTTTCTAAGATTTTCAATAAACAAGAATCTCCCTCGAGCATCATGTTCGAAATTCTTTTGCAGAGACTCGATTGCAATCTCTGCCAACAGAAATGACCCAATTCTCGATGAAAAAGAAAACACACTCGGCATGAGAGTCGAGCTGGAGAATATTGTGGAAATCACAGAAAAGTATGAATTCAACGGTGAAGTCTCGTTTTGCTTCGATTGCATAAACAAAGCGTAAACGATTTCCGCATCATCGTGTCGCGAAATACAGTAAAGCCAGTCGGGGATCGCGAGCTAGAAATATATGTGAAAAGAAAATCTGCTTGTCTGGGGCTTTCCGAGAGTTTCGAATCGTTGACAGAAGGAAATACGTACGTGTGCTCGTTTCCAAGCACGCATACATTTTAATACCAACTCATTTAGAAATAAACATGCGAGCACTCTTGTCAACGATTAAACGCAATACATAAACATATAGGTGCACGAAGGATTGCTCGATATAAGGCAGTGACCCAGAGCACCAAGAACGTTAAGGGAGTCGCAATTAAGCCTTTTCGTCAGCCAGCACTTGGCAAGTACATATATAGGAGCTCGTGTTGTAAGGTAGACATGCAGACTGCACGATATGCACAGTGCAAAACTGCATCGTGCAGTTCTGGTGAATGCAACAAGTATGCAGGTGGCATAAGTCAGCGTCCACGAGCATGCTGCACTCTGTATTTTACGTATATCGAGCTATAAGAAATAGACAAGTACTTACATATATATATACTGCAGTTAATATATGTGTGCATATGAATATGTAACGTGTAAATATGTGAGAGTCTCGTGAACGTACATGAGTAATGTTGACGTGGTGGTAGAAGGCAAGGTATAATCATCATTATCCCATTATCATTAAACGGTGAAAAATGGCGGATCGACCAATGAACGACGGGATGCCTATGCAGCGAACCGAGAGATAGTCAGGGTTAACCACGCGGTAGGCTGAACTGAACGTGTTAAGCCTTTTCACGCTGGAAAGTCGGGATATGTCTTATGCCTGCAATCCTCCAGCATACATTCACATATATACGTATATTTATGTATTTATTATATATGCGAATATGTATTTATGAAGACATGTAGCGTGCAATACAGGATTAAAGGATATATATGTAACTATATATATATATATAGCACACGAGCATCTTTCGTGCAAACGAGCGAACGATCTGCGAGCTAAGTGAGTACCACAGGACCTCCCATGCGACACAGTATGTACCAGAGGTTCGTTACACACGTATATACATACACTAATGATATATGTACTCCTCGTCTAACCCCTTGTATGCCTGACGAGTAAGAACCATCACTTTACGAGCTTTATCCTCGTGTTGGTGCTTTACACAAGACTTTTAAGCAACAGGACTTAACTCACTCGACTCTCTGCCTTAAATCCTGTCGCCGAGGTCCTTACGCTCGTGAGCAGACCTTTTTTTTGTATTTTTATGTGTATGAATATGAAAACGGTCTGTGATTGCGCGAAATCGATGATTTACCCTGTCATCGCTTCGGATGACATGCACGCACGCATCCTTGTCTTCCATTCGTACTTCCTGGCTTCCTGGCATGCGAATTTCGTCGTGTTCGTGTTATCAGAGTCCAACTAATCTTCGTCGCTCGAACAGGTTTCATTTTTATTCACAGTTGCCAGGTTTTATTTTAAGCAATTTTACTCTCGCATATTTAACGGGAAGAAAATTCAACGGAAGGATATTCTTTTGCGAGTGGCGATTTTTTTGATTTTCGTTGCTTTTTTTAATAGAGTGCTGCTTTTTTTTGCTGCACGTATTCTGGTGTTCTGAATAAATAAAATAAAATGACTCGTTCATATCGGTTGCGATCTTTGTCGTTTTAAATTTATTCTCTCCTCGTATCCCGAGAATAACACACGCGGGCACACTGAATTTCGATATTTTTCTCACATAAATCATCCATGAGACACAACGGACAATAAACCGATAAATTTTCATCGACTCGGCGCATCTGTTACCCACCGACATTCTGTGTTCGATTCTTCTCTGTATTTCCCTCTACTTCTCTTTCTTTACTTTTCTTCTTCTTCTCTTACGCGTTTGCAAATTACCGAATTGAATTTCCGTCACGTGCATTCAACGATAAGAAGCTGTGTTGCGAATTTTCACTTTGTTCGTTTACTAACTCGACGCTCGTACCAATTCTGCGCTAATTGCAATCCAGATTGTAAATAAATCGTTCCAACGCGTTGTACGAATTGGCGACGTGAAAGCTCAGCGTAGTTTACATTCCGATGTCGATAGAATTTTAAATATTTCACATTCAAATGGAAATAATTTTGCGGGGCCAATCAGAACGCGTCGGAGCAATAAAAAAAATTTATCGGAGTCACCAGCAAATTCCGAGTCTCTTTGGTCATTTGTCCGAGCTGTTCAGATCAGAGTCGGCCTTTCGATCGAGAAATTAAGAACGTTGAGGTTTTGTTAACATCGACACGCTCAATATGGACACAAACAGTTCGGAATTACACATCGAAACGTTTAATTAATGGGGGTCCAAATTCGCACCAATTCCTCACCCCACGTATGATTTAACGACAAACGCCTACACGTACTTAGGCGGAAATGAGTGAGTGGAAAAGCAACAGGGGAGTTTGTGGAATAAAAATAGATTGGGACACGTAGATAAGGATCTGAATGATGGTCGTTCTTCGGTATATTAGGCTACTAGAACGGAGGCGGGTTATTAAGAAACTTTGAACGTTCCGACTCGATCATTTAATCGAATTTGTATAACCCCCACAAGTAGTTCAAGATGCCCATATCCACAGTCACACGGTTATATACACGCGAATCATAAATATATAGATACAAACTTAATGGGGCATTTTATTTTACGACGTCGAAGGAAACCAGTTGACCGCAACGTTCCTCATTGGTCGAGTGACTCGAGATGAGTCAGAGAGCATCGAATGTATACCAAATCTCATTTCGCTTTTCTCCCACTTAGTCCAAAGCATTTACAGGCTCGTTATTCCGCGATCATCAGTGATGAGGAAAAAATATCAATAAACATATGAGCCTCCGTGCCGAACGGGATTCGGACGAAATTGGTAAAAAAAAATAGCGACTGCGTTTTCTGTTCCGTGGTACGATCCATTTTACGAGTCGATCAGTGCTTTCCGGAAGATTCAGTGGAACATTCCACCTTAATACATTTTTTAACGCACGAGTGCGATGAACTTGTCTATCGCTTAGCCATCAACGTTGTTAGGAATGTTTTTTTAGAAATGACGAGTTTGTAACTTGTTTGGATGATTAATCATTGCGATCGTTGTGTTTTACACGTACTCTGGATGCAATTAAAAATGTTGACGTCTGAAGATTGATTCGACACCTTTGGTTGGTAATTTGTAAATGAATAAATTATCTAAAAATTTCAGTCGATTTAAATGGGAAGGAAAGGGAAGGATTATGAAAAAACGTGCTGTGGCGTTTTATTGGCAATTTCGTACGTCCCATTTGGGTTGGCTGGGGTTCTGGGGAACACCCAGAACCCCAGCGACATGCGCTTTCTTATATAAAAGTTGGTACAGGTAGCAAATCACGGAGGCGCCGGAGCTTATTGTCGTAAAAATAAATGCTGGGAGAAATGAGCTATGTACGAGCCTCATCCGCAGACGTTGGGCGCAGACACCCGGGATCGAGCAAACGAGTTTGGTCACTCGATCTATTTTTCTCTTTTTATCGCTTGGTCCTCGTTGCCGCGGAGGAGTGAGCACGAAATGTTCGAGGGGTCAAATCACTGAGAGTTTCTCTCTCGCCCCTTGAACACGTTGGGGAAAAAGAGAAGGAGGTGGATGAAGAAAGCGAGTGATAAATGCCGGGATTATACTTCTTTCATCATTTTTGGCCGCCACGGGACATCAGCGATTCTCGGCGGATGAATGGCCAACGGGTTTGAAATTCACGCTGAGTTGCAACTGCATCGAACGCTGGATGAGGTTGAAAATGGAATCCAAAAAAAAAATAGAAAAAAAAATGAAAAAAAAAAAAATGTGTTGTGTCTGCGGATCCTGGTTGACGGCGAAAAATGATTAATTTCCGCACATTTACTGCGATCATTTCTGGTGTCCGAGGTCATCCTCTCATTTGCGAATGAGAGGGACTCACCATTTTTTAAAAATTATTTATACGAGTGAAGAAAATATCGATCAAGCTAGATCTAAAGATACCTGTCGAGTCGATATTCTCGAACAAATATATAAACGCATGATTCATTTTTTCGTCGAAAAATCCAATGATGCGAACATCGTGACACCCCATGGCTCATCGGTTCTAATCCCTCGTTTAAAAACTGCTGGTTCTTCTGATAGAATCCACTTCCTATTAGAATCATGTCACAACAGTTTGACCGCAGACCAAGAATTCGAGGACTCGGGTCTCTATCTTTAACTGCTTGTCCTTCCGAGAAGGTTTTATCTCTCTTTTAACTAACACTGGTGGCAGAATGACGTTAAACTAAATCCTCGTAGGTACAAACCAGTTTTATGCTCTCAGAATTCGTCTTGACCTTTTTTCCAGATTTAATCTCGATCGATGTTTGATTTAACTTGGTTTGGTTCTATGGGGACTTTCGTATGAGGAGACCCGAGAGTGTTATTCCGAATCTAGACTATTTTGAAAAGCTTTTCGATAATTAAAATTCAACGAGCGAAAAAGCAAGAAAGGAAAACCAAAAATCAGCCACAAGAAAATCCGATTACGTTTATCAAACTTCCAGCCCGAAGCTTAAATCGAACTTTGTAATTACTCAATAATCGGCGAATTCAATAATTTTTAATCCACTAAAAGGATAACCTTGTCCATCATTAACTGACCATACAGTGGTCTGAGGGGCGGATCGTCGGCTCCGTGATCCCCGAAGAGAAGCCTCGAGAAGCGAAAACTTTATCAGCGAATCGCTTTACGAACTTAGTTAAGAGTTAACTCTTGCGGAGGCAAAAAGGGAGAGGAAAGGGGGGTTAAGGAAAATCAGTGAATGCGCTGGGGGAAACACGTAACGAATCCTATGGAGGGATAACTCTGTCACTTTCCTCGAGGCAGGGGAATTTCTCTTGACACACTGTTGAAACCCCGGCCATAAATCACTACTGGGTCATTCCGCTAACCGACGGGGTTTACCTACGTAGAGAGATGGTGAACATATATCTTGGCTTCTTGCGGTTACAGGTTAAATCTTTGTCCTCCAGTTTCCTACTCCGCTGTATATATGTTCAAAATATCGTTAAAACTATGTGATGGTGTCACACTGTAAAACGTACGAAGAGAGAGAGACGCTGATTTGGAACCCTGTTCGATGGTTCTCCATTCTTATCAAACCAATTGCGGCTTGATCGTTGCCACGAGACGCAGAAAGCAAGAGAAACAAACTATACGTTTCTCTTGGAATGATGTTCCCATCGGATTGATTGGATTTCATTCTCCAGCGATAGTAATTACTCTCGCAAAGAGTTAACAACTGTCTGCGAACCTCATCAGATTGTGGTTTTGATATGAGCGAAGCTTCGCCACATTCCTGAACCATTATTTCAACTGTCATCCGTTGATTCTTCATCCCGAGCTTGTCCTTGCTCCAACCTTCATGGAAGCATGAATTGAAGCAAAACGAATTAATTCAGACTCATTCATCGCAGTCGCATACCAAGGAGTGCCCAACTTCAAGGTAGCCGGCCTTACAAAGTAAGCAACACACTCAGCCTTACTTGGGATTTATATTTCCTGTAGTACTTTGGATTTCTGCTCATGGAAGAACGTCATGATCAGCGATATTCAAGCACAACTGTTGATGGGACTTCAAGGCCCAATCACGAGCAGAATCTCTCAGAAGTAAATGTAAAGCTTCCACGAGAGTTATCAATATGAATTCCCTTTTGACGTGCCGTTTTTCAACACATAATGGAACGGGCCTATGAGATGATAAAGGATGCCAAGTTACCAGCCGAGGTCCAAATTCCCACCAATTCTGGCTCATATAGTGTAAGAGCAAACCAAACGTTACGGTGGGTCAGCACTTGCATGCAATTCATATACACACGCACGTTCACGCACACATGTTAGAAACCCTCCGTTTGCTATCCCGAGGGAGAGTATAGTAGCGTTGAAAGCTTCGAGTCGGCCAAGAGAGGGCTTTATAGCAGCAGCAGGGCCGAGACAAACGACATGGCGATTAATCATCATGTACAACTTAATTATTGTTCGTGCCTCCGTTTAATACACGTGTACTCCAGCCGCAATGACGCCTGCGCACTTTGATTCTCCTCTTTCTTTTTTTTTTCCAACTACACATTAAAGCATTAATTTTGTTATTTACTTTGTATTGATTTTTACATTTTTCACCTCCATTCCCCTCAGTTTTGTTTATTCCTGCAACTTTTGTTCCAATCTTTCGTACTCGGTGATTTACAGTTTTTTGAAAACTGTGTCAAGTTTTTCTTTTAATGAAATTTCGATGACGATGATTTTTCGGAAAACGTCTCGTTATTTCTTTTCGGTGAAAATCTGTAACCATGTGATCTTTTGATCTAATGAGAATAAAGTGAGAAGTGAGTCGAGCGATTATTAAAAATGAAGGAAAAATTCCTCTTTTAATATATTCTGGTCATAAAAATGACGAATTTTGGTAAATAAATTTCTTTTATGAAGGAAAACCAAGTTGATGATGGCAAGAGTAGAAGGAAGAGGTCTGGAGGAAGGTCTGAGAGCGAAGGTTCGTAGCATGCACCATTTCAACCTTAATAATGATGAATCTCTGCGATAAATCAGCGCGCCATGTTAATTTACACGTAACCACTTGAAAAGGTATATAAATATATTTGCACACATGCATATGTATATATTTATATAGTTGGGCGTGCAAAGGAGTAGACTCTGAGGCTGCTACCATTTTATCCAGCAGGTATATATTCATATTTGAATGTATTTTCAATATGTGCGTACGTTGAAAATGTGTGAAATCGCTTCTGATGCTCTCCACAGTATATTCGTTCTCATCGTCCTCGTAATCGTCGTCGTGGGCACACCTACGATTCGTGAAATTTGCATCGAATGACATTAAATTATGTTACCATCGAGATTAGCACCCGGCGGACCGATAATTAAAGCCCGTTCTCGAGACACGAGTTGTTTTATCGGCCACCAGGACGACGACGACGACGACGTATCGGCTAATCCGACGACACGAGTGGGACGATGGGACGCCTTTTATATTATACATTATATACCGTAATAAAATATATCGCGTACAAATATACGTGTATTCCTGTGCGTATGTGTGTAAACAAATGTGCCATTCGTTCGTAGGCAGTCATCGTCTTCTGCTTTCGAGTCTCTTTCCTTCATCTTAAATAATTGTCTTCCACTGCCTCCACAATCGATCCTCCGTATTTTATGCATATAGATATACACGGAAATTTATATAAATCCTCCCAATCAGACACAGTGTGATCCCTCAATGCTCTATATATTAGGAATTATAATAAAGGAGATAATAAACGAGTTCAGTTCACCGAGAGATGAACGATATCTGATTACGCTTCCCGTAAAATTATCTTTTTAGCTTGAGAGTTATTCATGAATGTATAAAGCATGAGCTCTTTAGACAAATCGTATAAAATATAATTACACTCTCCGGAATGGAGGAATGTGCAATTTAGACTGACGTTCGATTAATTCGTCGTTTGAAAAGTGTCTCAATTTGTAAGGATATTGAAAAAGTCTAAAACGTTCCTGACGAATTACAGTTTTTTTTTTTGGCACGTTAAGAAAAATGTTGACGAAGCTGAAATTGATAAATTTTACTGACTTTTCCGCACGAGCTGGGAAATGGAACTACAACCGTGGAAAAGGGGAGAGAAAACTTCAGGGGTCAGAGAAACCTGGGCCGCGTTCGCCAGGGACTTGAGAGACAAGTTTTGATGGCGCCACAGCTTTATACAAAGATTACGACGAGCGATTTCGATCCTTCGGCCATAAGGCTCGGGAAACATTCAAGCTCATGTATATTGCCATCATATAATATATGCGGATGTATAGGGTGTCGCGGGCTGCTACTTTTCAAGCTGAAAACAACGGGATGTTCGAGGCTGCGCAAGCCACCGGCGTCGAGTTTTCTTCAATGGGCTCTCGTTGCCAAAGCACGGAAGATAGAAAAATTTCGCCACAGACTTTTTTTGAGGAAATTGAATGCTCTACAAATTTGGTCTCTTGCATTTTTCCTGTATTTCTCACCGTACGCCCGTTTTGCAACTCATCAGGACGAAATTCGTTAAAAAAATGATATTAAATTTCCTTGCTCCGAGGGACACCCGGTATCAAGTTTTGCGTATAGTAAAACATGCGTATAGATAATACAAGATGCTTAAGGCTTCTGGGAGTCATTCCAGCCTGCTTGAATGAATGAACGTGTACGAATAAGCATGGGGACCAACGCTCCGTATATCGGTATAAAAGCAAAGAGTGAGATGAATGAGTGAACCACCGCTATCTCGTCATATGTCTGCAATAATTTATACGAGGAGATGCATCTTGAGTCTGGACTATTCGTCCGCGCTTGAGTTAACGATCCTTCCGTACGAATTTTTTATGCGTATCCGGGGAACCAGGGCCTGGTTCGTAGTAGCTTTTTGCGTTGACCTTCAGGCTCCTAACAGATTTCCCCAAGATACGTTCTGGCAAAATCGAGGAAATTTACGGTCCAAGGAAGTGTAGGAAATAACAAAAATTAATTTTTCAACGTCTTTTGGGCCCATGGGGAAGTTTTTGCTAAAAACTGAACGTGGGAACGTGATCAGCTGATCCAAAGTTGTGCCAATCACTTCATTTGGAAAAAAGTGGATAAGAGACAATGGGCTGCACTTCAAATAGTCTCGGATCCATTCTGGTACTTTTCTCAAGTGTCTTTTCTCTCTTCCTCGCTCTCAATCTTGTTCTCCTTCCATTCCAGCATCCGGTATTATTTTCCACTTAGCGGGGGTGGAAAAGAAACCTGCTTCCTTCCCCCTCCGTTGCCATTCGCGCTCTCTCGTAAGAAAGCAACTAGCTGAGTGACTGATTCGCATTTGCGAAGGCGTCCAGAACCGCAGCATCAGCCACAAGATGGAGAAAAGATTTTTTTTTCGAGCGAGAGCTGGTAAAGTTCAGGAGGATATGGTGAGATACGCTCAAGACAGAAAGGAAGAGAGACAGAGAGAAATGTAGCAAGAGCGAGAGACAGAGAGATGATCTCGGTGAGTAGAGTTCTCCGCGCTCGAAACTCTCGCGTGGGTTCCACGCCAATCGGTAATAACGAACCTGCGATCGAAAAAAACGAGAAAGAGGAGAGAGAAATAAAAAAGCAAGAGTACCGTACGTGGCCCACGTGAGAGAAACAAAACTGCCGAGTACGAGAGAGCTTCGAAAAGATCGCCTCTCGAGATATTGTGTCATGAAGGAAAAGAACGCAAAAATACTCCAAATCCACTTAGGCGGTCGGAGGAAAATCAGGCGGAGGCAACTTCACAAACGAAAAGGGAACGGATGTGATTAATTTTATGTCAGGCCCTCTACGTCGTCGCCTTCGCAGTTACTGCTGCGTGTCGACGAAATATTACGAGAAATATAATGCCACAATTTTCTTTTTGAAATTTCGAATTATTCATTTAATTTCTTCAACAACAAAATTTCAAAAATCTTGCAAATTAGCTTCGGACATTTTATTGCTCGTTTAAAATTTTTTTTTGTTCTTACTCAACGTTCAGGAATCACGAACAAAGATTTATTGCACTTTTCAATCAAAGTCTGGCATTTCATGGCCGATGACTGGGACATTCACCTTGATACATTTTTCGACAGCGGAAAAAGAGAATATGAAAGATATGGAGGTGGGGTGATGAGACAAGAGAGAAAAAGATGCCAGCAGCGACTGGGCGCCGCTCCGGAGCCCCAACCGCGATTACAGGCGCCTCTCGTTCTTTCTCTCAATCTCTCGTTTTTATTTTTAATTTTTTTATTTATTTTACAGCTCTCGTCATTTTTTCCCGGCATATCCTGTTCGCTCTTTTGCCTCGTCATTCGGACAAGGTGTTTTACTGATATTTTCATACGAGACATTTTAGGATCATGGACAAATGGATAATTTATAATAAACGCGTGAACGTCGATGGAAAAGTCACAACTCGCCAGATTTTCGAGCCTGATTCGATTTTTCTATGAACGCTCATTAAATTTTGAAATAAACATTTTCATCGAGATTAAAAATAAGCGTTGCAGACACATCGTCGAGCTTCAGAGAATAATTACCGCTATTTTGTAAAACCTTGAGTCACCCACACCGAGAACGCACGTAACACGAGTAGACGCGCAGGAATACAAAAAAAATTGCATCCGTAATTGGGATAATTATCGACACAAGGAACATGGCAATAAAAGTGAATCGAAATGGCAAAACTGTCGGTTATGAGCTTTGGATTATTCACAGAATTCATCAACAGCGTGGATGATCGATGCGCATCAGTGAACTCGAAAGGATGAAATATTCATCGAATTCACACTTGGCCATGTCGATCCACCGGCATCATCGGGATGACGATCATTTCTCGCGATAAAAGCCACGTGTGTATACTACGCAGGAATGCAAAAATTCAAAACGTAAAAACGGGTCATGACATTTTTATGGTCGATGTGATCGGCCGCGTGTGCAGAAAGAATGAAAAGATAAAAATTCATCGGGAAAACTGTGTTTCGAATCATATGAAATCTCAAGAAAATCAACAAACTCAACAAAATCTTGAGTTTGAAACTTTGTATTAATTCAGATAGTAACGCAAGTTTCTGCATTTGTGCGAAGGAGTAGGAGGAGGAGAGGTGTGTTTAACGCCATTACCGGAGGAGGATACGTACGTGGTTTAAGCGCGTACCAACCTCTCTCATACATTTATCTCTTTCCCGCTCTTTCGAACTCGCATATAGTCGTTTTGCCGTTAAGTTGAAGCAGCGCGCGTTTCTGACACGACCAATCGATCGATCACACCGACCCCGCCGCGCGATCTCATCGCGCTATTAAATACACACGTATCGACCACAGTTTATAATGCACATGTTCCCATTAGGCGCAAAGTTGTAACTTAAGCCTGGCAGAGTGCGGGCTAGCTCGCCCAGTGAGATCATTTTATCGTGCGTGTGTCTATTCCTAACGCGCTATGAATTTAATCTCTCAGTCTAATCGCATTTACAGAGAGAACTTCGTGGCAAACTGAGACGATGGAAAATGGATAGACGCAACTGCGGTAACAAATAAAATTCGTTTCCACTCTGGGTCAAAATGACCCAGTGTATCAACGAAAGTTTAAAAATCAAATATTGGGAATCTTGTAATTTCCATGATACTGACACACGAGGGTCGCTGACCTGATCAGAAAAAATCGAGAGCCCACTGCGGTGGAAAATAAACTTTGTTTCCACTCTGGGTCAAAATGACCCAGTGTGTCAACGCAGGGTTAAAATTCAAATATTAGAAATTTGGTAATTCTCATGATTCCCGTTAATCCTTTAAATCTATTTCCTTCAGAGAAAAATCCTCAGCTTGCTTTCGGAAGTAATCAAGAGCACACGAAACTAATTAAATGCTCGCTAATGAACTGACCGGAGAAAATGGTCATAATCCTTGTAAAAAAAAATATATATGCAAATATCTATTTCGATGTTCATGTACACACGGGATTATGCATGTATCGATGAGTACTTATCGCACTGGGTAGCTTAGTACATAACACATAACGTGGGATAGGCAGATCGAATCTCTTTTGAGCTACGTGAGAACGCAGCGACCGCGGTGGTCCATTCGGAAAGGATCATATTTTCGCATATTAAGTACGCGTTCAACTATACTCGGATTCATCAATTATTTATTCCTTTTGCAAAACAATCATTTCGTCATTTGTTATCGAAATACATCGAACAAGGAAAAACAAATTTATATTTTTCGTCAACACGTTGAGTTAGAAATTAGCATTCGTCCTTCGATCCCCATAAGATTCAAGAGCGTCCTGTAAGTCGCGACGAATTGCATGTCCACTCGCGAGAAAAAAAAACGGACGAAAGTACAAAAATATGAGTGCGCTCGGTGCACACAGCCATTGTAATTTTTTGGTGAGGTCAGTGGCTCGTCCAGCGTGAGATCGAGTCTCCTCGCGTTACATCTTTACAAAAGCATCCAAAGAAGAGTAAACAAGCTGCTAATTAGTGAGCTACGATACATTTGAACGAATAAAATGTCAAATATATTTCCTCTCTCGGAATTTCAAGGCTCAATTTTCGGTTCGTTAAAAAATAAAAGCTGCGATTTGCGTCGTGGGTCCTCTTGCCCGGATTCGAGCATTTCCGAACGATCTCAAATATCCATCCGGCTCGACGTGCTTCGTAAAACACAAAGTATCGAAAACCGTTTACCAATCGTCCATATCGAGAGCTTCCGATCGCGGAAACACGTTGCGAAACGATGCAAAATAATCGTAACAATGATAATGTGCGAAGATGAAATAAAAACTTTCCTTCGCGTCGTTCTTCCGAAAAGAGGCTCTCGATTCTTTTTTCACACTCGATTCTCTCGAGCTGTATAGACGTTCTCGAATGTTTCGTGTGCACATATACGTAAAACGTTCTCGCTTCGTCCATTGACGAGTTGTACGATAACCCACGCGATTTTTAAGCGCACCATGTGCGTTTCGTTGCCAGCTCACTTCTCCGCGAATCCCTCTGCATATGTATACTCACAAATAAGTACACTTTATATTCGTACGCTCTTTGTACAGCAGAAACGACTGCTGGACTCGGGCGAAGCAAACTCACGTGAGAGATGGTACACGAGGAACAAAAATTGAAAGAAAAAATCGTTGAAATTACGAACAAACAAAAAAGATAAAAAAAAAGAAAAGAGATCGCGCATTTATGCATTATTTATTGCCTTGCACCCACGTATCGTCGTCCAGTCATACACGCGATGTGGCAAAGAGCTTTTTTTTGTTTCTGTTACGTCCCATGAATGGAACTTCCTCCGTACCGAGTTATCACGAGTCAAGGATTTCTTTACACGTGTACATTTCAATATTATTTATTCCATTAGTTTTTTGTGTGACGCTGTAGCCGAGGTGCCTGCGGCTTTGCCCTCGCTTCCCTCAAGATCGATCACAGCACATGCTGATTTGATAATTGAAAGAATGACAAAATTACGCAACGAAAGATTGACGGCCGAGCGCGAAAAAATGAGGAAATTATTGTTGATTTATTCCAAGACGATGGGGCGTCTCTAGATTCGCGCCAGCCTACGATCTGTGCTTTTCAAAATATTTATTCTATTCCTTCTCCCTTCATATGTCTGGCGAATACATATTTACGAGAGTAATTGCAAGTTCTGTGAGAGTGCGTACCCGAGAGGTAATAAACACCCTGTCGAACACTCGGCGAATGCTAAATGCAACGACAGAAAAATAAGGACCACATTGTTCTTCGGCAACGTGAATTATTTACGATGAAAAATCAATTGCATGGTTGGCTGAATGTCTAATGTTCTTCGAGTCGTTCGACGAATTCTGTTCACGATTTATTTTCCTGAACGTCCTCAAAGTTTATTCGTTCGTAACGTAAAAACGTAATTTTGAAAATATGACGTAAATTTTTTTCCCATGACGAATTTGCGAAGCAAAATACTTCCGTCAATTTTGAAATTTTCTAGACAAAAACGTCGTCAAAATCCAAAGCCAATCTTTGTCCGGAAGAGCCACAGTTCGTTGGTTTTTTATTCTGAATTCTCTTCTCGTTCTGATCAGTATCGATTAAATATTTGCGACTAACACGAACGGTCACTAATCTTCCTTAATGAGAGAGCAATTATGCGCCCGAAGACTAAAGTTTGTAGACATGCACGTATGTATAGAGACACTGGTATAAAAGCATTCTTTGACCTTCAGGCAAAAAAAGACCCTTCTGTGAAAAAAGATCGGATTGGTTGATTACGACGCGTTGAGCGAGCATCGCGAGAGACTAGAAAGATCGTGCCAGACTGATTATCGACTAACAGAAATTCACATGGCGATGTTTCAAGCAACTTTTAGCCGTATTTTTCGAGGGAAAATTGCCTGCGGCAATTGATTAGTCTAATTAAAAAAGGATTCGTGTGCTCGATACACCTGGCTGATGTACGATCTGTTGCCAAGTGTCGGAGCATTTCGATTAATTTCAATCGAGCTAGACAAAAATAAACACTTTCCTCTTTTTTTTTCGTACCCTCCCCGATCTCTCCGGATTACCGAAATAACTAAAACGTAGAAGAACGATCTTGTTTCATCGCAAACGTGGACAACAGCGACAAAGAAAAAAATAATCAATTAAAAATCAATAAAAATAACAACAATCTACTC
The DNA here is from genome assembly GCA_037952995.1 of Hyposoter didymator. NCBI lineage: Eukaryota > Metazoa > Arthropoda > Insecta > Hymenoptera > Ichneumonidae > Hyposoter > Hyposoter didymator. Next base: position 6,255,843 of record JBAJMU010000007.1, read on the forward strand.
ACCTTTGACGAAAGCTTGTCGAGTATGAGTTTGGATGCCCGAAACGTGGAGAACGAGGAACAACACCACTCGTAACACCACCGACCACCGCATCATTGACGACGACTTATAACGACCAACTAAAATCCAAACCACATTCGCCCAGTTATACGACTGTTCTATATTTTCTACTATATACGTGATCGTACTTTTCTGCCTCCCTTCACGCTACTATTTCGTGCAAACACATACAGTCATAGGGAGATGTAGAAAAATCTAAAAATATATGAATATATATGTGAAAAAAAATGTGAGCATGTATGTGTGTATGGAAAAACTCGCCAGAAGCCAGAAGTCTGTACTGACCAATATCTCGCGTATATTCCTCGGATCTCAGCGTTCCATTTCAGTCCTTTGCTTCGCACCTCCGTGCTATCGTCCTTTTCTCGTATCTCCTGCAAACGCAAACGAGAAATAGTTATGCATCAACGCCCCCGCCTCTCTTATAATTGACCAGTCACGAAATTCGTAGAACTGATACGCTTTATATCTCTAAACTGCATATTATTTATTATTTATGTATATGTATTATATATTTTATTTATTGTATATATATTTTATGCTTGTATGAGTATATCATTCGTAAATAAAATATATAAAACTTGCAGGCGTGGTCAAACGCGCACGTGCTAGATTCGTAATCCTTACGGACGTGCCCTTATCATGTTTAGCAAAATTATCGTTGCGTTCTTAACTTCCCGATTTATACTCTTGCCTCACCCCTTTTCGATGTTTACCAAGGACTCTGGCAAGATTTGAACATTTACACTCATAGAATAGAAATTTAATTCGTTGCACACTCAGGAAAACAACTTTCCTACATCGAACGAAATTCGATAAAATGGGGTGAGCTTTTTCGATGTTTTTACCAAGGACTGGCAAGATTTGAACGTTTGCACTCATAGAATTAAAATTTAATTCGTTGCCCACTCAGAAAAACAACTTTCCTTGATCGAACGAAAATTGGCTCAACAAAAAATTGTGGATTTCCTCAATTTTGAGCTTTGTAAACGTCACAGAATGATTTTCACCCCATTGTTTTGGAATTCCTTGGAATAAGTTATTTCCAATTAAGGTTTATGAATGTTGTACTGGCTTCAGTCCATTTTGCAGAGAGTATCAAGCGAGCTATCTGATTTTTAGAGCAAACTTGTACTAGCCTTTCTAGAAGGAACTAGTTGAGTCTAGAGAAAGACTATTTGCTCTGAAATCGGATGCAGTCGGTAATATATAGATAAATATAATGTGAGACGTACGGAGACACGCGAAATTCTCGTACATTCGATTTTAACGAGTTCTCAATAAAGTACAGTGTCGGTTTAGCTTCTCTTGCTCGCAGGTAATAACGACGCCGGTCACGTATTTATCAGCAACAGAGTTCGTATAGACGTTCGCTTATCATCGAATGCCGGTCAAACGAGAACTTTTGTTCGTCTTTTGGATTTCATATAACTTGCAACTTTTCTGCGCTCATTCGTCCAACTTAATTTCTTCTGTACATCTAATAGCACTTAGCTTTATCTTTTCGTAACTCGTGTTACACTTATTGCAATTTTCATGTGAAACTAATGTCATTAAAGACGAGAAAAAGTTTTCCTCGTCTTTAAAGTTGAAAAGTCTTCCTGCCCAGAGATATTTACTGTGGTGTCGAAAGTTTTCTTGGGTCAGGAATCATCCGTCTGATATCTTTGCGGTTATTTCTTCCCTCCTACGAATCCGAACACAATTTTCTGTAATTTTTACCTCAATGAAGAGAAGCTATCATTTCGCCCTTAATTTCGCAGGCTCAATGGTTGATCGAACTTCGATAATGGAGAATCATTTTATTATGAATTACGTTATTTTTTATTCATTACATCGAGCATTTAACGGAACGGCTAAGTGAGTAATTGTGGAGATAGCCCTTAATGGTATCTCAATCTTTTCAAGACGAAACGGAATGTGTCTCAATCGAGGATTGTACTTTTTAGTCTCATTGAAGGACAATCATTATTACGACATTTAACGAGTAATTGGCGTTAATTAGGCCGCGTTAATAGATTGCACGATGGACATGAAAATTTTGCGAGGATATTTGCAACAGTGCCGTCGTACTTAGCCCACGCTCGAATCATTACCACAACGATATAATTTCTAATTAAGATCTCTACCCGAGAGCTATAGCTGTCAACTGGAAATCAAAAGTTAATTCATACCGGTTTGGGGGAATGTCTTGTCCGTCGTTCCCTCATACTCGTAGAGTTCGTATTACAAACATAATGTATAGACACCATATATAATACGTGTATAGGGTGTCCGAAGTTGTAACGTAAACGTGAAATCTCCAGACGATAAATCTGAATCACATGTGATCAGATGCTCTGGTGATGAATTGTGACTTATGAAAATTTACGAGTTTTCGCACTTTATCGCATGTGCTAACAAAACTGTTAGAGTTAGAGTAAAAGTTGACTGAACCAAGTTTGTAGTGCATAAAATTTCCTGTAAAAAAGTTCTCTAAGTAATTTTTCTATGTGTAGTCGTTTCGTACCCACAGCTGTTTATAGGACGACTCGTTTCGGGATCATGGTCCTTTTGACTGTAATACTCTTTGATACACCCCCACGGCTGAATTATTAACGACATCGAAAAATGGTTGAAACATTTTTTGTAGGAAATTTTATTTTCTACAATATTGGTCCTATACATTTTTGTTCTATCTGCAACGGTTTTGGGCGTATGCACGAAGATAGTGAATCGCTTCTAAAGTTGCTTCATTAACAAATTATCAGGACGAGATCCGGTCATTCAACAATATCAGGTTTTCGCACTTGCTATTTCACTGAAAAACCGAGTTTTTGTTGTTAATTATTCAACCCGGGATACCCTGTATATACGAACTTGGCACATAATGTATATTCCGATGTCTGGAGTGGAAACCGCGACGAAGTAACGCTGATGTATTTATGCGTTCGGTTTCGCGTTTCAAGAGACGCGCGACATATTATACTAATGTAGACTTCCTCTCGCCCTCCTCCCCCTCTCCCACTATCGCTCCTCGATATGTTTTTCCCTCCACTGCCTTCTCTCTTGATACATTCACACGCGAGAGAACGCTCGTAGGATGTTGGGCGTTTGTACGACCCGTCCCTCCCTTTATCTGGACCACGCATACGGAGAATAAGAGACTAATTGCACCTGCTCAAACGCGTATGCACAACACGCCCCGCTCCTTGCAAACGTACATCTAAATTTAAAAACTCAGTGTGTAATAAAAAAAATCTGATCCACGTAATTAAAATCTCGAACACCCCGAATTTCTTTTGCCACGAAGTAACTCAATATTCGTTCGCTGGGAGCCGAAATAATTCGTCAACAAAAAGATTGTGGGGTTTTTAATTCACTAATTAACGTCTAAACGTTCTTACGTTAAGTGACATGAAGCTGCCTCGTGTTTTGAGTTGTGAAAACGTTTCATTCGTCCGACGAAACAAAAGAGAGATTACTTCCTGCTTTATTGTTGAGATGCGTACCAAACGTACGTGCAAAATGGAATTAATTAATTAAACGTGCTCATAGCTCACGAACAATAAAATTTTGATTGGCGCTTGTTTATATTTTTCGATATTCTCTCGTTGCAAAGAATTATGTCTCAGCGAAAATTTTTCAATTGATTTCGAAGGAATTTCTAAATATCGTCGGGAACCGAATGAGCCCGGAAACGATAAAGACACGGCGTAGGAAATCGTTGCACAGCGTTTTGAATTTCTACATAAAAAACTAGCACATATAAGCAAGAAAATAAAAAAAAACCATCTCGGCAAATGAACGAAAGAGATTTAAAAAAATAACGAAAAATTTTCGTTCTGGCATCGTGTTCAATGGACAGCAGTACGAAGCGCACGAATGAAAACAATTGTAATCATTCTGCTCTTCACAACTTGCACAAATTTATTGTTATTCCAACTGACGAATGTAGAAGCACGAAAGAAACTGTAAAGTAAATTTCAATGAAGGATAAATACAACCGTGGAAACTGGGACGTGCGAATAATGGCAAAAACTTTATTTGCTTTTCATTATAAACGTTTTTTTCGTTGTAAAAACATGAAAATTTACGTTTCGTCGGGGATTCTCTCGGTGCAAGTTCAAGTAAATATTTCTACCACTAGACGAGTTGTTTTATTTTCTTCGCTAATGGAAAATCGAGTCGATTGCGAAGAAATATTTTGAGGATGCTGTGGAGCCTCTCCGTTCTGACAATTTTCATGATCATTTTGTGAAATATAATTCTGCCAATGTGTTTATGGAAATAATGCGTATGTGTTGAAAATTTTACAGCGGATCTCGAACCTTCGTTTTGCGTTGAGGAGCTCGCGCCCGGGCTTGTCAAGTAAATATTTATGCATGATTTATACCGGAATACTTTGGTATAATGGCAGAGAGCTAGAGAGAGAAAGAGAGTAAAAGAAAAATACAAATTTATATACGATGCAAGGCGCCAGGGTATAAAACATGCGGTTGCATACGTTCGTACACGTTGGCTCGGCAGTCGCGGCTAACGCATTGTTCTACCGTGCCCTCTAGCTTGATGCATCGAACCAGAATGGTTATTTATGCCTCTGAAATTAATCACAATCTGCGAAGAGAGTCGAAGAGAGAATGATGGAACGAGAGCAAGAAGAACAAAGGAGTAAACGAAAGAAAAGAGCAGAGAAATCGAAGAGTCTGTAGGAAGGGTTGCATTGATGCACGACGCAGCAGCAGCAGGGTGAATCAGTGATTCTGGAATGTCGTCGCAATTTTATGCTCCGTGTCTGCGCTTTCGATTTAAGTCGTTTGAAATTTTTTCCCAAAACGTATTGAACGAAATTTTCATCGAATTTTCCTTTTTTCATTGCGAGCACAAGTTTTGGAAGAGATTGGGAAATTTTTTAATAGGACCTCAGTCAATTTTACAGCGAAAAAGCAAACTGATTTTTGTAAAAAGTGGAGTCGTGTGGACGGCGATGAAAAAGGGTCAGTAGGTCAGCGATCGGAAAACACTGACGCGGGTAGAATTTTACAAAAAAAGACAAAAATAAAAGAAAACTGTGGTCAGTGTCTTTGTTGGGATGAAATTATAGAGAAACATGCAGCGTTATTTAATTCTCATATTTCTATGACCCAATTTTAGTTCCGATCGTCGAAAGAATTGAGTCAGTGCAACGAAAAGGTTAGCAGAGTAAAATAATGTCATTTCACCATCAAGATTTGCTGGAAAAATCAAGAAAATTCCGTTCGGATACACGGCTTATAATTTCGGAGAATCATTAAGTATCGGAGCTACAGTGCAAGACTATTGATGCGAGTGTAATACGCGCACTGGAGCACGTAATGAAACGTCAGCGTGACAGACGACGACGCGGATCGTGAATCGATCTCTCTCTCTCTTTTCCCACCGCGAGAAGATTATCGACGACGGGATTCGACTGACGCTTTTTTTTACCGATTCGAGTATTCTATTTTCGTCCGTTCCCAGATCTAAAATCCCCGTCCAATTAATTGAGCCATAGGCATTGAAAAAATCGTCAAACGGCTGATTATCATAAGCAAAACGACAAACTTCGACCAAGACACAGTTGCGCCGATTTAATGGATTGATTACTCGAGTTTGAGCAAAATGCTCACACTTACTGGCGATTACGACTTGCTCGAAACTGTTAGGATATTCTAATAAAGATTTCTCTAATCGACACAAATTATTTGATCAATCGCCTGGTTTTTGTCTCGTTAATCGACTGCGAAGTCACGATTTTTTTTCCCCGCTGACGCATGATCAATCGCAGAAATAAAATAATTAATCACGATATCCACAAACGTTAATTGAATCAACAGGAAAACAAATCTGTTGACGAAATTTTGGAAAAAAGTAAATCCATCCGGTTCTGTTAAAAAAATGATGAAAAATCTAGAGATCTGCGTTTTATTGCGAGATTACAAATCTAATTTTATGGAACACATTTTCATGGCCTGCTACGCGTCAAGTTTTTGAAATTTCAAGGTCACTGAGCTGCCAGTTTCATGGACATAAATTAATGGAATTCTCAACAAAATATTTTAATTGCCTCAATTGAACAATTTCATGAAAAGTATTCTTTAAAGTAAAATAGCAAAAAAAAAAACATGAGANATATTCTAATAGAGATTTCTCTAATCGACACAAATTATTTGATCAATCGCCTGGTTTTTGTCTCGATAATCGACTGCGAAGTCACGATTTTTTTTCCCCGCTGACGCATGATCAATCGCAGAAATAAAATCATTAATCACGACATCCACAAACGTTAATTGAATCAACAAGAAAACAAATATGTTGACGAAATTTTGGAACAAAGTAAATCCATCCGGTTCTGTTAAAAAAATTATGAAAAATCTAGAGATCTGCGTTTTATTGCAGGATTACAAATCTAATTTTATGGAACACATTTTCATGGCCTGCTACGCGTCAAGTTTTTGAAATTTCAAGGTCACTGAGCTGCCAGTTTCATGGACATAAATTAATGGAATTCTCAACAAAATATTTTAATTGCCTCAATTGAACAATTTCATGAAAAGTATTCTTTAAAGTAAAATAGCAAAAAAAAAAACATGAGAAAAATCTTTGAGTCACTCGATCTGGTTGAAATTTCGTACTGCTGATAATTGAGTAGTACTTTTCAGGAACAAATGTAACAATGACGAGCCGCAGTGGTCGCAGGGGCTGCGTAAGAATCATTGCAATTGCATCACGGTTGGACTTGAGAAACCGATAAAACTGTCGTACCGAACGAACCTGATGCGGATAAACGAATAAAAATGTACGGAAAATGGCTGAAGGAAAGCAACAGAAAAGCACGAATCGATATTTGAAAAAAAAAAGAAATAAAGGTACCAACCCATTGTAAGGATTTGATAGACGATTCCTCGAGATAAATTCCTCGATCCTTTTGACCTTACGTCCGAACTGTCACATAAAAAAACGAGATTCACTTCCGTCGGCACTCTTGAAGATGAAAATAAAGCGGATCACGTGTATCTCGAGAGGTAAATCACTGCGAAATCTCATAACGTGAGAAAAGAGATTGAAATGTATTGCCCAGGAGGGGGCGCACAGGTCCGAAGAAAAACGGTTTTAAAAAAGTCGGAAGCTTGATTATCGATGGACGTGTCGATTTAGACGCATAAATAAATAAATAAATACATACACACAGTCATATACATATCGAACTTTGTATATATATAAATATATGCTTGTTTTTGTATATAATCAAATATGTATCTATATATGTGTTGTATTATATATTTCCGGGCGCGAAAGGCTCGTCGATCCAGACGATATCTCGTCGCGGAGCGGAGGAAGTTTCGATCTGACGCGCGTGCTCGGTTACGATCGAGAAGTGTGACGACGGCGTCGTCGCGCGTGGATCGCCGCGGCGGCGTCGTCGACGACGACGACGACTACGACGGCGGTTAGCCCGCGGAGGAGGTAACGAAGTCGTGGGCACGATCGCCGTCACAACACTAGTAGTTGGCTTGCCGGAGCCGCCTCTTCTCTCTCTCCCTCTTTCTCGTTCTCTCGTTCTTCTGGTGGCCGGTTACTACCTATAGAAACATATATCTATATATATGGACGATCTATCCTCATGCTGCTCTCCGGACCTCTATCCTTCGTGTTTTCCATGCCTGTTTTGCTGCTGTTTGCTTCTTCTCTACTCAAGATCGAGCGATCTATCTAAATGAATACGAATGCATGTGGGAGTGAATAGAAAATTTACGTATTTGGTATGTAAACGTTTCGTTTATCCTCACAGCTGATTTGCAACGAAACTGTGCGAAATTTCTATGGTTTCGCATGCACCGAAGACAAGTTTCGATGTAAAATGGAATTTGAAAAAAAAATCGAACTTGAGACTCGATTACTTGCAGTCCAAATGCAAAAATGTCAGATATGAATTTACGTGGATGGACTTATTTTTGGGCTTGTTATTTTTGGTCTCGATCCTTGGATCTTCGTCTCTTGCCGCCTGCTACCATTATATCGCTGCTGCCCACTGTCCAGCGTGCTCACAGCCTCGCGCTGGACCGTGCTGCTGGGCGAAGAGAGAAAATAGAGGAGGCGAGAGAGGGAACGAAAGGGAGGGAGAGAGGAATCTGTAGGTAAGTTTCTACCGTTCCGCCTATAGTGCGGAGTCTGGCCAGACCCGTTTCCCCATGCTTCTTCTGTTTCAGTTTCCTTTTTTCCTTCTTCGATATTTCTCTCACTTGTTTTGTAACACTCAACAACACTCGCTCTCTGTCTCTCATTTTCTTCTCTTCTCTCTCCTGCTTCTTCACTGTATCTCGATAATTATCAAACTCTTGTCATCTTTATCTAGCAGAAAAGATTACTTTGATAATCCTTGCTCGTTATCCGCCTCCATGCTTTCGAACGCCGCTTCGGAAAGAGTACAGCCGACCCTCTCGGTTCTTACGCTCCTTTACGTCAACTCCTTCCGTTCCCGGGACTCAACTCCAACACTGCAGCCACTCTGACACTTAAAATATTTACTATTTCATTCCATTCGCAGCCCTTTACGTTCTATCGGCTGTTCGCATCTCATCAACGGTGTCAGGAGTTGCAGAACGATAAGTTGACACAACAGAATGCTTTTGGTTAACGATTGAAAACGACGACTGTTTCATTGCAAAAGAAATGTCAAAGAATTCAAGTCCCTGCTACCGTTCCTGCTACATTACGTCGCGCGGCCTACCCAAACCTGCAAATGCATTTGTAATCGCTTCGACGACATCTAATCACTTCGGACTGTCTTTCGAAAGGAATTCGGAAGGATTGATGTTGAAATGTTGCAATTTCATGAGTTGTTTTTTAAGTTTTCTCCACCTTCAACTCAATTGACACGAAACAAGTTTTTTTCTTGTGAAGATAGAGTGGACTTGGCATTATGAAAGAAGGGCACGATAAAGAGATTGTTCAGAGCGTCTCGAGTGAAATAAAAATGTAGTTTTTACATGACGAAGAGAGCGGCGGACTAGTAGTGAGAAAAAATGAGACGGAACAAGAGGAAGAGAACCTCGAGGAGTGTAAGAGCAAGATAAGAGAGGCAAATCCAGTCTCGAGGATCCCGCGGAGAGGGTTCCTCGCTGCGACACAACCGAGAGAGACCGGAGTCACTCCAAAATCGGATGGGCGTCCCACGCGGACAAGTTTCCTCTGGGTTGTGTATACGCGCCAAGACCTGGAGGGTACTTACAGCATGTCCTCATAGCGATACTTTTGTTGACTCGGTAATTGATCAACTTTGGATGAAACGAATAATTCGGAATCGTTGACAAGAAATTGGTGTGCGATGATCACAGATTTCCTCGGATGTTTACAAAAGTTAGAGAAATTCTATAGTTTTCAAAATAAAAATCACTGCCCACGATGCTCGAGTCTGTTTTTACTACAAACTTTCGACTGTCCTCCCGATTTATCGACGAACTGTCACGAGGATTTGCTCGTCACTGGAAAAATGAGCACAATCGCCAGTGGTCGTCGGGAGATTGAAATTTATCGTGCAATCACCGACGTTCATCAGTTTTCTTTCTCAATGCTTTCTCTTTGCTCTATCAGACATGCCGATTGTGTCGAGCTCATTGGACGGAAACTCCGGATAAATTGCGAAGGTCGTGTTCTCATTTCTCTAAAATCGGTTCGACGTCCCACGCGGACCTGTTCGTAGGAAGCAAAAATTTGCCTTAATGCATAGGTGCCCGTATCCACACATACAAATACTCGAATATTCATATTCTATAGTATGCCAGAGGCGCTATCATCTTCATCGAACCGATTAACGGTTCGTATAGTTTCACCTGTTAAATCTTTAATGTTCTCTTCCTTTTGGACTCTTTCGAGATTTGCTCTCGTTTCCAGACTCTCAGGATCGAATCCTTTGATCATTATTTCCATGATTCCCATCAACTTTGTTGCAATCTTTACGAGCAACATAAATTCAATTGCCTCGAATGTGCATATAAGTATTTCACGAGTACGCTTCGATAAAATTTGATGTCCACTCAATCTGCTCACGCTTAACTGCACACATCCTTTTCCCATCTGTCGAGTGATGTGCTTCGCCAAGAATATGTCTCTCAAAAGACTGTAGAATTTGCAGTAAGAAGCTGCGATGTGTGACGTACAAAGTACAGGAACGAGTTTTCTCCAGTTATCACGTGAGTTTGATTGAAAGAATTGTGCAGTCCGTTGGGTACGATCGAGTGACATTTTATCGTTCATTTCCCTATCCAATCGCGATTCAGTATCGATATTAAATTTCATGATTATTCAAAAGTACATGCTGGAGTCTTCGTTCAAACAAAAAAGATTCGCTTTTTACGAATAAATATAATTCTAGGGACTTGAAAAACAAGATGTCATCCACCTCAATAGACTTTTTGCGTGGACGTTTTTTTGAAACGTCGTCTCTTTCACCTCGTTCTCGTCTGTTGCAAGATTCAAAACTTAATCTGTTATTTACGAGCCACAAATACATAACTTTGAGGATTACGAGGAGAGCGTTCTTGCATTATATTCAGAAGATACAATATGACTAAAAAGGGTTGGAGAAATGAATCGACGTAACGTTAACGATTTTGAACACAAAATACCATTTGGTACATCTTTTTGTTTATGAACCAGCGGTACAGGTAAAAAAAAAGTTTTGTCATACTACGCAGACTCGTGTGCCATTACAGTTTCCATGAGGCGACAGGACGATCATTTTTTATTTACCTTTCTAATTTATATTTTGCTAAAATCGATATCGTCAAAAAAAATTCGTAATACAATTTTTGACTTTTCGTATTTTTGGTTTGAGTATTTTTTGACTTTACGGTTTCATCGGCTCGAGGGAGTCGTTCGTGCTCGCCAGACTGAATCGTTCAAAATCGCTGTGCTGTTGCCACAAGAGAGGGAAAGAGCGAGTAGATTGAGTGGCAAAAAGTGAGCGGGAGGGAGAAAGGGAGGGAGCCAGAGAAAGAGAACGATGGGTACAAAACGTTTTAGCTGCACTATTACGTATCCCGTACGTGAGCGCCGTCCTGTGCACTGTCCGCGAATTAAATCATTTGTCTACGCCAGAGAAGCAAATGGAATCGTCCAGCAGCAACGATTTCATTTACGTGCAACCTTTTCCTCTTGATCTTTTTCCCTGTTTGTTCCTGCTCCGTTTCTCTCTCTTCATTTTTCTCTGTCACTGACTATCTTCTTGCAAATGTTGCTGCAACAATAAGAAATCATGAAACTAAAAAAATGTCGAAACATAAACTCAATTTCTCGAAACCATTCTCGTGAAAATTTTCGTAATTCCGAATCAAATATTCATCCTCGCTTTTTTTTTCGATGCAGGCTCTCATCAAAGTTCAATTGAGTCTGATGGATTTACACTCGCGAAGCTATACACCACGCAGTGGACGAATGAAGATTTTTTGATGAAAAGAATCACGAAATCAATCTCATCAACTTAAAATTGGGGAAATCGTGTTTTTTATAATTCTGTGTTTCTTTACGTTATTCATATCGATATTTCGGAGCATTAAGTGCATGGTGATTATGGTTCATACATATTTCCCGGAAGCTGTGCTCCTGAAATTTCGTTCCTCCAATATTTAATGTCATCCTGAGCGAAGCTTGACGAATCGGGTGTGTATTAATTTTTTTTTTTTACGTCTGATGCATTATTTACACTGAATTTTATGGGCACGCATCCTCGTTGTTCATTTACATTCATGGGCTTTCAAATTGCGTTTGGACAATGCAGAGAGTACCGGTCGATCTGATATTGATCAGCCAATTTTTAATTCATAAAAATTTTTGCGTACACGTGAGACATGCGTAGAAGGGATCGGTATGACGAATTAAATATAAATCGGGCTTTTAGAAAACTGAACAAATGCAAGAAACGTATTTTTTTGACTTTTTTTTGACTTAGAAAAAAAAATCAGCAACATTGCACGGTTTTAAATGCATCACGAGTCAGACGTGTGATCACGCGTTTAAGAAAATATCTCGAGCTCATTGCAATATTTCATTGCAGAATTTTCGATCAGAATTAATTTGTGGTTTGTTTAACGGTGAATCTATTTGTTCAATAATCAACGTCATCGGTATATGTTTTCGGATGAAAAACAAATAAAGTTCCACGATAGAAATTGTGGAGTTTATCGCATCAATTTTTTTTCAAGTGACGAAATAAAATTGCTGCGTTTTTTTTATCTCTCCGTCCAACCCCTTGTTCATTTTGGCCGAGCTCTCCTTTACGCAGATGAATTGGGAATTATTTACTCACGTGTTCATGCACCGAATTGAATGCATGACGTGTGTTCCACAAATTTCGTTCCCGCGAGTCTCTCAACATTCGACGCACGAATTATTCGCTATTTTCGCTGTCAAATTAACTGGCCCAGCAGCGGATTTAAACAACTGACTTCTCCATCCCCGCCGCATTACTTCAACAGTGTTTTCGATGTTTTCGCCTCGACCAGCATGAAAAAACGTTTCGTCTCCTCTGTTCGCTCGATATTCCGTATTCCGTGAATACCCCATTTGCCCATTGAATTAAGTGCAACAAGTCTAGAGTCTGGAAAGTTTGCCATCCGTCCAAACACAAAAATATACTCATCGTGCGATCCTTCTCGACGAAATACGATTTAAATCTCTTTTTTTTTATCTGACCAGACGAGATTCAATTTTCGTGTTGAAAAAAAACATTTTCATGGATTTTTTCAAATCTCTACAATTTTCCAAAATAAATTTTAACAGCATTTCGATTGATTTTAAACTTTGTACGTTCGATATTGACTTTTCACTATAAATGAGAATCTGCGATCAAAAACAGTGCTCGTCCTTCGCAACTGGAAATGTGTCACAGAAATAATGTTGAAAATGAAAAGTCAATGAAAAATATGGTTCGGGTTATTTCCACGGGATTCTGTTTCATTGTCTCGTTTGTCTATCTCGATCAGTGCATAATTTTTATTCATACCACATTTGTATAAATAAATATATTTCCCACATTTTTCCCAAAACGATTCCACAGGATTTTCGGTTTGAAAAAATTAAAATTCTTGTCGAAATATTCAATGATTCGATTCGTCTTTCATATACAAATGAAACAAAAGACAATTATTCGAAGTTAATCACAAATTGATGAACGGATATGTCAACGTGACATTCGGTGCGTCCTCGCGTCCATCAGAAATTCGACGATGTTTCTTGAGGTTATGTGCGGAAAATTAGTCTATTTATTGCTCTTTAGTCTCGTGACTCTCGTGAGAGCATCGAGCATACTCGACAAATATGTTAAAAATCCTTCCAGCGTTTTCCACGGTCGGTGAGTGAAACTAAAATTGTTAAAAATGTAAAAATCTTTTTTCTAAAAACGACAAGAAAAAATTCCTCAAGGTTCAGGAATCAAAAGAGTTCTTTCTGCATTTTTTTTTATCGAACTTTGTGCTTTTTCAAATATGCAGATATACACGTGACATTCACAAACCTGATTTTCTCGTGCCACGCCATGTCACCGAAGAAGGAAAATTCAGTACGTACGAATTACCAAAATATTACAATCATCGTGAGATGAACGAGAGAGGCAAAAGATCATTGGATTACGAGGCAGAGACGGTCCATCTGATGTTACCTTTCAACGGGATCGATCACCATGTCGAATTAACTCCTTATCACGAGTTCATTTCACCCCACATGGTGATCGAGACACGAGGCCCTGGTATCGAGAAAAGTCTCAATGAAGGATTGCGATTCGCCAGAGCTTCGGATGATCAATGCCATTACAGAGGGCACATTCGAGGTCATCCCAATTCCCGAGCTGCTTTATCCCTTTGTGATGGAGTGGTTAGTCGATTCTTCGACCTCTTACAAAAAATTGTCTCATTTTTATTAATATTTTTATTTATTAATCTCGTTTCACAAGAGCAATTCAACGATTCACGATTTTCGGTTCATGGCTAAAAGCCATACGGCAAAAAAACATCAAAAGGTTGAAGAACGAATTTATTTTCCGATCATTTTCTACGAGGACTGTTATTTGTACTCACTCAACTTCGTTTACTCGATTAACAAATTTATTTACTCTGTAAACGTTTCATTACGTATCGAATATGCTCATTGCGATTTTTTCAATATTATTCCCAGTTGATAAACGTTTCGAATGATTTCTGGAATGAAACATGGCAAACATATCATGCAATATTGATATTTGTTTGTACTGTTATCTTATAGTTGCTCAAACAGATAAAAGCGACAGATAGAATAGTTAACAGATAGAATAGTAAACAGTAATGCAAATATTGATTACGATGTGTGCGATGGGGTTGGCAGGACGATTGGATCAGGTGCATTGATTCAACATATTGCTCGACTTTTTGATTTTTTAGTGAAATTCATTTGACTCTGTAGGCTGGATACGTTCAGACTAACGATGGGCGATTTTTTATCGAGCCGGTTGATGACTCGGAGCCAGCATCGGACGGACAACACGTTCACATCGCGTACTCTCGCCAGATACCCCATGAGATGGATGGTTCAACCGTCGGCGGCGGAAAACCGTTTTGTGGAACTTCCGGTTAATCGTCTCGATGATTTTAGCACTTTGAAATAATTTGAAAGAAAAATGATAGACCGAAGCTTTGGCTTTGTGACAAAGTTCATGTTTATTGGTTTTGAAGCTTTTCTCTGGCTGCTTGATTGTTTTTTTCCCCTCACAAAATGCTGCATCGTCCCTACAGGCAACTGGGAAGCTGCGTGGGCCGAACAACTTGGCAAAAGGCAGCAATTGCTTCTCGACAAAGAGGAAATGCAACCGGTTAACAATTCCGCATCAATCGGACCCTCCAAACGTGCCGGACCATCGCAAAGTTCCGGCACGCACAGTATCCACCGTTACATCGAAGTTGGAGTCGTTTGCGATCGTCGTTTCCTCGATTTCCACAAAAATACCGATTACGAAAAATATGTTATGACTGTCATGAATATGGTCGCCGATTTTTGGCACGATGAAAGCTGCGGCAATCAAATTGATATTGTTGTTGTTCGTATTATTTATCTCGAGATGGAGAAAAAAGAGGTAACGCACGAATCAATTGTTTCTTGACAAATTTAATAATTTATTTTTAATTATTCACAAATTCCTGACGATACGAAAATTGATGCGTTTCGTTCATTGATCAGGGACTAGCAAAACGTCATTATTTTAACTTTATACAAATCTCAGTTCAGTCGTTCAGCGTAATATTAATAATTAAGCTTTTTAATTTCCTTGTAGATCGATCTGAACATAAGCCCTGAGGGCGAAAAAACTTTGGACAGCTTCGCCGCATGGGCTCAAAAAATGAATCCCAAGGATCCCAAACATCCGAACCATTTCGATGTGGCAACTTTATTAACGAGGTGACTGAATAAATGTTTATTGAGAATAAGGAAAAAAAGATAAATCACCATTTACAATATTTGGTTTTCATAATTTATCATTTTTATGGCGTACCGACCATTTATTTATCCTCAGATATGACATTTGCTCGGAACAAACTTCTTGCGATCTTACGGGCCTTGCTTTTGTCGCAGCAGCCTGTGATCCTACAAACGCTGCCTCCATTAACGAGGATATGGGTTTAATCCTTGGGATCGTCGTTGCCCATGAAATTGGCCATATGTACGTCACACTTTTCCGTTTTAAAAGATATTTACCTTTATTGTTTGAGAAAATAAATAAAAGCGCTCTCGAGTATGAAAAAGACCAGATGAGGCTGATTTTGAAATGTAAATTTTTCGAAGAAATTTCTACTAAAATCCATTTGGTCGATTCAGCATTTATTTCATTTCATTTTTCTTGTAAAATAAAACGCAATCACATGTTATTCGGCGTTCTGAAGAATGGGCTGTGCTCATGACTCGGTTGACGAAACAGGATGTCCGTATCAGAATCCCAAAGATGAAAGTTACTACCTGATGTCGCCCATTGTTTCCCTTTACACCCACAAGTGGTCAACTTGCAGCAGAAAACTCATCACCGCGTATCTCGAGTAAAAACTTGACGAAATCTCGATAATCAAATTATTCATTTCAGTCCGAATGAAATGTAATTTAAAAAAAATGAAATTTCAAGGAGCGGGCTTGGCGACTGTCTGAACAATAATCCACGGAACCCACCAGAGAAATATCGTTTTCCTCACATATTACCAGGTGTCATGTACGACGTCAATGCTCAGTGCAACTTTGTCCAACCTGGATCGAAACATTGCAACATGGGCCAGGTTTATTTTTCTTGAATTTCTATTGAAATCGCAAAAATTAATTAATATTTTATTAAAAAACCTCAAAAATTCCTTGCCACGAGAAAAGTTCGTGGCTGTTAATTAATTCGAATTAATCGAATCTTGACAAAGTTTTTTTTAACAACTTCTCGTTCTGTATCGAGATTCTTATTATTATCGAGAAGTTGGAACAGATTTTATGATTTTTTTTTCTCAATACTTTGTACAAATTCACAGGAGTCTGCTTGCGAAATGCTGGTCTGTCAAAATGGAACGAAGTGTTATTCTAAAGGCGATCCACCTGCTGACGGTACGAAATGTGGCGAGAAAAAGGTTCGGCATATTTGATCGTTCGCATTATCGAAGTTTTGTTTTTCGTCACTTCGATTCAAAGTGAATCGAGCGAGCTGTTTAAAACTGTTGTTCTCCTTGTTATTTTTTTGTTGTTGACGTAATTGGTTGGATAGTGGTGCATCAATAAGAAATGTGTCGATATGGGCTCTCGTCCATCTGCTGTGCACGGTGGCTGGGGTAAATGGGGGCGACTGAGCGAGTGTTCAAGATCTTGCGGTCTCGGCGTTAAAATTGCGGAAAGAGAATGTAACAAGCCGATGCCCTCAAACGGTGGTAGATATTGCATCGGCGAGCGAAAACGATACGAGACCTGCAACCCGACGGTATTATCTTGAGCCACGAGTTATCGCATACTCGATATTTCATTTTGTATTTCTCTCAATAGCCCTGCGATCCTAGAAAACCAGGATTCCGTGCTGTGCAATGCGCAGCATTCAATAAAAAACCGGTCGGCAGTGACCAGCAAATGCACAAATGGATTCCCTACTTAGCTGATGATCTCGAACCTTGTGGTCTTTACTGCATCAACGAGAAAAATACTTTTATTAAGCTACAACCAGTTGTTAAGGACGCAACGCCGTGCAAAGGTGGTACGAACAATATATGCATCGGTGGAGGTTGTAGGGTGAGCTTTCAAGTATTTTTCACACTTTTCGACAGTATGTCAACCAAAAATATGGATTAAACAGAATGATACACTTTCCTAATTGCGAGGTTTGGGCTGCTTAAGGATGTCGAGTAACCATGAAATTTGTTAATGTTCATCATTCAAAAAATAGCAAAGAATAGTAAAAAAATACCAAATTTTCATAATTCTTTTATCATTGCCCATCGAGGGTTGGATTAAAAAATGATAAGAAACTTCTCCAAGTTTGGTATGTTTCCGCATGAAGTATTTAAGTAGTCGTGTAAAAATATCACGACGATTGGGAAGCTCGTTATTAAAAAATTAACATTTTGTCAAGAATAATTTTTAAAACAAATACAAAAAATATTTATCAATAAACTTCGTTTTTTTTGTGTTGCTTTCAGTATATTGTAGGTATTGAAAAATGAAGAGGTCAAAAAAAACAACTTATGGCAAAGTTATATCAGTTTCCATGAGAAGACATTTTATTTATTGATGTTAATTGATCAATATCGAGCTTTCCAATGGTTGTGAAATTTTTACATGATCTCTTGAATATTTCATACAAAAACATGGTGAATTTTTAGAATTTTCTTATCATTTGCGATTGCGGACTCAACATCCTTAAGGGAGAGGGATGTCCGGGCACTGTTGCGACGTTATTTTACGAAATGGACGTAAAAATTTAATATAACTGACGGTGTACGAGATTGAGAGAAAAGTTTGTGGAATGACCAAAGCAAATTGCAGGATTTTTCATTTGAAAAGCGATAGCTACATTTATTAAAAATTTATTTTCGTACTCTTTGTACCTCAAAGCTTCGTAGACTGTGAACCACTTTTTTTACGCCACTAACTTTTGCTTCGGTAAAGTTGGGACGTAAAAACGTTACACGGAGGATAAGTGATATGGAAGTGGGATTGGGCGCGGGCCTGTAATCCAAAAGGTGCAAAACAGAGGGCTGGAAATTTTTGTTTGTGTTCGCTCAACGATCGAAGCTTTTACGAAACTAGGCCACGAGCGTCGCAGTGAGTGAACGCATTATTGTTTGATTGATTCATGGAAAACGTTATGCAGAAAGTTGGCTGTGATTTGGTTATCGATTCCCCCGCGCTAGAGGACAAATGTGGGGTTTGTCAAGGCGATGGTACTTCGTGTTCTCCAGTAGACGGAGTTTTCAAGAAAACGGGCTTGTCAGGTAAATTAAAATATTAAGATCTCGCCGCAATAACGCGCGACCTTTAATTCTGCGATTAATTAATGAAAATTTGTGTCGATCTTGGGGTATTATTTCATATCGATCGTCGTGTTTCTCCCAGAAACAAAAAATAAACAAACTTTCGGTAAAATTGCGAAGAATCTTCAGAAATAAATAGTCAAAAGTGTCGATTTGTTTTAGACAAACTTCCTCATACTTTTTCCTGTAATTGAGGGAGAAATAGAAAAAAAAAATCTGCAAAAAAATCTCGAATTTTTTCGTTATACGTTCTTTCAGGTTATCAGACCATCGTCACGGTACCAAAAGGAGCTCGAAGTATCAGCGTTTTGGAAAAAAGCGAAAGCGAAAATATGCTCGCGATCAAGCCTGAATCAAGTAAAAAATATTGTCTAAACGGAGACAAGTGAGTAATTTTGACACGTGTTAATAATTCGTTATTGTCAAAACTTTGAATCGTAATTATTTTCAATTTTTGTTAATCACATAAAGTTTCTGGTTGTGGATGAAGTTTTGCTGCGACTGTGAACCATTGGCTTTGATTTTATTCCATTGGCTATTTTAGAAACTTTTATGTTCGTCTGTTTTCTCGGTGTAGTACGGAAGAGCGAAACGGGGATTACGAGTGCGCAGGATCGCTGATTATTTATTCTCATCCTGGAACTAATAAAGAAGAAATTTCAATCAAAGGCCCTCTTAGCGAACCGATACAGGTCCAAGTGAGTACCAAATGATTTATTTACGCGTTGCATAACTTTTTCATCGAGCCTGACGTCCAGTTGTAACTCGTTGTTTCAATTCTGGATATAAATATGTGTTCGGTAAATTTTGTGCAATATTTATCTCTCGGACAATCATACGTACGATGTCATTGTGTGAGTGAGTTTGTCGTTAGCGATTATGTGCTGTTCCAGCCGGTATCATGATAATTCGACAGATCGATGTAGCGTGAATCCAGATCAAGACTCGTTCAAGTGTATCACGTTGGCTGTAGAATCCATTCGAGAATTTCAATGACATTTTCACATCTGCTACCCCGCACCTTAATGGAATTTCACATCGGTCATCCATATTTCATATTTCGAGCGCAATTCTTTTCGCAGCAAATAGAGCATCAAAATCAACGATAATTCGTTGGATGCAAAATGCGATTAAAAGCGAAAGATACGAGTGAATATTCGATCGAAATGACGGCTGGTTTCGTTCGGGAGGAGGAAATTTTTTGTAAAGCATTTTCCGAGCTTCTGCTTTAGTTTCTGGAAACGATGTTCCATTTGGATAATTGATTGAGCTGTCAATAATTCCTCAGACAATAATACGATCTTCAGAATCATGAAACAAAAAATATTAAAGCGAATCTGACAAGGGAAGAAAATATTGACAAGCTCCCCTGAAATGGAAATAAATAAGGGATGAAATTTAACCCGAATATCTTCCTCCACGGTTAGCGAACAATTTGAATCGAATATCGCCTCCAGGCAATAGTCACAGTGGTCTTGGTCCAGTTGGATGCTCAATGTATCCGTTTGTGCATGAGAGAACGAGAGACGCAGAGAGAGAGAAAGAGAACGAGAGAATTGTGGAGTGAGAAACTGTAATTTGCAATGCGTGCGACGTACTGCGTCCTGGCGATTAAATTTATCACATACCGACCGGTCAGTCTATCCCAGAGCGAGTGGGAATAATCGATCGATCGTTGTGTGTGCTCGCGGGCGCATACGCCCGTCCAAGCCAGATAGCATTCGCCACTTGCACAATGATCCTAATGGCGCATTCGATCAATGAACAAGATATTATAAACGCCTGTTTATACACGTACACACTACACTCAATTCCTCCATTCTAGAGTTTAACTTCACCATTGAATACCGCTTTTTATCCTGAAACTAAAACACGAGACTCTCCTCTAAACCCCACGATTCCGAAGTTCCTTTTGGGCTGCAAAAATCTCAATTCCTCAATTTTTCTTGTGCCATCAACTGGTTGAATAAAATTCGACAAAGTCCCATTTCCGTAGCAATGAAATCTCATCAAAAAGCCGAAAATATTTTAATGTATTTTTTTCTCCAGTACGTTTTCTTTGATCGTAATCGGAATCCCGGAGTCTCTTGGAAATACTACGTCCATTCAACCACTGCTAAGAGTACCGCGGCAAATTATGCCTGGGATTTCACCGAGTGGGGTGACTGTTCGGCAAAATGTGGAGGAGGCACCGCGGTGAGAAGACGATTGAGATTTTTCACTCAATTTATGTAACGAAGCCTGAAACATTTCCTGGTAAAAAAATGGAAAATCAGGGACATCAAATTCTCATCGTTTCAGGTTTCGTTAAAAAAAAATCGTAAACTTGCCGATTTTATTTTGATGATTGATTTTTCTCAGATCGCTGAGCCCTCGTGCGTGGAGGAAACGAGCGGAATAGTTTCTCCGAACTTTTGCGCACATATAGCGCGTCCTGATCCTAAAAGTCGCATATGCAACGAGGAGCCTTGTCCAGCGAAGTATGTTTTTCTAAAAGAGGCGCTTTCCCATTGGTCGCGATAAAACACTGTTTGCTTTTGTTCACTACAGATGGCGCGTCAGCCAATGGAGCAAGTGCAGCTCTTGCGACGGCAAGAACGGACTCCGTCATCGTAAAGTCCAGTGCATAAAGCCGGCCCCTCATCCTGGAGGTGATGACATAATAGCGGATTTCGAGGCTTGTCACGGTCATGTTCCGAAACAGGAGGAGAGCTGCGTCGGTGAGAGACCCTGTAAAAAAGTGTGTCCAAAGAAAAGTCGAGACTGTGCTCACGGGGAAGTTGCTCTGCCGGATCCAAAAGAGCGTGAACGTTTCTTAACGGAACAGCGAAGAACGATCGACAATTTGGTGGATCTTGGGTTGGCTCGTTATCTCGAAAAGACGAGACACGAGTCTGCTAACGAGATCGCAGGCAAATCGTTGAAACGCGACATCTCTGCGGACTTTAAAAGTCTCTTAAAAGATTGGGTCTTGTTAGGAAGCGACAATAAAGATAAAAGAACTTGTAACAAAAATCCTAATCAGAAGACTGCTTATGGCACCCCCGAGGAACATCGGCCACCTGCGGCCACAGATGCTGCCGTACACGCACCGGATCCTGCTGCTGATCCCAATCACAAAATGGTTACCCTCAAACCAGGCTCGATCGTTAAGGACATCAAACAAACCGGTGACGCTGTACTTTACGAAGTGCCAATCGTCAACACGTTTCTCGAGGGCAATATGTCGGACATTGCTTTTCAGCAAGGTGGTGACGTTGTTCCCATCGGTGTTGATAGTGACAAAGGAAAAGTTTATCATGGCCTTGACGCAATTAAAATGCTTAATGGAAAGCATGCTGATCAGACTTCCGAGAAAGCGAATGTCGAGGATATGAAAAACAGAGAGTCAACGGAGAGCGACAAACCTACAGGCGAATCTCGATCTTCCTACAATGGTCAAGATTCGGCCAAAGCATCGAATTCTACGAACCCACCACAAAATAAAAGCATGGGCAACAACTGAACATTGAGTGTCCATAACTACTCGTCCATTCCGCAGGATTCTCCACTTCCGGTTACTTAGTTGATTCACAGTCGTTAGTGTAATTGTTTGAACGAAATAAACATACATTTCATTTTGCTGTTTCAGCATTCGGTTTCTAAATCTTTTATTTGATCTAAACTCGTACAAGAAAAACAAGAAACGCAGGTTTGATGGAAAATGTATTTCTATGGAAGGAATTGACTGTGTCAGGCATCGAAGTGTGTCAGAGCAATGGTATTTCTGAAATTGTTTTACCCTCCTCTTGTATCCTCTGTATATACTTGACAGCGTCCATACCCATGAGAGAAAATTCCGTAGCGTTTTCCGGTGGTTGGGGCTGGAAGTCCTTAGGAAAATTCATGATGTCATTCTTTTCATCTCGTTCGAGAATGACCTTGAGTGTGAGATTCTTTATGTCTTCTCTGTCCACGCTCAGGAAACCTTTTTTCAAGTTCAAACCTCCTCCGGGCTTCTCGCCTTTACGTCCGTGTCGCTTTCTCGCTGCGTCGCGCAATGCCAGGCTCACTCCTAGCCTTTTCAACTCTTTGCTTGATCTTCCTCCATTTATTTCTCTGATTCCTGAATATTCTAGTCTCTGCACTGCTGTCTCGTCAGCTCCTCGTCGCGATGGTTTTTTCGCATTTGCCACCAATGACTTCGGTCTCTCTGCACTCAGCGCATCTCCACTGTTCTTCTTTTCTGTACCATTCGATAATGGCCTCAGGCTCGAATGACTCGAACCAACAGCATCAATCCCTACAACGACCTCAACCTCTTTTCTACTACGAGAATCCTCAGGCTCTGCTGCCCCGCTCTCACGTGTTTCCCGACATGCCTCAGTCTCGGATTCCTTCGGCTTCGGGCCTTCGCAATAGCCGTCGGCTATCACGTCCGCTTCCTGTTCGCCATGGCCAACCGGCCGGACACACTTGACGGCACGAATTTTCTTGCAACTCCCTGTGCATGGCGCGCAACCTTGCCAATCACCGATCATCCATCTTTATCGCAAAGAGAGAGAAAAAAAATGAACTTCTATGCATGAGCTACGAGCTCGATAAAAATATTTCAATCTCTTGCCATAACATCCTGCAAAACTTTATCGAATGTGTAGAAACAGAAAATCCAGTTATTTTGAGCAGAATGAAGAAAATGTGTGCGAAAATTAACAACATTTTCAATGACATAATTTTATAGTTTTTTTTTTTCTGTTGCCAGGTGCATTCGACGTTTGTTTCGAGAAACCTGATCGAGACTTTATTAAGACGCAGAATAATGAGCATTGTGGGACTCCGTTCTGTCACATAATCCTCAACTCCGTTGGCATCGAGGATTAAGACATTATTATGACATTAGAAATTTCTATTATGTTTTATTCAATATGGAAACAAGAGTGGGAAGCTGATTGACAATAATGAACGTACCTCGGTACGCAGGCTGCATCATTGCACGGTCGAACTTTCACTTCCGGTTTTGTAATGCTTTTGCAAAATTTCTCGTCAACCTGACCGCCGATTTTCTCGATGCAGCTGGGTTTGCTCACCTGCTCACCTGGTCCACATGCAGCGCTGCATCGAGACCAGTCGATGAATCTCCAATCGAACGATGCCTTTCTCCGCTCATCGCTCTTCAGTCCCAGCGAATATTTCAGGGTCACGTTCTCTTGTGGATAAATCTGACGAAAAAATCAAATCTTTCCAAGCTTTCATTAACTATTCATAATTATTCGTTTTTTTTTTACTAGAATAATCATAAAATAATCGACATTGAAATCGTATCGAAAATTTTTGGGTTTTTTTTTGTTTTTGTGTTTTTTTATCCCCACGATGAAAATTGGCATTGAAAAAAAAAAAAATATCATGTTCACCATTACGACTAAGTCTTCGCTAACGGGGCCTGGTATATNCGAATATTTCAGGGTCACGTTCTCTTGTGGATAAATCTGACGAAAAAATCAAATCTTTCCAAGCTTTCATTAACTATTCATAATTATTCGTTTTTTTTTTGGACTAGAATAATCATAAAATAATCGACATTGAAATCGTATCGAAAATTTTTTGGTTTTTTTTTCGTTTTTGTGTTTCTTATCCCCTCGATGAAAATTGGCATTGAAAAAAAATAAAAAATCATGTTCACCATTACGACTAAGTCTTCGCTAACGGGGCCTGGTATATTGAGAGCTTCTTGCTTCGCTCGAATCATCCCTAACCAGGCTTTCGAGCCAGGCACATCAAACATTCCCAGTCGATTTCTAAAATCCCCCATTAAAAAGGAAATTTAGACAACGCTCAATATTCATGGAATAAAATCAGTATAAACGGAGAGGAAAGAAAATGGACCCGTCGATCAGGACGTTTTTCGATTTTTTGCTTCGAACGACTATTCTTGATTTGGTGGGTAGAGATTCCTCGATCCTAATGTTCTTCGCCCCGACTGGTAGGTCGAGAACTTTTTTCAACTCTGTCCAAAATCAATATTTTTTGTTCTCATTAATAATTCGTGAAATATTAAATCGCAATTAAATTTGTTGCAGTGCAATTTTTTGTTGCATAACGTTTTTATTCACGAGCGTGTGCCTCGTTACGTACTTCGTTGAGCTTCAAAATTTACGACTCCCTCCTTCAAGACACACGATGTACTGTCGCCTCTACACACTCCGCACATGTCCTCGATTGCATTCGACTCCATATCGAGATCGCATGGTATCTCACGACACACTCCACCCACGCAAATGTCCCTTATACCGCGATAACACGTCGTCCCGTCCACCACTTTTGTTTTCAACGATGTTAGAAGTTTCGTCTCGCTGAGACAGTACAGTACGCAAGGATTTTCGGAGGCCTTTAAATCTGACATTCAAAAAATTTTAATAATTTTTTCCCTTCGTTTTCTTCTTGTTCGAAAAATAATTCATTGGCATTCGGTTCAATTATTTCTCATGGCACTTACTTTCTGGCAAATTATACCCAACCCACTGATGAACTTTTCCGTCTTCCGGAAAGACCCACTCGTTGAATTCTGAGCATTGCACGTCGCGAAATGACGGCGCGCCAACTTCGCACGGCTGGAGAATTATGAGACAGAAAAAGTTTTAAAAAAATTGCATCTCGAATCGGTATCACGATTTGGGAAGAAATTGGATTCGAAAAAAAACTCGCTTCGGTCGCGCAAATCTTGTGCCTTTTCGAATCGCCACTGCAATATTTTCCGCCGCTCGAAGGTGCCGGATTGTTGCATTTTCTTTGCGAAAACGCTATTCCTGAGCCGCAAGTTCTTGAACAACGACTCCACGGGGACCACGTGCCCCATTGACCGTCCGTTACAGATGGACGTTCGCCCACAACTACACACTTCATGTCGTAACACCACTGTAAAATAATTCATTAGAAAATGCAGTAGCACAGTTCATTTAATTTCATTGATTTTCTCGCCACGAACGCAATGAAGTATTTGCAAAAAAAAAATATATATAATTCGGAAAATCCTCGTTTTCACTCGTTTGACGTAAAAAAAAAAAAAAAAATTGAGGCGTGAAAATGCAGAATACTTTACAGTCTCGTTTCTCTTACTCGTCTCTCGCCACACGTCGTCCCTTCAGCCGGAGGTTTGTTGATGGATATACAACCCATACCCGGTATTTTGCACTTCAGCTCTGAGCAGGTCTAAAACAAAAGTTTTCGATGGTAATTATTATTTCTCGATTGAAAATAGACACACGAAAGCACTGATTAGGAGCCACACGTGATACTAATAACGATTTAATTTCTACGTGTAAAAATTAGTGCTTTTTAAATTTGCATCGCAAAAAACTCAACGACTCGTCTTTTGTTAATTAATTAATTGTCCTTTCTGAATAGTTTGGAAATTTATCAGTTCATTGTAAATTCTGTGATAAATCGAGCAAAAAAATGGATTACTGAATTTTTTTTTTCGCTGCAGAGAATTCAAGAAAGTTCGTTGCATTTAAATGATGCAAACTTTTACGTCGTAGGAAATTGAAGCTTCGTATAGGTCTGGTCATTTTTCACCTTTCACTCTGCAAAGCGTGTGGATAAAACAGAATCTGCAGTGGTCGAGAGTTTGTCGAGTTCACTCACAGATGGTGCGAGCTGACGGTTAACAATTTTTTACCGCAAGAGAGCCACTCGAGTGTGGTAAATTTTCAAATTCAATAAAAAATTGACGTTAAACTGAACATGGAAAATTTTGGGAAATTAAAAAACCTCCTCGTCCTCTAATTAAATGAAAATTAATCGATGCTCAATAAAAAACGGATTTTTGGATGTCGGATTTTTTATGGAGAGTTATTGCGATAATAATAGACTCACAATACCAAGATCACATTGACGAGCTCCATCTCGATAATGAAATCGACACTGGTCATCCCCTCCATACATCACACCCGGCAACATTTCGATCATTGGGAAATTATGATCTTGTGCCTCATCCAGTAAGCAATTAGCCAGACCAGCTCTGTTTCACCCCAAAAACCAAACGTTCCCATTAAATTTTTCACGACCGAATAAATGTTTATGGAAAAAAATCGATCGTATGGATTTCTAAGGAAAGAGGTTTTCAGTTTTCTGTCAATTGAGACGCTGCATGCCGTTGTCGTTGGTGAAAAGAAACAACTTTTCGACAGTTTTGATTGCAAACTAAATTTTTTAAGTTTCTAAATTGAAAATTGAAAAAATTACTCGATGTAGAGCTTGACGTAGTTTTGTGAACATTTGGACCATTTCTTCGTGACGTAATGGTATCCTGGGTGCATAACGGTGGTTTCCACCCAGCCATTGTGAGGAATCACACCTGGACAACCATTCTCGTTCTGGACATCGTGGCCCATACCGACTCTGAGTTGATGGTCACGTTAAATAAAAAATAATTACAAAACGCAATAAACAACAAATATTCAACATTACGTAATTCTAAGCCGAAGTAAAATTGTCCACAATATTTATTACGTGTGTCCCAGATGGTGGGCAATTTCATATCCAGTTTCCAGGCCATCGTCCTTAAGGACCACAGCTCCTTTCAGAGGATCGCAAGTCCCAGCGATTGTTGAGACTCCCATGAACGTGCAAAGAGGTTGGGTGATGCAAATATCTATCCTACCAAAATTCATTATTGATGAACCAGATAAAACGAATAATTACAATTAAACAATCAATAATTTCTCGTCAATTCGATAGTGTGGGAAAAAAGTTTCAAAAAAACATTCACAGAACATTGAATTGAATAAAAAATTGAATTTCATCTGAGAATTTATTTATAATTCACAAAAGCAAATTTTTCTTGCGTACTTCGTAATTAAAATTGCACAATCATGATGATTAGGATGTGTATCGTCTCCAGGATTCATTTTTTTTTGCCACTCTTGAAAGTACTTCAAAGTGGCCTCGACATCTTTATTCGCTGCCAAGTTCATCTAAAATTGTATATGAAGGAAACAGTGAAATCGATCTGTTGTATTGTGTCAACGCAGAGAGAGAATAGTGGTCAAGCGATATTGGACATTGAATTTGAAAAGCTTTCATCAGGTGGTTCATATAAAATATCGTAAGCGTCTTAACGGTTATACGTTACGAGAATCCTAAGAGTCTCATGCATTTATATATATACACAGACGTATGCATGTGTGTGTATAGAGAAAGAGCAATTTCCTTCTTCGAGCTAATTTACCGAGGGCTTACTTCCCTTCCACATCCTTTTCGACGCACTATCTGATGCCTTTATATTGATAATATATCACGTACCTCAGCCTCTTCAACTTCTAGTCTTATGATCCTAACTAAAACGAGCTCCATCTCGATTCCAAGACTCGAGTCTCGAAATAGACCAGCAGCCTTGAACGAAAAATCGATACCAGGTTAGTAAATATTTCGGTGATTGTTATTCGATCGTTTATTCCAAAAGCCAAATTAATCGAAAGTGATGGAAAAACTTGAGCTGCAGAAAAAAAAAAACATTCGCGTTTTTTACTTATTTTTTTGAAAATTGAGGAAAAATGGAATTTTTATTGGANATGCCTTTATATTGATAATATATCACGTACCTCAGCCTCTTCAACTTCTAGTCTTATGATCCTAACTAAAACGAGCTCCATCTCGATTCCAAGACTCGAGTCTCGAAATAGACCAGCAGCCTTGAACGAAAAATCGATACCAGGTTAGTAAATATTTCGGTGATTGTTATTCGATCGTTTATTCCAAAAGACAAATTAATCGAAAGTGATGGAAAAACTTGAGCTGCAAAAAAAAAACATTCTAGTTTTTTATTCCCTTTTTTGAAAATTGAGGAAAAATTGAATTTTTATTGGAACGAAGAAATTATTCGTTGACCATCGATTCTGTTGATTTGACCATGATTTGCTGGAGTATTCGAGTCACTGTACTCACCATGTTGAAAAGTGTGAGAACGTAGTTTTCTACATCGAGAACTCGGTGATAATCGAGCAAAGATCTGTCAAGTACGGCAAGCACTTCAATCGTGTATGTACGAGTTTCGGGTTTCGGGGAACCACGTTTTGCCAACATTCGTGAATCCTTGGCAATGTTCCTCGCTAGATTACTGGTTGTATTGCAAAGCAACGATGAGTTTCCATCGAGCCCACAATCCCCATGACGATAAACAATGTGGGGGTGTTTTGCCTCGATATTGAAATTGTGATTTTCTATTGGCTCGATCATGTACAACGATCGTTTCGTTCTTATGTAACCTGCCTGAGAATGCAGGAATTTTCATAAGAGTTTCCGTGAACACCTCGAATTTTTTCTGACGTTCATTTTTACTTCAAATTAAAAAAAACGTACGATTAATAATTCGTCATCAATTTTCTATTCATAAAAATAATTCTATCGTCAAGTAAATCGATGGATGACGATCCGAAATTTGCAATTAAAATGTATTTGAAAAAAATGCTTCGATAAATTCAATACTGACGAGACCATAGCAAGTAGACAATGCGGTGACGTCACGCTGGTCACGAACTCGTCCTAGATAATGACACTGCGTATCGCGTAACTTCCTGAATCGCGTGTCGTCGATAAAATCCCCAGCAGCTCTCGAAGATTTTTTCAACGGTGTTGTCCGCTCCTCGACCACAGCTCCTGGCCCGATCAATCGATGATTAGGATAGAGTTCCAGGTGGTATTCTTCACCGTCGATCGGGACTCTGTAGTGCAGTGCGTCATCCGATGTCAGCTGGTCTCGTTTCCTCCCTTTGTAGTACGATCTCTTGAAGTGATGTGGAATTTGATGAGATATAAAACCACCATCGGTTCGCACTTTTCTCGGTACGACAATCTCGTAATTTTTCCCGATCGTTGCTTCTCGAGTGTAACGACCTTTGCGGATCAAAAATTCTCCACAATATTATTCATTCAAAAACCTATTCTAATTGCAATGAAGTAAAGTACGAATAATAAAAATGAAAACCTTCCGCACCACCGACCGAATTCCACTTGAAAAAATGCTCAAACGTCGCGAATTTTTTTTTTTTTCAAAAACTCATTAAAAAATTAACGAAAAATACTTGAAAGTTCAACAATTTTTCCATAAACGAGTAATCTGCAGTATTTACCGGAGGACAAGCCCCACAGTAAGGAAAAAAAAACTTCACCAAACTCGGTTGTTAAAAAAATTCACCAACGAATAAATAAACAACAATAATTTCATTTTTTCTTAAAAAAAAACTCAATTATATTTATGGAAGGAATAAAACGTTGCTGCGTAACGTATTTGTGGTCAAGCAAGCAAAGAAAAAATAGAGCTATTCATCATTCGAACACAATAGACACCGGCATTCGTGTAACCGTTTATCGTCTTTTTCGCTCGCTGCACACATTTCCACGCTCAATACACAATACATACATTGATCGGTTTGCTATTTGGTACGCGACAAAGCGAGGTAAAGAAATCCATCGTACAGATGTGCACTCGCAGCGAAAACTCGCAAAAGTTATGTACATGTATATCAACGTTTTTTAGAGTAAGCTCGAGAGATCTGATACGGTGGACAGTTGTCGAAGTAGAGCACGTGAAATGTTATATCGACTGTGTCTCGTCCTTTCCCTAGTTCTCTCGCTGTATACATATCCCCGGAAATACGTAAGCAGAAACGATACGAAAGTTGGTGCTTCTCACGATACACGAGAGGAAGAAAAGGGAATCGAAACGATGGTAATGACATGGATAATGCTTTTTGGATTGTGTCAGGACGGAGGAGCAACTTTCTTCAACTTTTCTCTGTATGCAGACAGCAAAAGAAAGACATTGTCGATCGCCCAGAAGGAGGAGGTTCTGATAAAGATTGTGAACAAGATCGAATGGCATTTCGCGAAACCGTGAAAGTTGAGTGAAGCAATATGGAGCTGAAGTAAAAACGTTTTTTTAAATTAAAACAAAAAAAAACTTTTTCTATGGAATCGCAATTTTTCAGGAAAAAATAGTAATTTTTCCATAAATTTCGTTTGAATAACCTGCAAAGATCCTTACCACGGTATGTCGCTCGTCCACTTTGCGCAGCGTTTTCCAAAACATTCTCACGACACTGATCACCGTCGATGAAGCTGATTGACGAAAAAAAAAACCATAACAACAATTTATGCATAATCGATAGGAATGACGTTTATGAAACTTTGGTATTTATAATGTTCAACGAAAGGCACACTTTGAGGCTATTTCTATCGTTACTAAGGATAATGACGTTTGAGACGATGAAAAAAATAAAAATAGTGTGTGCTCGCTTCCCGTAGATGGCAGGTGTGACGACGAGAAATTAGTCGAATCGTTTTTCACGGCTCGACGTTATCGTGGATATTGATCGATCATCGATTAAAAGTTGAAAAAAAAANAAAAAAAAACACTCACCAGTCACGAAGGGTCAATTATTCAAATCGCGGCTTCTGTCTACTGTGAAATTTTATAAATAAACGTCATCGAACTCAAATGCAATAATTTCCGTCGCAGTAAAATGTTTATAAAAAATAAACAAACGATTCTCGTCCATGAATGGAGCGAATAATTAACGTTAAATTACACATGCATATTTTAGTCGTTATTTTTCATAATACAAAATCAATTTTCTCGACTATCGTGGTAAATAAAAGCGCGAAAAACCGCTGGGTTTCTTTTCACTAAAATTTCGCCATGACAATTATCCAGTACGTTTTTCCAGGCTTTGGCCTCCTCCTTTTTTCGTGATTATAAAACTGTCAACCCCGGGTGTGCCACAAGCAATTCAGAAGAGAGACGAGAATATGCTGCGAGTTACATTTAATCCAGGTGCTATTTTTCCCTCCCCCTTTCCCATTCTCCGTCCTACATGGAGCAGGGGTCGCGCCCGTTTCAAAACACATTTTGCTGGAATTTCTACTTTTGGTCGCGCAGTAGGGCAACAGTGAGAAGAATACGAATGCAGCGTATAGTATATGCGATGGTGGGAGCAGCTCAAACCACAGAGAGAAACAAGAGCAAGACCACAGCAAAAGTGAGAGAAAGAATGAAAAAGAACTATGGAACGTTTAATAGCGATGAGCGAAAACAAAAAAAACAAATATATGAAAACGAACATATATATAGATTTATTCCTGGCGAGAAACAAAACTAGTTTTTCATTTCTGCGTCGACGAGTCTCTCAGCCACTGTGTGTTTATTTATGGATAATTTAGCATCGTGCCAATTAATCATTTCATCGCCAGTGACGTTTGCATATGAAACATTCATTACAAGCAGCATCAATCAAGAAGATCCTACAAAAAATAATCTCAATCCCAGAAATTGAAAATTCTAATCAATCCCAAATTATTGACGATGTTTCGATTTTTCACTGAGTTATCGTTGACTCAGTTGTTATGCTTGAAAATTGTCATTCTACTGAGAATTAAGACTGAGCGCTAATTCACAAGTACGTTAAATATTCATCGATGCCATCGTGATAATTTCCATATTGTTCGGATTAGCCTTCGAATGATTTTCATGCCAAGAGAATAACATCGATCAGTTGTTTCTGTCAACGGGTGTGTCAATCAATGATTCATTGTATTGCTCGCAAAGATCTTGCACTTTCCTCAAGCCTTCGTCGTGTGTTCTCGATGTTTTCTCATTTATAAAAGGAATTTTCATCGAGTGGCTTATCGAGAAAGAGATGATGGGTGTCACGAGAGCAGGAGGATAAGAGCCGATGACACATTGGATTTCTAATCCGTATAAATTATTGCATTCGCTCGCGCTTCGTAAAGTGCCGTATTTTTTTTTTTTGCGGTCGCAGTCGCTCGAAGTGAATAGGATAAATTTTTTTTATCTTTCCGCCAAATGAATTGCTAATTGAACGCTTCCGCGGTTGCATAAAAATTTCTGGAGGAGAGAGAATTTAGATTACGGATGGACTATTTTTGAGGATTCCGCTGAGACGATCTTCGTCTCAAAAAACAGCAGAATAAATCGATCGATCGTTTCGGAATGGTTTTCGCTCTGAAAGCGACACTCGCGATTTGCATAAGAAAACCTATCGCTTGTATAGCGAGAGCTTCTACTGATTTTCTCGTAGCTTATTCCGTCTTGGCATTCCACCGTTCGGTTAGCCTCGAGAGCTTTCGTTGCCAGGATCACAAAGAAGATGGATTGTCCTTGCTTCGGTCTATGTATATCGAACTGTATATCGATACATTAGAGTCGAAAGGGCACACGACTGCCTTTTCTATAGCATTCACCCATCGATATTGTATACATTTACATTAGTTACGTGCGAGATCGAACCGACGAATGTCAATGAATTCCGTGTATAAATTTTTTACATCATTCCGCAGTTATATTTTTTATTCCCACGGAAATGTGACTCTTATTGTTTATTCCTGATATCTTCTCGTTTATATACGATTCGAAATATCGGGAAAATCCAATTCTGCAGAAACTGTGATTCTCCGAAAATTTACCTGATCGTCAAATAAACCGAAAGAGCCAGATCTGGGATCGAAAAACAAAAATCGTAGAATTTGGACGAGGAAATCGAGAAACGCTAAAATTTCGAGTCACGATTCTCTTGTGAATTTTTTTATCGATTTCGAACAAATGATTCAATAAATTCCCTCGAAAAAGTACGTTTTCTTTCGAATGTCTCACCTTTTTCGAAAATTTGAAAATACAATCTTCAGAATTCGGAATTTCTACTTTGTTATTTTTGCGTTTTACAAAAATGTGTCGGTAACTCACGAGTTTTATTTATTTTTGAAGGAACATTCATTTCGCTTTAGGGCATCAGTATTTTTCATTGCAGTACAAACTTCGGTCAGGTCAAAGGCCGATCGAAAAGGGATGCGCATTTCGGTTGAGCAAAAATATTCAGGTTCGTGCTTTCAGAGAAATTTGATAAAAATTGTGAGGCACGTCGTTGTTTCCCGAAAATAAAAAGTAGAAAAAGGCTCGATGCATTTGAGAAAAGAGATTCTCGACAGAGTAGAAAATTAGGCAATTTGAAGAGTTTCGTGCATGAATAGGGGAGTGTGGTGGAGATTGGACTGCTCCGGTTAGTATGTGTTGACGTGATAAACAAGATAAGCAGCCACGCGTGCATGGGTGAATTTCGTTTGGCAAGGAAATGCCTCATCGTTGAATTAAGCGTCGCCAAATACACTTGTGTGCTCTATTTCCTTAAGATATATAAGATCGTCGCTGGTACTTGGGCGTTGATATGCGCATCGTGAGTAGCAGAGCGGTCGTACAGCATCAGAAGCTTCCGGTTAAGATGGGAGGAGAGATGAAGAGGGAGAAATGAGCGAACGAAAGGGTGGTTGAAGTGGCAAAAGTTACTCTTCCAAACTAGATCAGATGCAAATTGAAAGCCGAGTCTTGAAATGGGGAAAGGTGGATTTTCCTCCATCTCTTGCTGTCTCTCTTTTTCCCTCTCTCTCTCTCTCTCGCTCTCTTTCTCTCTCACCAACGACTTTAAGCATCTTGCGATCTTCTACCACGTTTCCCGACGGGAAAGACGGCTGAAATGTGCAAGAAGCCAGCGTGCAGAAAGCAGAGACAGTTCTCTCGTTCCAGTCGAGTGTTACCATATTACACACAGATATACCGATATCTGTGGATACATAGCAGTAAACTCAAAGCAGTCTACCCTGACAAGAAAAAGACTTTAGTTACTCCCTTCCTCTCACGGGATTATTATTTTTTTTGAATACTAATGTTTCGAGAGATTCCAAAGAGGATCCTACCGCACAATTTAGCAATTCAAACTATTGTTTTGGCTCTTTTCTTACTTTTCAAATTCATCTCAGCGACCGTCTCATAATTCTCACGGCTCTCGGACTTTTCTATAAAACACGAATGTTTTATGTTTCTAGTCCGCAGAGAAAAACATTCTTCTCTAAATTTGAAAATATCGGAAGACCGCGCGGTGACCTGCTTAACAACAAGTACTTTTTCAATGTCTCCGCGATGCTTTTCTCTCTGTTCGATCAACGGATTATACTTGGAATCTTTCCATACGTATATAGTCATTTGGATGGACCAAGAAAGATAGTGACAAAAACGAGATGGAGAATATCTTTTCGGTACATCGTTCCTTCAATTTCATCAACTTGTTTTCCCTCGAGCTTCCTCGATAAATTCACTTCACGAAAAATATTCCTCCTCGAGCCCGTGCATATATATATCCGTATTTTCTCCTTGTTGCGTATGATGCAAAAAACTCGTGAATACACAGAGTTTCAACAAACTTTCCTAAATTTACCGCTCACTTCTTTCCGCACAAACTTCTCTTCTTTCCCTACATTTTTCCTCCCACTCCCATCAACAATCCCCTCTGAATTCTTTGCCGGACGATTTACACACGCGAGCTTTTCTTGTTCATCAGACTTTTGTGACTTACGATCCTATGGCGTTTCACATGAAAACGTTATTTACTTGTCCGGCGAAAAATTGTTTTAAAAATTCTTTCAATGGTCGCGACCAACGTTTTGTCCAATCGCGTAACTGTTAATTAGATTTGTTAATTGATGGAAATGGTGCATTTCAATTTACGAACTTTCGGAATTCGGAGCATAACTTGTTAATGAATACGCATGAGATTTTTCAATTTCCGCTCGTAAATATTTCGTTTAAGCAAAGTTATGTCGTTTGACTAAACGCGGACATTTTAAAACGAACATATTAACGACCGACGGTGTTCGCTGCTCCGAGCATAAAAATTTTGTTTTTTCGAACTTGTGTCGTTCGCCGGGCGATGAAAAACAAGAAACTAATAAACGCTTCGAAGTTTGGACCAAGCGCTCGTTGGAATTTCGTATATGTAACTATCGATACTCTGTACCCTAGAAACTGAACGACTGAGTTTTTACAACCTTGCGAGAATCTCGGGAGTTCTATAAAATAACGAATAAAAAAAACTTTAACATTTATTCCTTCTTCACATCGTTTCGTTTTCATATTTTGTTATTTCAATTCTTTTTTCCGTGCCGTGTGAGATGAAACTGCAGCTGACAGGTCAAATGGATTTTCGACGTGAAGCAAGATAATTTGAAAATCCACTCAAATCGATCGTTGAAACAGATAGTTCGGAATATATCTACCGGAGTGTAAATTTTACGATATTCAACTTTTTTCAAAGTATTTTTAAGCATTTTTAAAAATATGAAATTCCAGCATAAAATTCACGAAAAAAATGAATAAGAATTTCCCTAAAAATGGATTACCGTTCGCACAAACGAGCAGAGCGAACGAGAGAGAGAGAAAGAAGGAGAATCCATGGAGCGGAGGCACAGGTCCAAGGAAATGAAATAATAAGCCCTTCCACGGAAATGAATGGAGTTGAGGCAAAGACGGTAAAAGTGAAAAAAGAGAGAGTGAAAGGAGCAACGACATTCACGAAGATAGAGAGGGTGTAGAAAAGAATAAAGAATACTAGATCGTAAAATATTTCTGTAAAGAACTTTTCGACAAGTTACAAACGTCCATTTGGCGAATAAAATTGATAATAAAAAATACGATACACGTCGACACCGAGAGTCAGACTCCGAGGTCCAGAAATAGGAGGAGCGAGAGAAAGATTCGTCAGAGTTTGTCAGAATGGCAGAAAATTGATGAATTTTTATTTATTAATTCATAGATAGAGTTTTATTCCAAACATTATTTTCAGAGAAAGGAGGAAGAGAGAGAAAAGGGAGGGAGAGATAGCGGCAGCAGAGAAAGGGATTCGAAAATAATGGGAAAAAGAATTCCATAAGCTTCCGACGCGCGAGCCCTGCTGATTCTTTTAGAACTGACAACGAGGTTATAAAAAGTCCCCGAGATGATCCAGTCCTGTTTGTAAGTCGTCCGAAGCTGAAATACCTCCTGCCCGGAGGGCGTATATAAAAAAAATTCCTTGAGCTCGTAAACCATCGAGTGAAGCCCTCGGAGCTTTAATAAATAAACGGCAGGGTCATTCCGATTTAAAAGCCACATACGGTCACCCTGCGAGAAAGTAAAAACCTGAAAAAGTCGTTAATCCCAATAGTACGTTGATTTACGCTCGATTTTTTCATACCAAGTGTTCTTTCCCGCCAGTCTAATTACTTTTTATGTCAAATTTATTCAGACTACAGGAAATAATGTATTTCCGCTGGAACTTTCCATTATTTCGTACTCCTGCAAATTGTCCCGAGTTTGACTACAAAAGCGATGTTTTAGTTCGACTCCTGGAATTCTTCTGACAACAGGACACGTTTACTCTTTGTTTCACATTATTCCGGGCGCTCAGCGTAATACCGAGTAGGAAAGAAAACATGGAATCCCAGCGTAAGGCAGTTGAGGGCAAAGGAAATGATGGTATAAGGAGGTAAGCCCTCTATGGGGTGCGATCAAGACAAGCAAGGAGAGCGGGATAAAAAGAAAGAGAGCAGGAGGCAGAGGGACAGCCGTTCGGAGACCCGATTCAAGAGGAAATAGCCCCATTTTACGGAGATTTGTAAGGCCATTAAAGTTGCTCAAGGTATGCTGTAGAAAAGCTCTGGCCGAGCTTGCCAGTTTCGTATAAGAACTTTATGCAGTAATTTTCTCAAGTTCTCCATCTTCTTTTTCTCTCCCTGTTCCCTCTCCTCCTTTCTTGCTGTTTTTAACCGTCGGACATGTCCTCTCGAGTAAATGTTTGTCGCGTGATTCTTTTCGCCGGGCTGCGAGAAAAAACTATTCATAAATACGAATGACGAAGGAAAGGGAAGAAAGGCAAGTCACTGATAAGGATAAAAACGAACGAGCCCAGTGTGTTTCACTCGTGTAAATTATGCCAGTTGCAATCGGTCTTTTTGCACGTTTGCAATAGTTTGAATGGACATAAACACGTGGATAAAAGGTTTTGACCTTTTTTGTCAAATTCCAGTAACGAACCTTGAGCGAACTCATTCGAGGGCATTAAAATTCTTTTCTTACAATGTCTACGTTCAAGACAAACATTGCAGATGGCAAAACCGTTGGACGACGTTTTCATTGATTGCTTTACGATTGAATTATTCTATTTGGCTCTTTCCTCACTTCCTTCTGGTCTAATATTGTCTTGTAAACAATGGCTCACGTATTCGATCAGTCGCAATGTCGCATGGACGACTTTCATCGGTACCGTGTGCCGGAAAGCATAACGTCTCTGTATAAATTACAGTAACAAGAGAAAAGCTTGGTCCGGTATCAAGCGGCGTTCATCACATTCCTAGAAAAGGAGACAACGGGAGATGGTGAGAAGAGAAAGAGAGAAGAAAAATGAGAGAGTGTACCGGATATTGGGCCAAGACGAGAGGCACCAAATTCCGTTGGATTTTTGTGGGTAATATAGCGCGAAAAGTTGCTCATCTTCCCAGGCACGTCCGGATAGTCCAAAAGAAAAGGCGACCCAACGTGAGCTGGCTCCGAAACTACGAATCGTTCCCAAAATAAGAAAAAAACAACTTCGGTAAATAAAACTAGCTCACAGTGCGATTGATCGATGCATGGGGACAATTTTCGAATTGGAATGATTTTTGACTCAAAATTCCACGGCTCATTCTTCTGGGACGGATGCCTTTCTGGTTGGCACAGCATAACTCGCGTCACGAGCAGGATTCAATGTTTGCGACGATATAGCAATGGTGAACGAATCGCTAGCCTCATATTCATGGTTAACTAACCTCGGTTAATTAACTCGCGTTCCCAAAGTCATATCAGGTGATGCAGAGAACACTATGAACGCCAGGAGTACGCTCGTGCTCGGATTAGAATTCTGTTTGATAATAATGGAACATGCGAGCTCGAGAAACAGAGACGAGCTGATCTACGAGCCCTGTGCATCTTAGAGTCACACTCCATTGTATACGTAAATTTGAAGCTTTGTACAACGTTTGTTAGGACGCAGGGTCGAACCTTGCGTTAAATCAGGTCTCGCATCCCCATAGTATTTTCGGACCCAGATGGTGTAGTATTGTGAGGGCTTCGAGAGGAGACCGCACTGCATATAACCCGGGTATATGGAACCCGAAACGACATGTTATCTTGGCGAGCTATACCTTCCCTGTAGTCATAGCTTCGTAGAATGTAGCTCTGATGTCCAAGCTCGGAAACTCGACCCTTCATTAGATTCCCAAGGGTGGTATATCCAACAAGTTCCATCCCTGGTCCCCACAGTGACGTTCAATCCACCTGGTGTATCGTCCTCAACATTAACGTTCAAGCCTAGATCCACAAATGTGCCTCATCATCACCAAGCTTATCAATCAACATTCAATCTTCGCAAAGCTGACAGATCGAGCATCTGGATGTCCGTAATATAATCGCGGAGATTTGGCTCTTATTGGAGAGTCCTTGATGCTTATCCAGATTGCTTTCGTTTGAAGGATTCCACCTTCATTATTGATTCAAGTTCAATATTAGCTAGCGGTATGGACGGTTAATTGAGTTTGAAATCTTAACGACCAAGGTCAATCAACACTGCTCGTTCGTAGTGACATTTCTATTAATATTAATGGCACAGCTATAAAAATTCGTTACCCAGAATTTTCGATCAATTATTCGATACGGTCATTCGTCGCCACGTGTGAGAACAGTGATCCTGCGCAAAAGGCTAATAGGCAGCTCGAGATCATCTCTTTCTTATTCCTTTCTCACTCCCTGCTCACTCCCTGGAGCAATATACGTGAGTGGTTTTGGAAGCAGGGAGGCAAGTCCGGATGGCATTGACGCCATTCCTCGCTGCTCCAGTGATCGGTTTACCTGTGAGAAATACACGCGTCTGTATATATACTTTCACAATGATGCACACATACGGTGAGCTTGCCTTTCCGAGTTTCCTATTATCCTGTCTATCCCATCGGTTCCTCCCAACTCGTGGATAAGGAATCTACTGGGTGGATGCTAGAGTTCGCTACTCTTCGGAATACTCTCAGAGTTCCGGTGATATCAAAGGGATTTTGTAAGTCCTTGGAATTTAATCGCGAGACATATCCATCGATTTGGTAGACTTTTTCCTTCTTCGAACTCACGACACTCACGATCAAGTTTTCATCTCCCATGCAATACAGAAAACTTCGCTTCATTATCAAGGCGAAACGGAATCGTTTTGCATTCGGCCGGGAAGAAACATTATTTATCAAGACTGGTCGAATATTTCGAAGAGTAACATCTTCGTTGAATCGCGTTTGCATTAACTTCACAGGCCAGAGACGTCGAGGCTTTCTTCCGTGCTCAATAGCTCACCGTAAATGGCGTAAATGCGATTACTGCAAGGAGTTTCGATCGCATACGAAGGCTCGACAAAAAATGCAAAGTATCGTCCGGTTTATCGTCCACGCTTTTGTCCAGGGGCTGCTGCTATGGCTCGTGCTGCTTTTTTTTTTTTCTTCTTTTTTTTTTCGTCGAGAACATTTCGCGTGGTTGCTGGCTATACTTCAAGTCTTACCTCTTTCTCTTTCGTTTCAACCCTCCATGCTTCGTTTCCATATCCACCTCCTCGCTATCCTCCCTTACCGGTCACTTTCGTAGCCCATTCCCCATGGAATCTCGTATCGCACCGACGGCAAAGTGATTGATGTTGAAGGCGTTTCGCGGCACGTGAGCTTTTCGCAGGATCGTGGTAATTACCCGCGCCCCAGCCGGTAAATGCTGTGTAAACATCAGAGTTTGTTTCTCGCGCCCTCCCATAGGATTTGTCCCACCGTACCAAACCCATACCATCATAACACAAGCATGGCCTAAACAAAAGTTACTATTTCTTCTCTTTCTTTCTTACTCCCTCATTTTCTCTGGCGACAACTACCAACCACATTATTTCTTCGCCTTATCTCTTCGCGGTACGACCTTATAACCGCCTATCGTGTGTGCTTACGCCTTTTGATGAATGCCGCGTCGACACTTTCGGAAGCATAGCACGCTTTCAGACATCTGGCGATATTTCCTGGTCAACTTATGATACTTGACCTCAATATTTTCATAGATATTTAAAAAAAATAATTTTGTCACCTTCCATCAGCGTATAAAAATTTCGCTTCCCTCCAGCCGCTGGAACCAATTTATTTTTCATCGAATAATGTTACAATATCGTGAAGCGAAGTTTGATGAATTGAGGTATTCACGAAACGTCTTTATTGACAGTTTATTCAAAATTTTGGATAAAAGTTCTTGGCGCGAAAAAAAAAAACAAACAGATTTCTCCTATGAAGAGAAATTTTCTGACGATTAGAATTTGAGATATTTAATTTCCAATTTTGTATTTTCGGCATCGTCTTTAAGGAAAGTTTGTTCGTAACAAATCGAGTGCAAAATGTGCGTCGACTGTATTTTCTAAAACATTGAAGAAAACTAAAATAATTTGAAACTCGGTAAGCTCGCATAAAAGATGGAAACCCAAAATCCGAGTCTGTCTGTTTTTCGTATCGTCTCAACGACTTTATGAGGAATCGTGGAATCCGATAGACACGATTTGAATAACTGAATGCCATGGACGTTTGAAAGGCCGAGAATTGATATCGTTCGAATTGGATGGAGACCGAGTCTAACAATTAATGTATAAAACGATCGAGTTCCCACATGTGGAAGGATAATGAGAGTGTGACGTGGAGAGCCAGACGAAATGAGTGAATGACGAGCTTCTCTCTGGTATACAGACGTCCGGTAACGTATCTGATGCTGTTACAGAGCCTGCAGCTAAACGTGTGCATTGTTCGTGACGTACCGGGGAAATATCATCACTCAGCATTTATGGAGAAAATCGAATTTCACTGATTTGTAGAAAATCTCGAAATAAATATTAATAAATGAGGAAATTTAGATGAGGATCCGAACCCAAAAAGAACGAAGACAGATCGAGGATTTAAAGTGCCACCAAAATTTTCAAATTATCAATTATCGCTTCTGAAATTTGCATCACTGTATATCCACTGCGTATGCGTTTGTGTACGTCGATAAACATTGAATGGACGCTTAGACTCATTTAATTACTGTGCCCGTTGAAGCGTTCGCGGGCGATGATTAATGACATTTCGATGCATCCAGATACCCTCCTATGGACTCGTCTGACGACGTCACTATTCATATACATAGCTGCGTAGTATTTATAATTTACAGGTCAGCTGTTTTAATTATACAGATTAACGAAGAAAATTGCATTTTTAAGTTTCCATATTAATCAACGATTCATTCTTGCTGCAAATAAGTCTTCCATGTGGCATCGATATTTTAATTAGAATGCACAAAAGTGAACTATTTTCTATGGCAGAATACTGCCAAATGCGAAGGGTTAATGTAATTAATCACTTTTAATGAATTCCAAGGTGAAAATTATTCGGAGTTGTGAAATATTTGCCATGCCACTTTTTACTATCTTCAGTACAATTTTTTGCCCATCACTTTAATCGTTTTCGATTCTCTTACTGGGTACATGACTTCGCCATTGTCGTTCAGCATCTCGTCGTATCTTTGTTCGAACAAAACCTCGAATCCGGTTCGTTCAGCCGCCAATTGGGACAATCGTCCAGTGAAAATGGTCACCGTAACTGGAATACCAAGTTTTCGACCTATTCGAGTTCTGAAATACATGCACGTCCAAGGCTTTTATGTCTGGTGTGGTTCTCATAATTTTTACATGGATTAAGTTGTTCGGTTTCTGAAAATGATCGCAATGAATATTGAATGAAAAATTTGCTTGGAATAGATATCGCTCGTTATACCTCGCATCAAGAATATATTTCGCTATCCCAAGACCTCGATAACGTGGATGCACTGCAAGTCCGATAGCCCCCAAGTAATTCTCAGTCTCATATTTTTTGTAAATGTCAGCCTCGTCCCGAACCCGAATAAACATTTCAATCAATTTTTTGGCTCTGCTCGAGTTGAACTGCAACAATTACATTTCCAAGGATTCCAAATAAAGTGTGTCCTTCATTTAATTGTTCGTTGGAAGCGACATTCATTGTTGGGAAGCTTCGAACCGAAATTTCCCGAACATGGAAATGTTGTAATGGGTTTTTTTCTGTTTTCATTTTAGCGCATTCATTTGATTAAAATGACAAGAGATCCAATTTCAATTGAAAACATCCTTCCGCTTCGTATTCCCGAGAGCTCCAAATCAAGGGTGCTCCATTAAATTATCTATTCGGAATGGAGTTGGTTGTTGAAAAACGTCGAAATTAATTTCAGTTAACACGCCATCCAATTAAATATTCTTTTTCGTATCACTGATGGAGTTACGATTTTTTTCATTTACTGTCGAACTTTTGTGATGGCATATGCAATTAAGCTAAAAAGTCGAGATAACGTGGTAACGATGTTAATTAGACATCGTGGCTCGTGCAAGGTTTATGA
The DNA here is from genome assembly GCA_037952995.1 of Hyposoter didymator. NCBI lineage: Eukaryota > Metazoa > Arthropoda > Insecta > Hymenoptera > Ichneumonidae > Hyposoter > Hyposoter didymator. The sequence goes on from JBAJMU010000007.1 coordinate 6,298,728, forward strand.
CTTTCGAAGTCAAATGGTGCAGAGATAACGGTGAGAAAAAAAAACCAGATGACGTAAAAGTTATCAGAAAAATGCGACAACAAGAATTTTGCCTGAAATCGTGATACCAAATTTTCGTGCGTCGAAGAATTTGCACCTGCCCTGTGAAACATTTGGCTTATCATTTTACTTTTTTATTACGAAAAACACATTTAATCGTGTGCTGGAAGTTTTAATCCCTCCGAGAGTTTGTACGCCCAAAATTATTTATTGGAATCACGATGTTAATGTATTCCAGGAAGGTCTTGCAGCAAACACACTAAATTATTAGTTAATAATCTCTAAAGTACGATTTTCCCATTAGAAATTCGAAAACACTTTCAACGAAATCAGAACAAAATTTAAACGAATGGAATATTTCAAATGGAAGGAAAAGAAATCGCAATGTTTCATAATTCTCACAATTTTTTTTTTCATTTCACCATCATCAATTGCCTTTGTACCGACGTAAAGAACATTGAGTCCTATCAATGTTGGTTTATCCGAATCGCTGTCCAGCAAAAAAGCACCCACTGAAATGCCTTCCTGAAGAGTCTCTCGCCATTCCCGTCGAAAGTCCTCGAGTCCCACTGGATCGTCATTGATGTTTATACTTTGACACAATGGTTCATCCGCGATATAATAATTGGACAAAAATTCCACTGCTTCCTCGTAACGATCCTCAGGAATGTGTTGAATGAAAAATTGTTTCATCTCCTTTTTCTTGGGCTTTGACGAGCTCTCGATAGACCCCCATGCTTTCGATGAATCGACGGAACATTTTTCGCCACTTTCATTATTATCGTCGGACAATCTTTCCATGGGGGAAAAAATTGTATTTTTATGGGGTATGACGACTTCAATTGACTTAACCTTGTACCACGTCGCTTCGTGTGACACTCGATAACGTGCACTGTTTGTAATCTAGTTTCTCATTCGCTTAAATACAATTCTTATCATATTCAGATATAAAATGATTAATTGATTAGATCGTTAGAACGTGGTACTCGCGTGAGCAAATATTAGCTTTTCATCCATGGTGAAAAATGCACACGTGTCAATTCAGGCGCATTGTAAATTATTTGTAAATTGAGTATTGTTTAAACGAAACGAACATCTTCCACAAGAGTTTCGTCAACAATCGATGAATATGTATGCATTGGGCTGTATTATCACTGTGCAAAGACAGAATTATGCGTTTACTGATAAGCCACATTTGAGTCGCTGAATTAATTTAAATGCAACAAGCAGTGGAGCAATTCAATGTTGAAAATAATTGAACACGAAGTCGTATAATTTCAATTCATCATATCGATATCCTATTCGTCGATGTGCAATGCAGGGAGACATTTTTTTTTACGACACAGAATTTAATAATTATTCCCGCCATATTTTTCAAAGTTCTTGCGAGTCTCGCAATTTTACGTCTCATTTATTGGCTCGATCCATGTCTTAGAATTTTCCCAATTTTTTTCAATTTTGTTCATTAATACTCATGCTGATTTTGCGTTTATGGAACACAACATTTCCACAAATGGCTAAACGTCGTAGAGAGCTCGTTCGACAGATAAAAGTTGAAAAGTGTTTCTCACAACAATTTTGAACAAATAGAGCTAATCGTGGCAAATGGAACGTACGATACGATTATTTTGACTCGCATTATGTTATTAATATATGTTTTCTGTGCGAAGTCTCCGCGTACAAATTCGCCATAGATGTTCATTCCGGCTGTTTGGAACTAGTGAAAACTTTGGGCACGTTCCGAACACGTATATATACGTTTTGAGTCTTTGTATAATCCGTTGAATATTTATATATATATAGAGTATGTAACTATGTAGAATTCACGACGCGTTAATGAAGCTATTTACTTGGGTGCGAAACTCGCTGGAATAACGATGAATTTGCGTGAATATTAATTACAAAAAGTGGCCAAGTTTCATTAAAGTTTTCGTGCCATGCTCTCTCCCCGACCACGTGAACATATTTGCATGAAAAATCACACTCAAAAAATTCATCGAGCTAACTTAATTGGATTTCGTTCGAGCAATATCAAAATATGCGTATCGGGATGAGTTTTTTTCACCTAATTTAAAAGTAATGGGTAGCCTTCCGTTATTATTCCCTGAGGATCGAATAAATTAGAATTTATTTATTTATTCACATCGATTTATTTCGAACCAATCGATTTATTCCCATCGACCGACATTCATTGTTTTTTGCCTATTTCAGAATTTCACCTCGAAGAATATTTCTCCGGGAATAAACTTTTCGTAATTATGGCAAATCATAAATTTTCCGTTTGAATTTCAAGTGCTCAAAGCTTTTCATTTCCGGCGAATAAAAGTTACAGATGGTCGTGATTACATAAACTTGGAGTTAATGAAACGACGAACGATAAAGTTTTGTTTATTTTTTTATCATTTTCGCGAATTCATGGCGATAACGCCATGAAGCTAAAATGCTGGGTGCGAGGTTATAATATTGCAGAGTGACTCTCGCTATATCAGTAATACCTTATAATATACAGTAACATAACGTACACGAAAAGCTCAGGAAGAAGTGAACTTTCTTCCGGAGTTTACACACCTGCGATGAGAAAAGCGCTTCAGTGAAAATTTTCTTTCAGCTTGTCCGTGGAGTTTATCTCTCGGCGCAGTGGGGCATCATCTTGTGGCACAACATGCAGTATTTATATAATAATATTCTTTACACAGTAGATACAGCTCCGCTGAAATGTTGTGCTCCCTCCGGTTCGCAGCCTCGGGAGGATTGTCGATGAGAAAAATAATTAAATTTTCAGTTCCCCACGTCATTCCAACCTTGATTCATACAAATTTTTAATCCTTATTTTCCTGTCCTACAAAGCGTAAACGAATATTCCAAAAAAATCCCAAAAAAAAACAGCGGAACTGTAATTTGTGAACCGTGAAAATAGCCTGGAATCGAAATATTCGTATTTTATTCTCTAAAATATGCACTCGTGGATATGAGACGGAAAACGAACAAAAAATAAAACATAAAAACACGAATATTTATTTTTCCAACGAGGTCGCTCATTCAATAATACAATAATTTACGTCTGGACGAATATCGTTCTCGACGTTGCAATAATAATACTACATTTTTGTTGACGTTGTAGATAGTTCGTGTAAATTTTTTATTTAAAAGAGTTTCGATCATACTTTAAAGGAAAAATACGCATTTTTATGGTCGATATGAATTTTAACGTACTTTTCATAGTTCGAGTATCGCTTGCTCCTGACATTATGAATTATGGTTACAAAAGGATTGAGAAAAATAAAAATCTAACGATCTAAAGCCCCGTCGAAAATGCAGAAAATGGCGATGCTGCTGAATGCTGTTGCAAGCTCAGTTTCCGGCGAGAGAGGCTCCCATTGCGAATTTATATGCATTGTCTTTCGCACGTCGGGCGTGAACTGTTTGCTAGGGTCGTTTTTGGCTCGACGCGAGAGCATCGAAACGATTTCCGGTGGAACGAGCATCGGCAAAGTGTCCATTCATGCTACACACGCAGTCTCCTCCGTTTATATGCATATGGGCTATTCCGCATGAAGGAAAACTATTTTTGGGCATAGCCAACTTTTTACTCGCTCACTACGAACGTTCGTCAAAATATAAAAATACTGACAACGTCAGGAAAGTCCAACAGTTATCAGTGTCAGTGAGATCTATGGGGCGAAGCGGTCACCCAACCAGTTCTTCAATTTTTGACGTTAAATTTCTCGTTCCCTCATTTAATTCCATTTCGTTTCACACTCAGGAGTGCAGCAAGCAAATGGGAAAGTATTTTCTCCAAAGATTTTATCTATTGGGTGGGAAAAATTTCATACTTGACGTATTCCAATGTTTTCATGGAAAGCCGGTTAGCGTGAGAGTTCTTTCGGAGATTAAGCTGCAGAGACGTTTGAGAGACGTTTGTGATGATCGATAAAAAGCAAAAAGAGTCTCAGTGGCAGAAAAAGAGCGTGGAGAGTTTTCAAGTGTCATTTGCGTGTCAGAAAATTATCGGGAGCTTGACGTAATGATAAAAAGCTGCCTGTCCTGTCGGTTTTACTGCACGCTCGTCATCGACCTTCGTTGACGTTTTTCTATCGATTATTTACAAACCACTGAAGTTACAAATCTCGAGATTCGATAATTCGGGCGTTTGGATTCTTGAACGAAGGGTTAAATGTCGAGAAGAAACGTGAACGAATATTCAGATCTGTTTGTGTGTGCGAACTGTAATCCGGCGGGGTACGTTCTATTCAGAGGTGAATTTTTCGCGGGCGAACGAACGATATCCTATCAGGGCTTTACGGTCTGTCGCCTGGAGTGACATTTCGTGTTATGTTGCAGTTCCATTTACTTCGCTGCATTTCACATCCGGAACAATTTGTTTTCAAAACTATTTTCGTTATATGAAAACTAACAGACTTGAATATATAGCAACAAATTGAAAGTGTTTTTTTTTTTGTTACCATTGAAGGAAATGAAGCCTTTGCTCGAGGCTGAGCTTGGGTTTGTTTGCCTTTTCATCCAGGAAATGGTGAATGCTTCAAATTTTCGCCAGCATTACGTTCAGATTCAGAATATTCGAGAGCAGCCGCAGATTTTCTCGTAAATGTATAAATTTTTCTACAAAAAAATATGAAAAATCGGAAAAACACAAAATATTCAATATTTTTAGAAAAAAAAAATTTGATCGATAAAAAAAAGTCAGTATTTTTTCATGATTTGAAGAGTTTTGACATTTCCATGACGTTTGATGTCGACCATACCGGGTTCTCGCAAAGTGCCATATGACGAGAAAATCTGACGCGAAAGAAGCGAGCGTCACATTTCGAGATGAACGTTAGAAGATCGAAAATACCTTCTCACGTATTTCCTGAACCGTAAAACTTCGTATCCATGACATAACGAGGTTTATTTCATTCGTTCCATGTCTTTCGATATCGTTTCGGTATTGAGCGGTGAATCTCGATTCAACCGCGTTCTACGGATCGTCATATAGCAGAACCAATATTTTCCTTTATTTTTAAAAACTCTCGTCAGTTTATTCGTTTTCTTCACATTTTCACGTGCACGAGGGGCCAGAGAAACTGTAGAATATCCGGCTGATAAACGAAACAGTATTTTCATTGAATTCCAGGTGCTCGATGCCATCGCGGACTCTTGGAACAAGTGCCGTCCACCCTGCGATCGATCCGCGAGACGGTGCATGGCTAAGCGGTCACTTTTCCATGGGTTAGCTTCACCCCAACCTGCTTAACTTGGGAGATTGCCAAAGACACACACCGACTGTGTAACGATTGCTGTCGCTTGACTTATTACTCATTGAAGGAAATTAAGCGGAATTATGACTCACGGATGGCTCGGAGAAAAAATGAAATTCTATTAAAATTTTTCTAAAAATGTGAATTCATTTTTCTCTGGCCTGCGGTTGCTCGGTGGCTTGCAAATTCAAAGATTTGTTCATCGAGGTATTTGACATTTAATTATTCGTCCTGGAAGATAGTAAAAAAATTTGGATGTAAAAGTTTTTGATTATTTTTTAAAAGGATTCGTTGTTCGTGGGAAAAAACGCATTTACTTTGGTTCTCAGCTTTGGTTACATTTTTCTACATAGCTAATTTAATGAAACATTATTATTCTCTCGAGAACAATTCAATAGCTCAGACAATTAAGACACTTTTTTCGTCTTTCTTGCACCGTTCTCGGAGTTTTATATATCGCCGATCCTTTTCATCTTTGCAATTTTCAGACTCTCGTCTGGTCGTTTTTTCTGGCCGTTTCGTCCTCTTTTCTTTCTTGAATCTCGTGCGAACCGCAAGCTCAAGAAATACCCTCGGGGTACGAACCTCGGCGACACAATGTCGGTACCGCTACCGTGGCGCCTTTTTCCTACGAGGCTTTGTCCTCTTATTCTCTCTTTTCTAAGAACCTTGCCCATCCTATCAGTATAACTATATGTCTATAAACAAAGTACACTCTCTCTACATAAATTGCCACTATTCTACTCTTCCCCTAATCCCCCAACAGCAGAACGTCTTCTCCCATGTACTATTTTATACACATCACTCTTTCCAATTTCCGGAAAGATTCAAAGCTTCCAAATATTTATTGGCACCATTTTACGTCTGCAAAGTTGACGTATCAGTTCCGTGTACATAAAAATTCAATGGTGAACGTGGTCTCACCTTTATAATTCACGACGAGGACTTTCATCAGCACTGAGCCACGTTTTTTTTTCATGGAACCATTTCCTAAGTTTTAATTCTGCTCTCTCGTTAATGTTTAAATTTCCGAAAAAAATTCAACAGATTGGACATTTTTATGGAAGTTTGACAGTGAAACTGCAATCGCGATCATGTCAGACTGGTTGACCGTCTGATTTGTTGAAAATTGAACGTAATTCACTGAAAACTNCTTTCCAATTTCCGGAAAGATTCAAAGCTTCCAAATATTTATTGGCACCATTTTACGTCTGCAAAGTTGACGTATCAGTTCCGTGTACATAAAAATTCAATGGTGAACGTGGTCTCACCTTTATAATTCACGACGAGGACTTTCATCAGCACTGAGCCACGTTTTTTTTCATGGAACCATTTCCTAAGTTTTAATTCTGCTCTCTCGTTAATGTTTAAATTTTCGAAAAAAATTCAACAGATTGGAAATTTTTATGGAAGTTTGACAGTGAAACTGCAATCACGATCATGTCAGACTGGTTGACCGTCTGATTTGTTGAAAATTGAACGTAATTCACTGAAAACTTAATAAGTTTTGCATCTCGATCTATTCACAACAATTCATCATCCCTTGAGTCGTTTTGCTCGAGCATGACCAGGACTGCTGTAGTCTGGATCGCACTTTCGGCGAGTACCATCGAGAATCCATCATTCATGTATCAAAATAGTTTCCTATCTCGTCCAATGGTTCTCTCTCGTTCGGTGCCTCTGTGAGTCTCTCTGTCTCGCTCCCTCTACATTGGGCCATACGAAGCTCACGATGAGTATCTTCATCGAAGTAAGTGGAGCAAGTACAGAGTTTGGGCTTCATAGGAGGAAGGTGGAGCTCAAGTTTCTGGTATGGGATACCAGCACGGCTAGGATCGCCAGCTCGAGCCTTCAATCGAGTCGTATATGTAAGTTGTGCTCGTGACCGGAATTGCAAACTCCTAATACACGTTCTGTATACTCTCAACGGCCGATACATAGCAAAGCCCTTTAATATACCGACATGTGTCTATTGATTGAGTACTCGATCTTAATTATGAGCTCGAAATTTCCAAGGGAATGAAATTTCTTCGATGAATGAGGTCAAGTATTTTATTTTTTTTATTTTTATATACAATGACTAAATTTTTCATGAACGATTTATAGATTGAGTAGCATTTTTAGTTTGTTCATGAAACAATTGAGAAACGGAGCGAGCTTCAGAAATTTGTACGCGTCTTGATTTCTGTCGAAAAGATGGAACTCCATGAAGTTCCTTATCAGAGTTTCTACACGCATAGATAAGAGGACGCAGTGAATGGACGATTAGGAGGAACGAAGCGTAGAGGAGGAAAGAGGTACGAAGGGTTGTCTAGATTTTGCCTTTAAGGGGTGCTTGCAAGGGGGTAAAGAGATATGAGATGGTGCGCTATTCTTCCTGTGTGAGGGGACGCGAAAGTGGACGCTTATAAAGAGAGAACGATATATAGAAGAGAAGGAGAAGGCGCGGAAGAGGAAGAAAGAGAAATGAGAACGTTAGTAGCTTGCTGTTGGGTCACCCTGATGATGACGGATCGCTCGTGATTATTCCATGCAATTTATCTCGTCCTCCTTGCCGTTCCACCTTCACCTCCCAGCTCCTCTCGCTCACACCCACTGTATTCGAAATTCCATACCTTTGCGTACACATACACTTCCGTTCAAAAGTTTATACGCATCGTTGAAAGATGAAAACTTATTTACTTCAAATTCATGCTGGCGATGTTTGTCGAATTTTTCGAAACGAAGTGAATGAACGCGAAAATTTTTCCAATATTTCGATTTCAATGATTCTTAACTTGGCTTCTGCATTTTTTTACACCCCGGAATAAAGAGATTTTTGGAAAATTTGTAAATTTTGGATCTACGCGTTTCTTGAAATTTAATTCACACGAAAAATCTTTTTATTACAATTTGAAGGGAACCGTTGAAGTGGTTCCTCATTTTTGGAAGTTAGTGTAGGCTCGAGTCAAGTTTTGGTCACGCTCTCGTACCCATAGCGATCCCCAATATCTGCTGCCGGAACCTCCGAAGGGTAGGACGAGAAAAAAGCACAGAATTTTATAGCAGCCATGGACGTAAATTACCTCCGATTGCGGAGGCTCTGGAATTTTTTCAGAAGCATAAAAAGTAGCAAAAAATGTTTCGGAAAATATGGTTTAGTAAAGGAAATAAACATTGTCTTATTTTTCATATGTTTTCGTCTCAAAAATCAATTTAAACAAAAAAAAACTGTTTTTATTGACAATTCTACTCCGAAATCGCCTGGCTTTACGGTTAACATTGATTGACACAATTACGAGCGTAAAGAGAGCAATCAAACGCTTCCAAAGGGTTGCTCTTTCTATTCACGAAGCTTCGTCCCTGGGAAATTTTTCGCCAAACAAATTTTTGGTTTCACGGCTTTTCATACTTGCCAGAACAATTCATTCAGTAAATAAGTAGAAAGGGCTAAGTATTTACAAGGGACGAATGAATTTTTCTACCTGCTGAGCTTTTGTTTGTGTCTCTAACCCTGGATCTTTTTTCCTATCATTTACGTGGTTTTGTTACTTTCATTTTTTTATCCACTGACTCTTCCATCTTTTTCGCTTTTCGTCGTGTCATTATCCGAGTTTTCTAAGGTTCTTCTTTTGAGCCTCTGGGCCTCGACCTTCCTGTGCACCCCGAGATGAGAAACTCGAGAGAAAAGAACGCTCCCGTCCTTCTCTTTCTATTCCTCCCTTTTTTCCATCGTGACGAAAAAGAAACACGACTTTTTTTTTTTTTACTTTACTCACTCTTACTCCAACCGTGAGAAATCGCACCCTGGAGTCTTCCCCGAGTCGCGAAAAGTCGGGACAGACAAAATAAAAATGATGATGGCTTCTCGTTTCAAGAATAAAACGCGAACCGAGACTTCCAGGTCCACGCCACTCAGAATTAACATTTGCGTGTAATTTTACAACAACAAAAAAATATCTTTCTGCCTCTTTTTTACAATGTTTTATAAAAAATATAACATTCATTTTGCACAGCTGGGAATTAAGCAATGAGACAAGAATGTCCAGCAACTCAGTTCAAATTTCGTACGTAGAGGGATCTGAAGCTTCCTCCAATGCCTGTTTTCTCTCTCTCGCTCCATCTTCATCCTGGACCAAACAAAAAAACCCACATTTATGGAAAATCTTCGATTTTCAAGTTTCGACGGTGTCAACGAGCATTTGTTTCATTGTATTAATTTTTTCCTTCTCGATAAAGTCTCCGTATTTACTATCAGGACTATGCCGAGTTTAATACGATCAATGCACTTTGATTACCTCATCAATCTCAACCCGTCTCTGCGGGTGCAATTCGTGCGAGCAGGTTGATTATAATCGCATAAGGGAAAAGCGTAATGAGAGCTCTCTATCGTCCTCCTTGAAACCGTTCCTCGCATTCTTATCTCCGACACGCGGCAACTTACACTCGAATCGTATAATTTACATATACGAATATATATATACATACATCTGCATCTTTATGTGGTTCCCGTTGCATGCACCAACCATAAAATAACCAAGTCCGATAGTAACGTCCACTGAATAATTACAACAGTCGTCGAATCGGATACGGACCATTTTCAAAAATAAAGTAGGTTTCATTTTTCATTTATGCGACAACAGTCTTTATGCACAAATTTATCAGGCTTTATACATTGCGACGTTAAATTGTAATAAATCAGAAAAAAAAAGTCGAATTCGTTGCACAGTTCATAGCGACAATTATCCCGATGCTTGGCTTTCGATTCAGAAGGTGAATAAATTTCCCACAAGAATTTGAAGTATAAATCGTAAATAAATTTGTGCTTCAATTTCGAATTCACGATTCCTTTTGTTCATGAAAAAGCTTCAGGTGAAAATTTTCGAGCCAGAAAAATAATCTGAGCGTATCTCCTCAAGATATACGACATTGAATTTTTATCAAATTGTTTTTAATCACACTATATGGCTTCAATATACTTAAAAATTCTTCAGTTGAAATAAAATTCAATTTTTTTTTTATTTTTTGTAAAATATGGAGGAACTTTTGTTGAGATGATTTTTATTGAAACGACTTAAATGTCATGGGTGCTTGTATGGAATAGAAAACTGATCAATGTCCAAAAGCAATGAGAATGAGTAAAAAGGGGAAATAAATATTTGGAGAGCAGACGAAAGATTGACGTCTGGTAAGTGTGAGCCTCTTCATCTTCTCTTCGTGCTGCAAGGCTTCGAAGTCACAGATGGTATGTCACTTACATTTGAGTTTCTCGCCGGTAAATTGTCGATGAGCGAGTCATCGCGGTTTAGATGCTCCTCCGGCAATTCTTGATTCATCGGAGCAGCATTCTTTTACCCTTTTATCGACGTGCTCCAGATTCCATACGATTTTCGTTGGGTTGAAGAAAAAAGAGTGAACGATGGGAGAAAATGGTGGAGGAGAAGAGCAGGAGGAAGAAAGAATAAGATCTTTGGAGGGCTGTGAACTCGACATGGGTAACATCTCCCTCACGGAGTGCGAATTTCCTCTCACTTTATGTCTTTCTTCTTCACTTTCAATCTCCCATTTTCTTATCTCTTTCTTGGCTAGCATTGTGTTTTCCTCTATTTTCCCATTCTCTCCGTTTTTCTCACTCGCAACGATATATCGTGAATCGTCCTGAAGGAGTGCTACAGAAAAATCGCTAAGAACCAGTCGAAAAACGTCCATCTATTTTTTGTTCTTTATTCCATTTTCGCTTTCACTCGTTGCCACTTCTCATCACGATGCATTTCCCAACGGATTAGCATGCGGTAGTTGAGCTTTAGACTTTGTAATGTGGATTGACACTGTGACTCGAAATCCCCGACTGGTTGACGATCGTTTAATCCTGAGGAGTATTCTGCTGAGGGAATGACTCAACTACTGTCCACCATCTGACTGAATTTCCTAATCTTCTCCAGGAAATCGTTTCATTCAATGAAAAATGAACAAATTTGAAAAATTTGCATGTTTTTTTTTCGCTTTTAGTTCGATACGTTGTTTACGATTTATTTTCATAGTTTTTTTATTGACGACGACTTTTACAGTGACTTGCATGGCTTTTTGCACAAGTGTTAATTATCTTCGTATCGTGAAAGCAGGAAAAACCACTTGGAGGCTCACGAAAAATCTCGTACAAATCCCCAGTCACGTTTCAACGAATAGCACTTTGTGTATACGTTTTCGTAGGCTACGTATTACATATATGCATGTATGTATTTCTCACGAGCTATATGCACGTCCCAATCGTTGCAGGACACGTTGAATGTGCTCTCTGCTCGAGGCTCAAGCCTTCTGTTCCCTCTGCGGCTCTTCACGTGCATTTTTCCCGACGCGTCACTATAAATCCTTGGAAATTCGAAATTGCGCGTTCGGTTTCGGAATTATATGGCCGTATTCATGCTGGCCAGCTGCCACTTTTGCTGCTGCTACTTCTGCCTTACTACTTCCATTTATCAGATAGCGTAGCTTCTTCTAACAACTTCGCGATGCGAGAAAAGTGGATCGCAAAAGGGCGAGGTCAACACATCGCGAATAGGGGAGTAAGCGAGAGAGAAGTAGAGAACAATTCTAGGAGAAGAAAGCTGCGAGGAAATACTCTTGGATAGCGAACATTAAGGTGGCAAGAGAATAAAATTTATGAATTCCTTCTTATTCTTCTCTTTTTCGTCTCTCTCCTTCACAAAATGGACGAACGAACAGGAAAAATGCCCAAGACCGCGAAAGATAAGTGGTTCTCTGTCAGAATTATTTTCACTTTACGCTCTGGAGATGCATTTCTAATAGGAAACACTTTCAAATCTCATCGTGATTTCATTAGAAGTCTCCTCAAACGTTTCGGAAGCGGCCACTTGAACAATCTAAAAAAAAAATAAAAATAATAAAACACTCAAAAACTCACAATACCAAAAAATAATCCACAGCAATTAATCATACTCTACGAAATGTAATTGATTAGTAATCCTTGCTCCATGAGTGAGCATTTGTGTCACTAATGTTTATGTCTATATACAATGCAAAATTCATTGACGTATACAAACAAATATGAGGATAGCCGCGATCCATCACAAAGGGTAAATATTCCATAGAGATTTTGTTGCCGATTTGCGTAGGCTAGTTCCCTTACACTTTGGTACACATGCTCGCATGATTTATATATTTCTCGTGTGTGGTAGAGAGCGTAAAACCACGGATTAAGAGAGTCATAAATTCGCCCTTGGCCCAGCTGCTAAAGTTCATAAGTTAGCAAGGAAAGGGTAGTATATAAATTGTCGTTCCGAAGGCCTCGCGAACGCGATTAATCACACACATTTTTTGCCAGCTCGACACCATTGTATAGATATGATTGGGAAATAAAATCGTCGAGAACCTCGCCTTACAATGTACTTACGACATTACAGATTTTTTCAATCTCTACAAGAAAAAAAAATGTCGCGGGTATAAAATGATTCCGATGAATCTAGGAAAAACAATATTTCATGGGAATTTGTTGTATTTTATGGGAAATGCCGTGTTAAGGTCAGAATTTTCATAGTTGTGTCACTGACGATAGAAAAGATATGAAGGTTTCTGAATTTGTACCAGTCGAAAGTTTTATTTGTTGGGATCGAAAGGATTCCGAGAAAGTGTGCCGCGAAGGAACGAGCAAAGTTTCGCGAGGGGATGAAAAATCGAGTGGTCAATGCGACGAGGTTATCCTGATCGAAAAATCGTACCTTCCGAGCAACTGAAAATGGCGTGATGTAATGTTCGGAAATAGGATCAACCGTTTGGGGCTTTTGCCTTGATACACGATTCTACGTTCTATGTTCGCTGTGTGTACATAGAAAAATGGGGAAATGCGGGGGACACTTAAATCCCAGGTCTCTCAGATAAGAAGTCGACCCTTATTTGTTCCTCCATTTCTCCCTCTCCTTCGAGAAGAATCCCGCTCCGAGCGAGAACCTAGTTCTCGCAGGGGAATTTTTTTGTTTAGCTCTTCTCACCCTCTTGTTATTCTATTGTCACTGTTATTGACAAATGAGCGTAATCATCCGTGCTTTTTGCTCATCTCCCAAATTTCGGCTTATAAATAATAACAAGACGAAATCTCTTGAATAAACTGCACGAAATCGTTTCTCACAACAATTCCGTGGATCATTCATTGCCAATGAAATTATGCATGAGAGCTTGTCATCCCATGAGCACCTTTCTTTGCGTAATCTATCGAGAGGAAGAAAAAACGATCTGTACGAAGCAGAATTTCGTGTTCAGATCATTCAAATTTCAGCTCAACTTGTCAGTCGAAAAACGTGATCAAATTTCCATTGTTTATTTAGGGATTTCTCTGTTCAGCTTTTTTTCGCGTCCTGTTTAGCGGTCCTCGAATACGTGTGCACAATTTCGATTCAAAAGCCGCTGGAAAATGAAATGTTTGATAACTTTGTAGGAAACTATTCCAGGTGATAAACGAGCTCGGAAAAGCAACATTGGGCGATGTGCAAACGAAAACAATGCACTGCTGTTAAATCACGTTTCAAAGCGAGCAACGTGTCATCCGCAAAAAAAACAGTTTTTACATTTATTTCTCGACAGTCTCGGCTCCTGGATGCAGGACTCCCGTCGGGCTTTCTGATGAAAAGTTTATGCGACACAACCACCAGACGTGCCCATTACATTTTTGTTATTAATTCGAAGGCGTTATAATTTTCTAGCTCATTGATTGTGTTTTTTTTTTCATCTGTTTGTCGATTTCCTATCTCATTCCAGAGACGATCGATTCTTGAACAAATGATTTTTATTGATCTGAAAATTTGTGAACATTTTTTGCAAAGCCGTGTCTCGCTGTCGAGGCAACGAACCTGGATGACGTCAGCGGAACCGGATGTCTCTACTACGCTTTGTAAGTACAATGAGAAATTCCTTCTCGTAGCGACCGGAGAAAGTTTCGACTGACAATCTTTTGTTCCTCATTTCCTTAATTTGTACCGTGATTCCGAAATTTCCTTCCAAGAACGTTGAAGCCTGAACCGAAGCGGTCCGAGGAACACAGATCCCAATGATAATGCAAACTCAATGACAAATTTCAGCCTCTANTTTTTTTTTTTTTCATCTGTTTGTCGATTTCCTATCTCATTCCAAAGACGATCGATTCTTGAACAAATGATTTTTATTGATCTGAAAATTTGTGAACATTTTTTTGCAAAGGCGTGTCTCGCTGTCGAGGCAACGAACCTGGATGACGTCAGCGGAACCGGATCTCTCTACTACGCTTTGTAAGTACAATGAGAAATTCCTTCTCGTAGCGACCGGAGAACATTTCGACTGACAATCTTTTGTTCCTCATTTTCTTAATTTGTATCGTGATTCCGAAATTTCCTTCCAAGAACGTTGAAGCCGGAACCGAAGCGGTCCGAGGAACACAGATCCCAATGATAATGCAAACTCAATGACAAATTTCAGCCTCTAACAAAGTCAAAGCAAATTCAACCTTCACTCGAGCCATAAATTAAATGAGAAATCCCTCTCGTACCTTTCCGCGTTCTAATCTTTAATATTATTCAAAATTCTTCTCGGAAAATCAACAGAACGATGACAGTGCCCAGTGCATAATAAATTTCCACCAGCATTATATCCGCAGGACGAAATTCCTTGGTTTCTTGGTGTCTTTGAGTTGCTGGTAGAAATTCAATTTTGTCGGATCCACGACAGAGAGACAGAGTTCTCGGAAAGCTGCGGAAAGCTACAAAGTTCAAATTTTATAATTTGTGACGATATTTCTAAATTCTATAGTCGAGAAGGCAGTGCACATGGGTCTGAGCAAGATAAATCTTGATCATTGTCACCGGACACAGTGCAAAGTTCCTTTAAAGATCCGCCCGAAAATTTCAAACGTGAAGAATTTCCAATTTCATTTACGTGTTCTAATTGCATCGAAAAATTAGAGAAGTGAATTCTGTTACTTTAGAGATAACAACTTCGTTAGTGAAATAAGAATAAAATTTGATTGGAAAGCGTAAATTACACTCTGTGAAATCTTGATGAAAATGTGCTAAATTTGCTTTTTATCAATTCTATGGAAATTCATATTCACTGAGGTATATAAGAGCTGGCACCTTAATTCGAGGATCCATTACGCGAAGAGAATCCTAAAAATGAAGGACATCGAAATGTGAAATATTCAGGAAAGCTTTCCAAGGGAACAGGCGAGCTCTCTTCTTAACTTCCTGATGCTTGGATCAAGTTCTTCAATTTAATTTGTTCTTATGAGCGAAAGAGGGGTCAAAGAGGTCGTCTACGTTTGAGTTAGCAGAGCGAAGCTAACCGAGGATCTTAATTTGAATTCACGATAATAATTTCCTTCGCCAACGTGTGTCGTTCATAATCGTTTACGAAGAGAAGAGAAGAAGGTTTATATAGTTGGCCGTTACTTCCAAGTGTTCCCGTAGGAGAAAATTAGTCGCTCGTTTACGATCCACTTGCCTCCCCTTTCTCGCACTCTTTTGAGTCTCTTCTCCCGTGGCTCTTCGGCGTTCCGGACACTAGAGACAAGCGGAAACTTCATGCTTCGAGTATGAAAGTCTCGCCAATGGCTCAATCCGTCACGTCGTCTCATTTCTCTGCAAATTGTAACATTGTTTAGCAATAATTATTGTCCGCCTTTCATAGCGAATTTTTCGTTCTCACCCGAGCTCGTAAACACTCGCAAAAGTATTCGATAGTGAATTCGATAGTAAATAATCGATTTTTGCACGTATTGTGTGTATTGCGTTATTAATAATTAAATAAACTCGATAAAAGTTAATGATTAACGTCATAATTTTCCTTTCAACAAAATGAAAGAGTAAATGAAATAATTGCGATGGGCAATCTCATTATTTTCTTGGCGTTACGTATAATTCTTTTTTTTTCTCTTTCTTAATGACATTTTTCTCTATGACAGTTCATTATGTTGCTGAATCTGAAAAGTAAAAAATGTCTGCCTCCAGTTTTGTGTTCGTCTCACACTTTTTCTGTTTTTATTGTAAACTCAGAGACTGCAGGCACACTTCGCGTTGGAAACTCTGTAGCCCGAGGTGCTATGTCAGCATCAATTACACAATATGCCACGCGTGTACGTACCCTCGTCTCTACTTTCGTCGCTATCTACGTTTTTCGTCCCATACCAACTGGAACATTGATATTCAAATGAGACATAATTTTTCGTAGTCTTGCATCACTGCATACTTGACAATTAGTCGAAACTGGCAAAATATAACACAACGTCACGTCGTTGGCTGTTCTCTTTTCCACTATCTTTCTTTATCCCTCCCCTGCTGCTTGTTAGGGAAAATTCAAACGCCTGAAAAATATGAATACTCGACTCTCTGAGTTGAAAGCGCGAAATTCTCGTCTCACTTGTTTCCTGATAAGCTCGCGACATTTCTCACACCCCACGACGTGGAAAATACGTGTTTCCTCTTTTTTTTTTTACTTCTCCAATAATTTTCTATCTGTCTACTCGTGTTTTTCTCATCCTCCCTCTCTCTCGATTTTTCCTGGAATGTAATAACGTCTGGTGACTGGACTGACGCGAGAATTTTTTGAATTTTCTTTTGGAAAGCAATTGGCTCGTTAGCTCAATATCAACGACTCTCAAGTGATGTGTCAAATTTTCATATTCTCGTGTCAAATGCTAAATAAATCAATTTTTTTTCAACCAGAACTGAAGCAGTATAAATAAACATTTTGCAACAGTTTTTTCCAGCCATAAACAATAAAAATGCACAGTTGATAATGAACCGAGTGAATAAATAATTAAAAAGTACATGAATAATTTTTTTTCTTCATTGAAAGTCGATTGCCACATTTTTATGACGGCGTCATAAATCACTTGCGTCAATCGTCTGCGATTTTTTTGTGCATTGAATTTCGTCGACCTATTTCCTTGAAATATACATCTTGGTACGTGAATATATTCATTCAGAGTCGTAGCTCAAAGAGACGAGGACACAGCAGCTCCTTCAAAGTCATCTTCACTGAATTTTAAATATAGGCGCAAACGTCGAGCTGGTCTCGGGTTCCCAGGCGCTTTGCGTGAGCATCAGTGGTGCGACAGATTTTTCTTTGTAGTATTTTTTTTTTTTTTTCACTGCTGCTTGTTCTCCCTGCTCGACGCACGAGAAACGAGAGAGTTTATACGACTAACGGTATTTTTTTATTTTCAGGTTTTTCGCGATAGGCGAAGTGACGTGCATACGGAAAAGAGGAAAACCAGCCGTTCCATTTGTTGTTTGAAGAGAAAAAAAATCAAGGATCTTCATCACAAAATGAAATCTGGGTCGAAATAATTCTCGCATCCAAGCTTCGTACGCCCTTTGAAGGATTACGATGATCCGTAACATCAAACGGCATCAATTAAATTGAAGCATTGGTCATATATCCACGTAACAAGATCCGGTTTTATTTTTGTTGTATCCTATTTTGCCGCGTTGTGTAAGGCCGGAAAAAAATAATTATCTGCTTTGTTTCTCACTAGATCGATGCCTCGACAAGAACGAAAGAATTCCGTACGTTTGATTGACGAGAGAAATATCAGCTTCGCATCAAAGGACCAATTACGATTATATCCCTTTTTTTTGTCCGTCGCAATATCCTTTGAAAAATACTTGCCAACCTTGATGTGACTTTTTAATTTCTCCCGAATTTTAATTCGATGTATATCCCTTCGCAACGACTGCCCTGAATTGGTATAAAAATAGTAAATGGTAAAAATTCCAACAGTTTCAATGAAAACTCTACGTAGAGCACGAGCTCTATCACTGTGGATTTTTTTCTTACGGTTCAGAAGTATGCGCCTGGATCCTTTCGAGGACGATTGTTCCGGTCTCGTTGAGCTACTTTTTTCATTGTAGCATTTTTAATTCGAAATCTGCTGAAGACAGAATTTCACTGGAATAAAACTAAGAACACAGAGAGCACTTTTTTGTCACATTATTTTATTTTTTGCCTGTGATATCGTTGAATTTCCGAGCTGGCAGGGTAAGAATGGCGAGGAGACCGAGACTCGTATTTAGAGCGACGGAAATGTGTTTCTTTCGAGCGTTCCACGTTGAGTATGCAACGTTCTCTCATGCATATGTATTCTTATATATATAAACATATAATAATGTGTATATATGTTTACCGGGAAGAGGTTTACCAGGAGGTTGTTCAGGAAACAGAGAAAACGTGTAAACTAAATAGAACTGGAAAAAAAAAACCTGCAGACTTTATAGGAACCGAGGTCCTCGAGAGTGCTTAAAATTAGTAGAGCTTCGTGTCGCCAGACGCGCCCCCAGTTCAGTGAAAATTCAGACTGGTGTTTATTTTCTCCGTCGGATTTTTTTGCATATACTCTGCCATGTGATGCTCTCGCCTTGACACAATATAGAACGATGATTAGCAAAAATTAAAATGAGCAAAAGCATCGACTGGATTCAAATAAAATCTCAGAAAATAAAATCCTCGTTTCTAGGCTCAACGGAGCTCTTTTATTTCTCTATTTTCTTCCCACCAAATATTCTCATTCTGCCCCCAATTCGAACTCAAGTTGAATAATAAATAATTGCTTTTCGAAGCAGAGTGATTTTTTTCTTTTGACGTTGAGAATTCCAAAAGTACATGAATGAAAAATAAACCAGAGGGAGTGTCAGCTTTGACACATCTGAAGTGAGCTTTTTAGCGTTTAGATTTAATGTGACAAGAGTGCGAGATTCTTTTTTCGTCTTTACTCGAACGCGTGTATTTCCAGCGAGTAATAACCTCGGGATATACAACAGGATGTCAGACGAGACAAAAAGGAATCTTTCTGGCCTTGAGAATGGAGGGAAAAGATGGGGTGGGCTTGGATATACCATGTACTCACTACCGGATCTTGTATCTACGTATACAAGAGCTCAAAGAACGAGTGAGAGTCGGTTGAAACCAACAGCCAAGATGCCATGTTCCACTTAGCTCGCAGCGCTTTCATAAAACAATTAGAGTAGCTTTCGGTGCCCGCGGGCGTTTTGCTTAATGAAAGAGTAGGGCCTATTCGAGAAACCCTGAAGTACTGACGCTGACGACTATCCTATATTTATGCGGATACCTATGGGCTCTTCCACGCTGATTCGGACGATTTTCCATTCGTGACAGATTTCTAACACACTGCCTTTCATTTACAGTAAATCTCTGCAAAATAATTACTTTTACTTCAGCCGAGAAAAAAGATTTAAGATTTTCATGGGAAAATTGAATTTTTAAACGTTTTTCGAATACGTACAACTTCGTATACGTTTCGATCGAAAGTTTCGTGTTTATCAACCCCAGTGTACAGATATATCTGTGCAAGTCCTTGATCTACCACCCCACGTTCATTCTGCATCCTTTTCCTTTCCTTTTTGCCTCCCTGTTCGTCGTCCTTCTCTCTCGCGGCTGGTTCTACAGACTGAATTCTTTCGTAGATTGTTCACGTCTTCTTGTCGTGTGGAAGCGCGCTTTTGGCCAACGCCTCGACTGTATTCGAGGAGCTGTGCATGTCTGGCAGTATTTCTCTCGAGAGCGCTTCGTCGGGGCGACGAATTGCCCCGAGGAATACAGAGTACACGTAATTATAAGGTACGTAAGGGAAATGAGGAAAAAAACGCCTGAACAAAGGAAAAGTTATCAAGTCGCGATATATTGCCATCGGATTTTTTTAACGCTTGAGGCTCCTGTAAAATGAAGTAAATCAACTTTTATTTTTCTTTGAAAATTTTTCGTCTACTCGTCACCATTTTCTGTAAGGGCTTTGGGTATATTTCGCAATTTCTGGGTAACAAAGTATCGTGAAGGGGATTTAAATAAATAATCTCGATGAATCGTTCTCTTCAAATGTTTTTATTGATACATCTGTAGAAATAAACAATCTAGATATTCTTTTATCTTCGTCTCTTGCGCATTCGTTACAATAATAATTAGTAGGTATGTCAAATCCGTCGACAGAGTTAAATTACAATTCAGTATGATTTTTCGTTTCGTTCCTTCCGAATCTCGCTCGATATTCCCGAATGGAACGTGCTCGAAGTTTTTTCGTGATTCCACACACACACACACACACACACACACAGTGAAAAATAAAAACTTTCTTCTTCGTATTTGCGAGCACCGTGTACACTTTTTGCAACAAAAAGTTTGAGCGAATGAACGCCAAAATATTTCACAAGTGCCCAACGATTGCCAGGTCGTACGATCTATTGAGATGATCGTTGGAAAAAATTCGCAGAGTTCGTGAAGCGATTGGAATTTGCACAGAAAAGTACCAATGAAGCGGTTGGAATTTTTCAATAGTCATGCCGAATTTCAGGGAACGAAAGTGCTAAGGAAAATATGCGTGCTCCCTCGGCCTTGGAAGGACAATAAAAAATAAATAAACGAATGAAAAATGTCGGAAAAGTAATTAAAAAATTGCAATTATTCTTGTATTCCTCGTGCAGGAAAATAAATCGACAAATCGTGCGAAAACCTCGAGCGCTTGAGTGTATCTCATGTTTTGCATCTAAGCGTGTTATTCATCGTTCACGAAACCAGTGGTTCAGCAGTTTCATGAGAAACACATTAAAGCCGGTTGAACAACGCCCATAACAAATATATAAAGTTTGTTTCGAAACTTGAACCATTAAAATAACTTGGTGATTGCGAGGGTGAGAGAGAAAAGAAAATAAGAGGAAAATGGAGAGAGGAAACTGGAACAGTGTTCGAGAGAGTCCTCTCACACTTATCGGAAGGCGATAAAGAGTATGCAGTAGCCTCGACGATGTGTTCGCAATTCCGGAAGTAATGAGACAGATTTGAGCACCCAGGGACTCGACCAGCATCCCTGATTTGCTTCCTTCGCCGCGATATCGAAAGCTCGCGATAATAATCCTTCTTGTTATCGCGGCGTAGGCGATGATAACGAAAATCTTTCCGCACTGTCCGGTGGAGCAACGACCAAACAAAAACAGTTGGCGTGTGCATGTCGTCACGAAGAGCCAAAATTTTCCGCCAATTATTTTCTTCCTATTTATAATTTATACATTCGACGGAAATTGAGTGTCAATTTAATGTCGGGTCTTCGCACTTGGTGGCATTTCCGATTTCTTCCACGTGAGTTCGTATTAATACAGACGATTGGGTCTGAATTATCATTTATATAGATATACATATTTTTTAACTAATTAAATCGAGTGATATGTACAAACGACTGATCAATTATTTACAATGGAAATTTGAGACAGAGTTTGACGATATCTTTTAACTCTCATCCCCACAAGCTTCTCCGACCGTGATTTGCATAAATTTTTCTCAAGGTATCATTAGTATACACATTTATCGATATATTTTTATAACTTTTAAACATTCGTTAAATCTGGATCGTACTTTAATGCGTTATAATAAAATACTTCGAATATTATCACGTGTAGATTTACATATAAATTGTTTTGCTGCATTGTCCGATCGCAATCGTCTTTACCACGCACTTTAACTCTTCCGTATAAAAAAAGTGAGAGTGTGAAGCTGGCCAACGTTCCGAATAGTTTATCCACTGTGAAACTGGCAGAAGGAGAAAATCATTGAATTTTATTAGTCGATTCAAAATTTTTATATTTTCTTCAGCGTCAGAGAATTTGCTGCCCGTGCGACTGCGAACGATTGATAGTTCAGGGCAGTCTTTGTGTCCATCAGTGAAAAAAAAACGCAACACCGACGCTTCGTCGCTCGCGGCCAATCACAATTTTCCTTCGTTCATCGCCCAATCTTGCTCCCACTCACGCACATCCTCATAAACACATGCACTCACACACACACACGTAGACATACGAAACACACAATTATATCCTTTGTATGGCAGAGCAGCTTGGACCTCGGGATCTCACACTGAACTATCGCTTTGAAGCACGTGCAAGTACGAGCTAGAATATCATCCGAAGAAGTAGAACAACCGGAAGTAAACTCGCAGACATTCTGTCGCCGCTACCGTGATGCATTGCAGCTGGGTGTTCTTCTGAAACAAATTTCGTGTCGTAACTCTGTCTCGATAATAATTCATTCTACAAAAAAAAAAAAACGAAAGTCGAGAGGAGAAAATCGGTTTACTTGATTCTGAAGGAAATAATGCGATTGCAAGGAGCTCAGCGATCATTCGTGTTCATAGCAACCGTGAGAAAATACGGAAGAACTTTTCTCCACAAACATTTTTTTTTTTTTCGGATACCCAGAGGTTTTTTTTTTTGGGGTTTTATGTAATTCGAATTAAAGCAGTGAGCATCGAAGCTTGGAGGCTGCGCTCCTTATTCGATAGACCGAATGATTTAATTGAATGGAATTAGTTTTGAATTTAAATTAGTCGACGTTACGTACCATTAAGTATATGAACCCGTACACTGCTTGCGCTCGCGTTGCTCGGACTGCACGTGTACTGTCCGGAATCTGTTTGTATGGCCTTTTGTATGAGCAACCGACTCGAGGTTACGCGGCCCTTTTCCGTTACTAGGCTAATTCCTCCTCGAGGTGAATCAAAGTTAATTGCCTGCAAGCGGACAGTAATGAAGACTGGGAAGTTTAAGGGCTGCGTAATTTGCAGGAAAGAAAAATATCGCCAAACGTGTGACGATCTACTAAACGATTTTTTTTGTTTTTTTCAATTTTTTTTAAATTACCTGTCGATCGTGACTCCAAGTGATGGTCGACGGTGGTTCTGGTGCGTGCTTCACCAAACACGTTATATTTATCGTGCTCCCTTTATTTATGAAGAGATCAGAGCCTCCAACAATTTCCGTTATCGGTTCTGAAACAATCCGGTGAAAGGAAGAAAATGGTTATTTCACGATGACCTTACAATCGAGTTTACAGTGAAAGAAATATCGCCGTTGTTTTTATTCGATTGGCGAACGAAAACGGTTTGTCCTCACGGGACAACCGTATGGAATGGGTTCTGGGAGAATCAATGTACGAATGCGGCAAGGAACCAAGATGTGATAAAGTATCTGGGCGTTTTATTTTCCATCCTCGTATGTCTGTTTGTCCATCATTTACTCGCGACTTTTCATACTAGTAAACAATTTATCTCCAGACACACTTCGACTTACAGTATAACTCGTGCATTTCTGGCAGCTTGCAGTTTTTCGAGACTAATGCTCTCTGTATATAAAGATACATGCGGCGACAACCGCTTGCCTCTAGAGATAATACCTTCATCTTTTTTATTCACGTGGTCGTTTCGTATGCTTGGATTCCACGACCACGTTTGCCTCAAATTTTATTTCGTTGCTCTATTTCTTCGTCGCTCTTATTTCTTTGCTCTTTTTCGTCCTCCAACCTTCTCGTGGAAGCAGTTTCCTAAAGTACGTTTTGCTATTCCGACAAGACGACGGGTGGATCCCCCTTCATCCTTCTTTACGATGTCGTCGGGTTCTCCATCTCTCGACCCCGCGGTCTCACTCCCTCTGTAGGAGGATCCTAGTCACGTGAAGGGTGTAGTCACTTTCTCGAAAAGCATCTTCTTTCGTAACCTTTTCCCACACAGTATATAGGATGTGCCGAGGATCGGGAGGGAAACGATCAATTATTCACGGAGCTTGCTGACTCTCCCGAAACACGAGGCCAACATATAGTGCTTTGCAACTTCCATACGCGGCTAAGATTTATTGAACTTGAATTACAGGTAGTCGTTGGTTTTCAATAAACACAAACCACTTGTCAGTGGCTTCCATTGTGTCAAAGAAATGTCATTGAGTACCTTGAATTAAAAAACAAAAATGAATAAAACTTTTTAAACGTGAATTCAATTCACTGAATAATTTTCAATAAAGGGGAGAAAGAGAAGGCGTAAAATCACTCGGTTTCGATCCGATGAGATTCTTCCCTGTCAGCAATGAATCTTGAAACCATTTATGTGGTTTGAACTAGGAGGACAGATGGCCGCTGTGGTTTTCTGAGACGAGAGCAATTGGATAAAACGAATCTGTCGTCGTTCGTCTTTGTCGGTTGAGGTTTTGTAGATTGAAGAGGATTTCGGTCAGGCGACAGTCGCAGGAGAAGCCGAAACGATGTGCAGGTCAGCGGGTTACAAGGATATCATTCCTGTCACCGTAGGTCTCCGGACTATATATGCTAAGTATAATAAGGGTCATGATTCCCATCGACCATCCTGGTACCTCTGCGTCTGCTTCTGGCTCGCCCTAATTCGGCATTAGGGGTGTGGCGCTATATCCATTTTCCTGATAACGACGTAACTTAAGGTTACACTGAGGGACTCGGTTGAAACGGTCGTAGGGGTAAAGAGGTTGGAGAATAATGGGTAATGGGATGCAATAATTTTGGAGCTGTTTGGCTAAGTCAAAATCATCCGAGCGTTTCGTCTCCATGTCATTATTTTCATGATAACAAAACTTGGGACGTAATTATGGTTCCAATGTGTCACGAATGCCATCGGAGGAGGCAGTAGTGGAAAACGTTTGATACATCCATGTCCGTTGAAGCACAACTGATTCTTGTGAGCCTGGCACCCTTTAGGTGTTGACCCACATGTACACCAAGCCCAGATGGAATTCAACTGACGATAACGATCTTCCGTCGTTCCGGCATCCTTGCCACAGCCGATAGAAATTGATTGCCTTGGAAATCGAGTATGTCCTGTAACGTTCTAGCGTCGTATCTCCTTGTACTGACTATATATCTATACTAAGTAGATTGTACGTATGCAGCCACCTCACCCGAGTCACAACCTCGATGGATGGCATGGTCGCTTACACCTGCGTATAACGCATGAGTCTCCGGGTTCGTAATGTGTCCGTTCCACGCATGCGAATACATTTACAAGCTCCATTGATGTGTAGTATTTGTGTGTGTAGGTCAAAGGTACAGTAATAACATCCAGAAGGATGGCAACGAGGCAAGGCTCAAATTGTAAACATAATCAGGACCCTGATGAAGTTTTAATGAAACGAATTAACCTTCCGTTTATGTTGTTCTGGCTAACGTGAAAACGTGAACCAAATCAGTTCGGTATCGAGCTCTCTGTGTTAAATTATGCTGAGCTAATGATTGTGCCCTCGAAAGTCGACAGAGATGTAACACATCATCCGCTTTGATTACCGTGCTGCTCTCACCAGCTCAAAGTTATTCATTCAATTTATTCTTGACGATAATACATCTGCAAGAAGATACAACTTTGAATAAATGGAAAGAAACGTCTTTGCTCTACTCCCTCAGGGAACACACGAATGTCTTCGAGCCACTGAACTGGAAGTCTGACTTATAGCATTCGACGGCGTTCTACTTTCGTGTTTGAGATCAGAGAAATAGGCAGAGGTATAGGGACGAGGAATAGGATTGCCGGAGTAAGTCTTCCATCAAATGCTACTTGCTGCTCCCCGGTATAAAACTTGTGCATATCAAACCATCGTACATCCACTATCATATGTGTGTTGTATGTGCGTACACAGCTAAGCAGAAAAAAGCATCGGTTAATCGTAGGAATGTCCCTGTAGATGGGCTCCTCCAGACTTGAGACTTTTGCTACCAAGCTTTGGATGGGATATGCTTTTACACTTGGAAATGGCGAAAGTGTAGTCTGATGGATCGTGAAATGGTGCTTTCATATCCGGATATGACAGAGGCTCGTCGATCATCTCTCATCCTCGAGCAGCTAGCGAAGCTTCCCTCCTTTGCCCTATGTCTTTTTTCTAACGATCGTCTTCCGGGATGTCATGTCCTTATTTTTCACATTTCCCTTAACGTCTTCCGGACAGTTTTTTACCCTCCATAGGCAGCGGAAAAAGTGGAATTAGCTGAGTACACTGGGCTCGAAGGGAATGAGGGCTTGGCGTTCGATGTAGACGTGTTCCTCTTGCATGGCATGACGTATTACAAAGATTATGGGAGAGATGAATCTCTGCGAATGAGGTCTATTGTTTGCACGACGGCCCATCAGCGCACCGGTGAATTGGGCGCATGACGTGCGCGAGAAGTAATCAAGGGAGTGTGAATAGCACTTTATCAGATTCATCACTGACCATGGATGATACTTCGGTTAACGATTAATTTTACAGACCACCCACCACGAGGCTGTTATTCATTTGCATCAATATAAATAAACTATCCGCAGTATTTTTTCAAGTAGCAAAATTGTTAAAAAAATCATGGTTTTGTTTACATGGCGAGCGCGGTGGTCGTTGTAAAATCTTCGTACACCAGCCACGTCGTTCTTCCTCTCGGTCCATATATAATTCTTGGCGATCTCATGCGAACACAACTCCAGGATCGCTGTCCTTCATGATGTACGATCTCAGCGGTTCGTTGAATTGGCCATATAATAGGAGTGGCGGTGTAGTCAAGGGTACGTCGACTACACCGAGTAGACTGGGTTGGACTTTGGCCTTATGATCCCAGACTAGCGTGTAGTAGTGTCCGGCAACGTTTACCAGGCTGCTATGGTCAATGGAAATTAATGAGATCCGAATGCGTGCTCCAGTGTAGTGCGCTATCAAGAGAGATACCTGGCTAACTATATCTCTCTATATAGATGTTTGACCTCTCAGTTGGTATACGCTATTACGTATATTCGCACCACACGAGCAAGTGAGTGAGTGAGTGAGGGAGAAAGATCGCTTGGGACTTACTCCCCAGCAAATAGTGCTGCTTCACTTCCATAACGGAACTCATCCTCCGGGCCATGTCTCTTCTCGGAAACTGCTGAACAAGAGCCGTTAACACAAAAGGATCTATACACCCGGGACATTGAGGCTCATGGAAGGAAGCTATGAGCCCAGGCTCCCGAGACCTTTCCAAGTGCCATCATGGCTCTCATCCACAGCAAGAAGTCTCAAAGATTCTCCAGAGTCTCGGACCTAGTCAACAAGAAAATCCACTGGCCTACCAAAAACCTCTAAACAATTACGCAGACTTTCCGCCATTGCTCATTAACCTTACTCTCTAATCAATTACACTCGCTTGTCACATGGTGTACCGGTCGGAATATTGCAAACAGTATAGAACGTTCGTTAACGCGACTCCTATTAATACACAAGATTGGAATATTCTCATGAAGTCTTGGAGCTTCTAGGAAGCTTTCGATTGCTGCGCACACGACCGCATATTACTGCTCGAAATTCAAGGTTGTGCCTCAATTAGTCAAAGTCAATTCCCACATCCCTGCTCCAAACTCATTGCACTGCACACTCACGTTGCATCCATCCATATTCTCCAACCTGCGACGAACCCACTTGGTTCCAGGTGTTTAGTGCTTGTGGCTTGGTTTGTAGGATTATTAAGATGCTTCGAGTTTACTAGTGCCAAGCGTTTTGGAAAGTCATCTTTGCTTTGCTTCTAATGATCGGATATTGTCGAGAATTTTTTCCAAGTTTTCTCAACAACTCTGACAGGATTGAAAATTCTATAAAATTTCTGTAGGGTTGCCGGGCGAATTGCTCGGCGTTCAGAAACGTCATTCGTGTTGCATTCAATTGCTTTGCAACGAAGTAAATGCGCCTCGAAATGGTTTCTGTTGTGCAACCAAGCCAATACGTAAGCGATAACTAAAAGGACGTTAAAAAATAAAAAGACAATCGGAAGATGAAAATGTCCGGATGCAATCGAGCGAGCAAACTTTATCGTCGATAATAACCGTGCGACAGAAAATCGCTCGGAATTTATCGCATTCGTTTATAAAGAGCCCTGCTTCCGCCGGAGCGGAGGTTGCGGAAGGTTGAACATTTTATTCCACGTCAGAAGTTTTCGTACTAAAACGTTTTCACTCTCTTTCTCTTCTCCTTCGCCCTGCTCCAGAGTTCACGAAATTTCGGCTAGTTTCTCTCCATTTTCGATCATATCCCTGGGCATGGTCGAATCGTCGTTAGCCTTTGATTCGCCAGCTCGCAAAATTCTCCAACATCGTCCGAAATCCTGCGAGATATTTCACACGAAAGACGCCGAGTCGTTCGCGGAGACAGCTACCAGAACGCGAAGAGCAAATTCTCAATATGGGAATCCTTTATTTCAGTTCAACCGAGTGGAAAGGAGTTTGGCTGTTAGCCAGCATTGAGAATCATACGCGAAGCGCCATATTGAACTAACGAAACTTTATTTCATCTGGTCGTGGTGTATAGCGCGATGGCAGTGATTCTATAGGGCCGCTGGACCGATGGCGTTAATCCTTCAACACTATCACGATAAATACATCTTTGCATGTGCCTACGTGTGTATGAGAACATGGTTTTATTGGTCTTTGCTATCCTTGCCTCGAAATGGAAGCTGCGAGGTGATTTCTAGCATCCACCTACAATAATGACGACAACGCAGAAGATTGGAGCCAAAAAAAATGGAGGCGAGGTTGGAGGACGATTGGAAAAGGTAACTGGAATCGGAGGTTTCCTCGATAAATTTACGGTAATACATTGCTTCGTGAAAATTGTACCGACAGCCACAAATATCCGGAGACCACAGTTGGATGTGAAGGATGGTGAATGCCAACCGACCACGATTCGATAACAATTTTTCGTAACACCTGGATCCCGATGTGAGCTAGAGCTACTAGCGTTTTTCTTTTCCTCCCTTTGCTCGCATAGGAACGCGGCCAATGCCACGAGACCTGCTCACGGAACGACGGCAAATCGTGTGGATATCGGAAATTCTTGGTTCCACTTGGTCGTTTTCGTTCACGTTCGCCGTTTCTGCTTTCGACAGATTCGTTGCTTGCCCCGGGGGCAAAAACCGCGCCTCGTATGTGACGAGGGAAAGAAATATGTCGCTGGTAAACTCGAAACTCAAAAGTTTGCTCCTGCGTCGTCATCACGAATCCACCCGACACCGGACCAAAGTTATTCCATATTTGCTTATGTGCTGCATTGGCCATTTTCAGACTCTGTCAATATTTCCCCAGCGCTGTCATAAATAAACAAAAAAAATGTAATTTTTTTTTCCCAATTATTACTGTCGAAACAAATACAAAGTTTCGTCTCCTCCTCCACAAAGAGCTCGATTTCAGATAAAAAAAGAACCAGAAGACGTACAAAGTTGCCATGAACGATCATTGGACTCCACGTACAAAATTATTTACAAATCTCTTCGTAGCCACGACATTTTTCACCACGTATTAATATCTTTCTGGTAATAAATTCTTCTATAGACGCGAATGTATTTAAAAATCTCTATCGACCCATTGGCTGTGAAAGGATTCAGCATTTCCCAGCTTACGCAGTTGAACTCTATGGCTTTTTTTCTTCCAATACACGGACATCCAGGTATAGGTCACAATTTATATTCGGAAGTAATAATGAAGTCTTGCACGAGCAGTACATCGTGAAACCGATACATTTGAGCTATAAATGGAACGTGTAGTATACGCTGATTGTACGTGCAGCGAACAATGAACTTCTCGGTTGTTCCTGCACGTTTTAATAATTATACAGTTTCCGAGCTTCGTCGTGGAACTTTGCGGATCATCTTGATAACGATACTTCGACCTTTGAGCCATTATACCTACGAGCGTATAATTACCGGTTGCTGAGAGGCGAGCAAGTTTTATCCCCAACCCAAATGACTCGGCCATCTTGCATATAACATTACCGCGAGTCCAACCGAAGGGGAAATTATTTTTTAAGAGCTTCGAATGAGCCCGAATCGTGCGGTCATCAAGCACTTTTCCACGTTCGGCCAACCGCGCGAGGACAAGTTGTAACTGAGCGAGAGCTTAATCGTTTCTCACTTAATCGTCCTTCAACCATACTCAAGTCTTAGCGAGGTTAAAAATTCTTCATGCTAAATTTATAAGATTACGCCATCGCCTTCATTCTCTCTTTATTTCCTTCTTCTTCCTTACCTCGTAATTCACCCCCTTTCGTTTGTCTGTAATTACGTGTTAGCCTCGACTATACCAATCTCCCATCCTTTCCATACACTTTACGTCCACACACTTAAAAGCTTACTGCCCAGAAGAAAAATAAAGAGTTCGTATAAACGTTCGCGTGACAACTCCGCTACACTTCTCGAACAAAATACCAGGCGCCCTGGCACATGCTGATTTTTGTAATGGAATTATACTCCTTAATTTTATGCATCCAACGATCAATTACTTCGTCTGCCACACTCTCCTACACACTCGTTAATAACAAAGTACAAAAATATTATGTAATTGAGTTCCAATGTTTCGTTACGAGGCCAGGCCAAAAAACGAGGATTAGTCGATTTTCTCAGAAAGAAGGAAATTGACGAGGAAAATTATTAGATCGAAAGTCACGATGAAAAAGACGAAAGATCAGAATCTTTCTGGCACTTTGATGCAGACTTGACCGAAAAATTGGGCAGTAACTTCGAAGGTTTGATTGTAGGAAATGATTTGGAGTTTAAAGTGCGACTGCTTTTGATTACTTTTGTTCAAAGGTTTTGCTGTATTTTTCTGACACACTTTAGGGTGAGAAAAATAGATTAGTATAGTACGAAGGTTAATAAGCAACGTAGACAAGTTTGAAATTACTTTTAGACAATGACGAATACAACGACAGTTTGGACAATATATTTTCACAGTGCCCGGAGTGCATAGAGTCGAAATTAGTTTTCCCAGTTACATATGTATGTATACCTGTAAAGTAGAAGCAGTTGTTGGTGAGTGACAAAGAGATCGCTACGAGTTTCACGAAAGGAAATCGGATTTCGGAGAGATGATGTTAAACAAAAGCAACAACGAGCAGGCTTGCCCGAGCCAACAACATTAGCTGGTGTAATTAGTTGGAGCTAACAGTGTGCGAATGACTAAGAGTATAGTCTTTCGGTCGTCATGGTCTCTCACCCAACTTTTCTGGAACCGCCTCGTCTCGTATTAAATTATCCGCAACAAAAGATATCAAAAGGATGGCGACTCGTTCTGTAGACACGATGCATTCAGAATTGGTGCGTTGACTGGACTTGGCGAATTGATTGCGAAAAAAATTGACGTCCACTCCCACGTCCATACACTCCCCAACAATATTTTGTTGGCTTTCCACATTTTATGACGAAATTTGCAATGGCCCAGTCGTTCCGTGGCCCCTTTGCCCATAGAACGTACATTCTTGTTTTCCACCCCTCGAAATGCTACGCAATTTTTTCCACATCGGTGCCAACTCGTGGCAAAACTGGGGAAAATACTCTTGGTGAGAAAACATTTTTATTCGTGTATGGAAAATGTATTTACGCCGAAACCTTTTTATGAATATGACTGAGGCTTCTGCGTACGTTCGATCGTACGCGAATTCCGCTTCTCTGTTCCCACGTTGGAATATAACGCAGTTTACGGCTTTCAGGAAGGAAATGTATGAAAATGGGTTAACATCGAGGAAAAAAAATTGAACACACGTCTGAGTGCGAAACGCAAACGATAATTATTGACGTAATGTTGATCGGAGGGTACTCGACAAAGTGGTCGATGAAAGTGACTTTCATTTGGTCTCTCACAGCTCAACTTTGTTCACGACTTGCCTTACTCTTTTTGTACTAAAGTCTGAGAAAGTTTATGTCACCAGCGATCGATCGAGCGGAACGGCGTTTTTTCAGAGACCTTTACTCCGTTCATTTCAGCTGATCAATAAAAAGGCTAAGTCGGAGCTATGAAAAAAAGCGGGACGAGGTTTGGTTGGGCCGGATACTTAACGATAAAGTTGAACAGCTCTCGTTTATTCTTTTATTTCCTTTACCTCTCGTTCGGAAGAACACTTTAGACCATCTCACTTCTTTTGCTCGCTTCAACGATTCGCAAAAAACACGCTCGGGTTGTGAACGGAAAAAAATTTATTTATATGCTCGGGAAGAATCCTGCTCTCATGTCTATTTCGTTCGCAATTTCAAATGAAAAGTAACAAGAATTCTCCAGTAACGCTGTTGCGAAATTTTCTAAGACGCGAGAAATTCTTAACTTGTTGCATAAAAATTGCTGCGATTTTTTCCAACAAAACGCCATATTCATAAAGGCAATCCCATTTGTTTTTCGATATTTCACGGAATTCCTGTCACACGCTGTGATTTAAACGAATAGAATAAAAAATTGCATTAAAAAAAAGCGATTTTTTTTTGTTCACACGCCATCGGTGCATGTTTATTGAACTTGAAAAAAATCGTTTCAAACTGAATGTGACGAGGCAAGAGACAAAGTGTAAATTCAAATAAATGGCAATGTTTGGCTTCCTCGCATATTGAAATGTTATCTGACTTGCACACGACGCACATTTTTCTCACATTTTTCTCGTCCTGTGGATATTATCACGGCAGAGGGATGACCTTCATTCTTCTCATAGCTCAGGCTCGACAAAGCCTTTAATAAATTTATTATCTTTCCCGTTTTTCCTGCTTTTTTTTCACCGACTATCAACCCCTTTTTCGAGTCGACCCCTTGAGTAGACACCAATATCCTAGAGAGAAAGAAAAACGATAGAAAACGCGGTTTCGAGATGGACTAACAATTTGTCTTCCCGTATCTCACGATAGCCTCGCTCTTTTCCTGCCACATAACGATTTCTCCACGTTAAAGGGAACAAAGGAAAGAATCAGATTCTATCGAGGGGCAAGAAAATTCGTGTGCACAGACCGTTCCGACTCGCGAGCCTCTTTATTATCAAAGTTTTTACACCACACAACCTCCAGCTCGACATCAGTCACGAATAGACACCCTCACACATACCCTTCCTACGAAGCGTGAAGGGTGAAAAGCTGAAAGTGTGAAAAGAGTGAATAAAAGGGCCCTTGTGAAAAAAACTGAGATCATCTGCACTGGCGATGTGCCTGGTGGGAAAAGTGAGTGTGAAAACGACGAGAGAATGAATCTCGAGTGTACTAAAGTACACAAACTTACAGGCTGCTTCAAAATGTTGACATAAATGTTAATAATTTCATTTACAAAGCGCAACCTTGTCATTCTTTGTATGTATTCTTGAGAGATTCCTCACGATATTATTTGGGACAAGATTTTTTTAAATTTGTCAACGTTATGAATTTTTTGTTCTCCTCAAAACGCTTGAAAGTTGAAACGAGTTAATTGACGAAATTATGGAATTATTTTTTCGCCTATAAATAAATTCAGAAAGAAGGTCTGAAAGGTTTTTCCCCTTCAATTGGCCGAGTATATTGTTACGAGGAAAGAATCGGAGCTGAAAAGGCCAGAGGAGGGTCGCATTTTCGAGGAGGATAAAAATTCTGTAGGAATTTTCATATTTATTTGCTTCGTCATTGGATAGTTCTTATCTTCGGCAATAGCCTTTCGATGCTCGTGAAGATTCAAAAGCCCAAATGCCTTATGAAGAGGCCTGTGAGCGAAAGGGCGCGGGGTGTTGAAAAAGACGAGGTGCGGAAAGTTGAAAGAGGCGAAAAGAAATGGAAAGAGTAGAAGACGGAAAAGGAGAAGAAGAAGCCAAGCGACTGATTTCTTTTTCTTGGTATAGCTTCATTAGTCGTTCGATAATTGATGTTCTATACATGTCCATCGTGACTAGCGTTAACAACATTTTTGTACCGCGAGTTCCGGATCTTTGATGTCTCGTTCAATCACCGTTTCTCACACCATTCCCTTTATATTTTTGCGTGTGAGTGTAAACGCGATGAAAAAAGTCAGACGGGTATGGCGAAAGCTTTTGCTACTTTTACACTCACACATACACTCTTACATTTCTCGCTTGCTCGGTGGAAAATTGATGAAAGCTGAAGGGGAGCCGCACAAAGATTCTAGAGAGCACGCTTGGAATTCTCACTTTGTCGTTTCTGCTACAACCCCCTCCCTTACCATCCCCTCGCTCCCTCAACCAGTTCATCCCCTTAACACTCTCGTAACTTTACTAGCTCTGAAGAAATTGATCCTGTGAGAGCCATTGCAGGACTTTGCGACAAAAAAATCTCATACAGCAGTTAATTCCAAGGTCTGAGGTGGATGTACACAGTTCCACCTCGATCGACTCTTGACTTTCCTCCATAAGGTTCCACTGAACTCGCGTACAAAAAGACCGCGATCTTAGAAAATCGTTGTTACACACAATATCGGTTTTGATCGATGTGAGCTTTAAGGCACTTTACACGAGGCTGCTACCTTTCGTATTGGAACTTACAGGCAATTCATTTTATTTTTTAATCTCCGCTTTGTAATAAAAATATTGGGAATTGGGAACATTTATTTTTCGAGCCCAGGTTGCCACACTGGGTCAATTTGACCCAAACCCAAAATTGATCCCTGAATTCGAAGCAAACTAAAGATCATACGAAAAAAAAATTCTGTTCTGGGTCCCCCAGACCCGATCGAATAGGATTGGAGATTAATTGTTTTTTTTTTATCTTACCGACTATGGTGAGATACACCATGTGACCGATGGGTTTGACACTCGTAGAGCCCAGAATCCTTACGTTGAGGATATCGTATCCTCAGGGTCCACTCTTCGGCAAGGGGAGCGTGCATCGCCTCGAACCGCTGATCGCTCGTGTAAGTGTATCGCCCAACAGTTAGCAGGTGAATGTCTCGATGCCTGACCCAGGAAACCTGGAAACCAAATGAATACTGCGTTAATAATTTTGACGATTAGAAATTTTGTGCAAAAAATATTCAGTCAATTTTTTTTCTTGGTCGTGTGCGTTACTTTTAGTGGTTACTTCATTTTGGAGCACAGCTGCTCGAAATTATTAACTCAATCGTTGTAGATAGTCAAGATTTCCGAGACTAGGGAGAAAGAAAATCGAGGAAAATGCATGCGAGCATTGTTGCCCATTAAATTCTATGTTTTTTGGGCTATCTGTGACGTTGACGTTATTTAATAGCGAGGCAACGACGAAACATAGAAAATGCTTGGATCTGTGTGTGTGGCTTATCACTGCTCTCACGCCCCGTCGCTTATATGATTGAACGATAAAACTTTACGCTCTCTGTCTTATCCGCAAAGTTTACAGCTCTATGCAGGATCCATTGTAAGGCGATTACTTGGTATTTTTACAACAGTGAAACCTCCCATCGTATAACCACACCTCGCGTCCATATCAATTTTTTTTCTCCTCACCGAGATTCGTGTCAGTTTTTTCACCCTTTTTGCATTTTTTCTCGCTAAACTTTCGCCCCATATTGGCTTGCACGCAAATCTCCATCGTAAATGTCGAAAGCCTTCTACTTTGGCAATCCGCGGCGAGATAATACGCGTGTAACGAGATCACCGAAGAAAAACGATACGAGCGATTCACTTTTATTTAAGGATTATAAAATTTTATCGTTCTTTTAATTTATGCAGACGAGTGGACAGCCCGATTGAATAATTTCACTTCATCGTCATTCGTCATAATTGCGTATTATGATTATTTGATGCAACTTTTTCATTCGAGCTTCGGCTGATTTTCAATTTATACGAAATTATTGCCAACAATCTCAATGCAAAATTTACCTTCTCGTCCTCGCATTCGATACAAATATGTAAACAAAATCAGAGCGATGGAAAATTTCATTAAAATTCAATGGCAATTTGAACTTTGTGCTCAATACCAACATGGAGAGAAATCAACCAGAGCAGGAGAATCGGGAAAATAATAATACAGAATGTGTAACGACGCGACCACAATGCACCAATCTACGATTAATGAGAAACTGTCGTCATTAAATTTTCCTTCGAAACAGTGCGAGGAGAAAGCTCTGCTGAATATTATGCTCGACTGCATGTAACTCATTTCTGAAATCAAGATTTGGTGCTATTTAAGGGTCTCCACTTGACCTCTTGTGTGTTAATCGACGTTAAAAATATGTCACGCAATAAAAAATGTACAAGAGAAAAATAAAGGTTTCTGCTAATAAACAGTCTTCGCCTTTAATGCAAGCTGCACAGGCCTGAAGGCTACCGAAGTATTTTTGGTCGTACATGAAAAAAAAAGCACCTTCGAGACTGAAGGTTTTACATAAACCGTTGGCTTGCAAACCATGAGCTTTTCAGGAGTGAACGACGAATGTAGAGCTGCACAAAAAATCGCACGCACGTCAAAAAGGCCTTTGTTGCAATTTCAAACATGGGAGTGAAAATAAATTCGCCACTCGTAAAAGGGATTGATTTATTTTAGAATGTCCAGCATTCCATTGAGCTTGAAATTCTTTCATGGGCACTGCCCATCGGAGCTACGCTCTTCGCTCGAATACTGTCAAATATAAAATCTTCTATTTTCATTTTTGCTAGGAAAATACTCTTTGACGAAGATGAAGTGCAACGCGACAGAGACTTTCCTCATTAACTGGTCATTAATTACTCGAGGGAAATTGGCTTTATTGAAGTTTCTAATATTTACCGTTAAATTCCCGAGATTCTTGACTCGGCAAACGAGATGAACAGTTTTCCCAACCAATCCTGTCGTATTCGATTCCACGGTTGTGTCGAAATAAGGTCCTGTCTCCGGTGTCGGTCGGTCCTGAAGGAAGTCGCTGATGAAATTCTTTGGTTGGTGAGCTGTGCCTTCTGTAAAACACAGAGAAAGCCATTTCTTCATCAATTTGTATTTTATAGAATTTTCATGTTTATTCCGTGGATTCACTCTTTACATTGAATTTTGAGAGAAAATTTGGACGATCAAATTTTTTATCATTCGTCTCGTGCTGCATTCTCAAAAATTGACTTCAAGATAATTTTTATTATTACTTATTAATTATCGCGTTCGTACTTATTCAATGAGAAAATTCGTCGCGATGGACAAAGCCAATTGGACAGACTCGAATAGTAGTTCTTAGCCAAGAAACGCTGCACCACAATGAAATGATATTCCGGTGCATGATTGAGAGGTTGGTAATCGTTTTTCTTCTCATAACGTGTGTTTGAAACGTGTACGAAACTTGGAATCGGTACAAACTGTAACACTTTGAAAATGAGAGGATGAGTTAGGCTCGTTAACGCGTACCACAAAATCGTTGAATATAGTCGAGCGCCCTATATATATGTATGGGGAAATATGGTTTCTGGGGTCTTTCGGGCATGAGTTATAATTGGCCACGCTGCCAAAATTCAATCGCCAATTTGATTACGAAACATGATGCTTATATGTATACAGAGGTGCACGTATAGACATCGCATATTTCGGAGGGTACAAATATGCATGTGTGTGCACGTATTTACTTGCATACAGATGACGACTCTTGGTTCAAGAGTCAGGCAGAGTGTAAGGGACAAATGTGAACGCCACTCACTGCAGCAGGTTTCATAGTGTTGCTGGCAAGTAAATTCGAGCATATACATTCGCTGCATATTTTCAAATACACATACACAAGCTGAATTATTAAATATATTCATGTATGTGCATGCAATACTCTAATTTAACGAGAAACAGAAATACACTCGACGTTTTGTTGCTCCGCACTGCGGCAAATGTAATCTTCGGTGTATTCACGGTCGCTGCACAAGTGCAGGTGTCTCGTGATCGATATTGTTCCAAATTCTTATTTTCGGTTAAAATATCTTTTGTGATATTTATTTTTTCGATGGATACACTTCGGAGGAGCGATTACTGGCATTTTTGTTTGAAAATTAAGTTGAAATGAGCTCGTGGAATTTTGATGTAGAAATGAGCGAGTTTATTCATTTTCTTCCATTAATTCGTACGTGTTTCGTGTTACTCTGCAAGGAAATATTCTTGTGCCTTGCACATTTGCAAAATAATTTGACGTGCAGAACGAATATTCAGCTGGAACAATGTCGACTGGTAAAATTGGTCCTCTGAAGCCAGAATTTCGTGTGTTCGCTCTGGAAGCAGCTCTGAATATCACGTGCACACATAAATGCACTTCTCTTACACGCAGATCTAGTTTGCGGTTTTTTTCACCGAATTACGAACCAACATTCCATTTTGCGGGCTGGAATTCTTATTGGAACGCACACGTGCATATCACCGTGTGTGCTTTTAATACGAGCACAAATATATGTGTATTTAAAAATCTGCATAGATGTATAGATGTGAGAAAGTTCAAATGCGGTTTTGTACGAGAACGCTAGGAATTATTTAAATCGTAGAGAGTGGCAAACTTTTCTCATTCCAAAATGGAATTTCAGTTCGAGTGTCAACTTGACCATGTGTTTCGCTGCTATGTACGTTTCAGGAGCTGGAAAGTGGGAGATTCGTTTGAAAACTCGACGTTTGATGGAGATAAAAATGAGGAATCCATTGGATTAAACAGAAATGCTCGCCCAGCCTTTAATATCGTCTCATTAGCATGTAATACGAAACGATTGACCAATTAGAATCTCATGAGAATCGGTAATCTCCTGATTTCAAAGTGAATCTAATTGTTCTGTACGAGTGGATCGAGAAACTCGAGACGTTGTCCGTTAATGACGTTCGCAAAGATGCACGAAGAGAGGCCAAAGGATTTTGCACAATGCAGTGTACTTTCGTCGGATTTCTGTCTCCTTTCCGAGTTAAGAAATCGTGAATAAAGGAGAACGTTACAAAGCTCGTCCGGTTGAGAACGTGACGAGAACGCACATCCATGTATGGATAAAGAGGTGCCAAAAGCTCTGGAAGCTTAATGCTCGTAGATCTTGTAGGAGGTGAGAGACAGAACGATAGAAAAAAGGACAGAAAAGGAGACAGAGAGAAAACACGGTACGAAGAAGGGAAGGAGAGCCAAGCAGGCAGATGTAGCGAGTCACATGCAAGAAATGATATTCGCTTCGTTGTTCAAACACCCGGAAAGGACGGAGGATGGAGGGTGAATGAAGAAGCGACTTGAGCTAGAAAGTGGAGAAGAAGCCTTGTCGTTGATGGTCTGAACAGTACGGGCTGTTTCTACTGGCACGAAGGTGTCGAGATATGATGATATAAAATAGTGAAAGGGAATAAGATAATAAGGGAGCAAGACAAAGCCACAAAAAGAGGAAGCGAGTGAGCGCAGGGAGGTGAGAAAAGGGAAGATGTCTCTGGGTACGCTGCGGACCATCAAGAAGGTGATCCCCACTGGAGATCCTCCTCGCGCAGCCGAGAACTGCACAGGGAGCCATTCCTTCCTACAAGAATA
This sequence comes from Hyposoter didymator, assembly GCA_037952995.1. Taxonomy (NCBI): domain Eukaryota; kingdom Metazoa; phylum Arthropoda; class Insecta; order Hymenoptera; family Ichneumonidae; genus Hyposoter; species Hyposoter didymator. Next base: position 6,337,995 of record JBAJMU010000007.1, read on the forward strand.
AAAGACAAAGATAACGTGGAGCACGGAGAGCGAGAAGAAGAGGAGAAAACTCGACAGCAGCCAGAAGAGGATGCATAAGAATGGAAACCACGAGGGAAGAATGAAGCAACTTCTGTTGCACGGGGGAAAGGGTTAAGGGTGTGCAGGGAGTAAAAGTACGTGACTCTATAACGATACGCATTTGTTTTTAGAAGTGGAGGACGACTTAAAGAAAAATGTCTGTTCCGTGAAAGCAAAGGATTGGAAATTGTAACGCAGTCGTGATGTTTATTCAAATTTAATATCGTTTCGTCGCGCGTATATATAAATATATATATTTATAGAATAGTAGTAAAATTTCGCGTGGTGACATACAGGAACCAGCATTTTCCGGTGCCATTTGCGATAGAGATCGTTCCACGTCCTAGTGCGGCTTTCCACCCTTTCCAAACGCCCCTCTCGTCCTAAGGGATGCTCTGTGCGACCCACTCCACACAGTGAGAATCGAAACAGTTGGTGTTGCCGGGATAGAGAAAGAAAACGGGGCGGGGGCGGCAATAGCAGGAAACCCCTTTTACGAGGATCCCCGGTGCATGGACGATGAAGTTTTAAACGCTATACAAAACTCGATGTATTCATTCGTATTCCTCCGGTTAACCACATATTTCCAGCTCCGTTTTGATAAAGCAAGCCAATCCGTGACTTTTCAAACAAATTAATGTCAGCTTAATGGAACAATTCATACACCGAATTTTCCATGCAAATAATACGATTACTTTGTCAACTCGAAACATTATCAAGAGTTATGGAAACTGGGTCTGGTTGCCCCGAGGAGCAGATTGTCTACCGGCCTGTAGGTCCGGAGTAGCCTAATCGAAACATGAGCGTTCGTTTACAAATTGCTTGACGTAACGATGTACTCAACAATTAACGAGTTTCAAATTCCATTGATTACATTGGCCATTAGTCAGTCAACCTGGACTCTGAGGCAATCGAGCCTGGTTTCTCAATTTCAAATTGATCATCGTAAAGTCTAAGATACTCAATGTTTTCCATCTTCTATGCAACAGCGCAATGAAGGTCCATGATAAAACGCAGCCAGACTAATTTTGAACCAGGTGGCTAGTACTTGGATGTGAGAAATATCGCTAAACGACTTTAAAGCAAAAAAAGAAAAAGAATAAGCTTAGGTGAAAGCTCACTAAAAGCACATGTTGTATACGTGTGTTGGTACGGAGCATAAAGTGAGAATATAAACCGGTGGGAATAATGCGTAGAGCTTCCTGTGTATGTGTATGTTATGCATAAGTGTAGGCGTGGCAAGCACCACGGGCGTCCGGAGAGAGCACCGTTTGCTAATTATGCGGGGCCCTAATTAGAAACGAGCTCGCTCTGTGGCTCTCAGCTTTGGTTCCTTGTGCCTTTTCCTTTCTCTTGCTCTCTAGTCTCTCTCTCTCTCTCTCTCACTCCCTCTCGTCCTCTGACATGCACGACCACACAAGTTTGCCCATTTTCCCCTCGTTCACTTTTAACTTTACTGTTTCTCTTTCTCTCTCTCTCTCTCTCTCTCTCTCTCTCTCTCTCTCTCTCTCTCTCTCTCTCTCTCTCGTTTACGTTCATTTTACTTTCGTTCATCTTCCGTTCTCCGAGCAAATTCATGCTCTTGAGAATGCAAGAAATACCGAGTGACTTGACGACGTCGAAAGTAATAGAGACAGCACAGAAAAGTAACATCTGCTACGAATCTCACTCGCCAGCAAATAACTGGTGTTTAATGTTCAGTCATTTTTATTGCATCTCGTCAACGGCAACGGAAGGCACGATCGAATGTGAAGAATAAAAATTTACATGCAATTTTTTGAAGAAACTTTTACTGGAAGAAAGTAAAGAAAACAGAAAAACAAAGAATCAAAACTCAACGTTTTACCGGAAAAGTTAATCACAGGTTCGAGAGTTATTGAAACCACGGTCCACGAATAAATGGGGAAAATTTGAGAAAGTCTTCATCGATAGCTCTTGGAATTTGGAATAAGTGGAGATTTGATAATTTTATAAAATATTCTCAAGCTTCGAAAAGACCGTGAATTTATAGTTCAATATATATCCAATCTCATTTAATTCACCAAAATCGTAAGCGTTTGCGTTTAATAGCTTTTAGATGGCAATAGGTGCTTGAAAGCGAATAGAGACATTTACATTATTCTCCAAGTGTTCTCGAGAAAGCTCGTGACCTCGTTGGTTGACCACATACGACGTAACGCTACACGATCTAATGGTCCAATGTTCGCTACTCCGGACTGGAATATTTCCCCAAAATGACTTTATATTCCGATGAACGAGGCTCGAATTTACCTTCTAGTGAACGTAAACTCCGTCGTTTTCGTCTTCGAGATAAAAGTTGCATAACGCATAGAAAATGTTATTTATATACGTTTTTTTAAGCGTCAAATCTTCACAATGATAGCGTGCCAAGTTGAATACAATAATATCTCATTAACCACCAAAGAAATGATTAAAAAATCGACGAAACTATTTAAGAAACGATGACGATGTAATAAATACTCATAATTATCAATTAAAAAATCTAATCGCAACTCTTTGAGACTGTCTCGTTCGAGGCAAGGCCAAAAATCGAATTACAAACTCGATAAAAAAGCAATTAAAATCGCGTCAAGGTGAATGAGAGGAAAAAGCAAGTCACAATGCAATGAAAGGCGAATGGAGATTTTGAAATAAAAGAGACAAACGTTTTCATTGTACCAAAAATGAAATTACGGTCAGAGTAAACAGTCCTCGTAAAACGAGGATTCATATGCGGCTCGTTACTCTCTAAGAAATGATAAAACCATTCGTGGTAGACGGAAAAGTGATAAATGAGAAGAAAAATGAAATATCAGGAAGAGAAGCTTTAACGTGTTTGTTGAAAAAGAAGAAAAAAAAACAACGGAATACAAGGAAAAGGAAAGAAAAAAAATGATGATGGTTTGTGTGTCTGGTGAGCTTCCTCGCCTCAACCTCTTTATGTATACAAACGTACAAGCTTTCCACTGCTTACTGTTTTCCCAACTTACTTCCTGGCTCTCCACTCACTATATACTTTATACGCTCGGCCGAATAAACGAGACGACTAAACGAAAATACGAGAGGCGTTTTAGATGCTACGAAGACGCACCATTGTTCGAATTGTACGTTATGTATAGCCACCCTTTCTCTCTCTCCGTTGTTACGAAACCGGCTGGAAATCCCCGCAGTTGCCAGTTATGGAGACCAACGCCATATACTCACATGTCTCTGTGTTTCCGTGTCCAATAAAAGCTCCTCCAGTCACAAAGACTTCGGGAAACAGTAACGATGTCGCCAGAGAAAATATGAGTGAAAGGGTCTCTCAAGAATCCATTTCCAGTCGTCGCTTTCGTATTTTTATCGGCAATAATTTCGTCCAGAATCTCATTTATCAATCAAACATTATTTCCCATTCGTTTCACAAAGAATTTCCAAACTGCACATTTCCAGGAAGGAAACAAATTTTTTATTCGAAATTAATCAAAGACAAAAATCTCCAACTCGTTTTGACACGTTTGAATCGTTGCAGTTTAACGTTCCCCCGTTGCTGTATCAAATGGAAGTTTTTTCGTGAATATTTTCATTCTCATTCGAAATAAACATTTTTTACTAAATATTTGACATTTTTCGAAGCTCCTTCGCGATATTCTGTTCAGTCAACAAGATATTACGTGTTTCCACTTCCGGATTCTCGTTCGCGAGACGCGAAAGACTGCACCAAGTGAAAATGTAGGAAAAATAATTCTGTCAGTTATTACGAGATGAATTTGCAGAGTCCAGATTTTTTTCGTTTTTTATTATTTAATGTAACTCTTACCGTTTCGTCTCACGTCGAGTGATATGTACGATGAATATTTAAAGCACATTTTCTCTCGTCAGTAGTGTACTCGTGTGTGACTCAAGATCACTCCGGCCAAGCTCAAAGCTCATGCCTACACCCGGTGTCTTTTCTACTCTGCTTTTTCGCGTACATTTTAGAGACCCTGGGGTGGACCAAAAAAAAAACGACCACATCGTTAAGCCAACTTCACTTGGAGGGTTCTAATTTTGAATTATGAAAGAGAACCGGACAAATTCGTGAGTCCAGTCACACTCGAGTTCACGAAAAGTGTGTCAACGTTAGACGTCAAAGAGAGTAAGAAAAAGAGGCTCAACATTTATTTCGCAGCAGCAGGATTAGGCTTTCGATTAGTTGGAGTTTTAGGAGTAATTAATCAATTTAATTGACGTTTCAATTGACAAAATTTCGTCTTTCAAATTTGTTACGTGATAATGAAAAACGTCCAGCCGATTTGTCGGATTGTACCTTTTTCCATTTGTTTCGTTCTTTTTTTTTTTTTACCACGAAAAGTCAGTGGACTATGACCGAGCTCGAAATTGTCATGGGACAGCTGTGGCAGTGCCATGAACTGCAGCTGGTCTATGCTCTTTGTGATGGAACATCTTGTCTGTTTCTGGAAAAAGAGAAACATAAAGAAAGAGGAAAAGGGAGGAATGAGAAGCTGAGTAAAAGTTTGAGAAACTGCAAGAGATATTATGGGCGAAAAAAAAGGGGGAAGAGACAGACAAGTCTCGGCCGAATTTGAAGACGAAGTATTAACATGTATGCATGAAAGTGAACATGTACCAACGTTCACGAAGTTTCATATGCTTTCTGAGATAAAGGAGCGAAGAGAAGCAGAGCAAGAGCACGTATGATGACATTACATTATTCTCCTTTTATCTCACTTCCTCACCTTGTCTTCTTCATCCCTTTTGCCTTGATATGCTCGACCCTCGTGTGAGAACTGATCGTCACACTTTTTACTTTTTAAAGGCTTTGAAATATGCGACGAAAAGGTGTAAGACAGAGAGAGAGAGAGAGAGAGAGAGGAGAGAGAAGAGTTTGAAGGGATGTGTGTACAGCTCCGAGGGAAAATCTTCTTCCTGATGGTTTTTTTTAAGGTCCCTAGAAAAAGATTTCTCGCCAGCAGCCACCAGCTCAGCCATGGATGTGTTTGTATATATATGTAGAAGTTAAGTCGTTCAAACTCGCAAAACTTCCATCCGAGCACTTTTTCGTCATTATCGTTATTATTAGCAGCGCACCAGGGTCACTGAGGCGACATCGTTCTGTGCAAGTTGTATACCTTTATAATCCATGACCTGAGCGGCAGAGAAAAAAAATAAAAAAAAGCTCACAACGCTGGAAAGCTGCATGCCATCCTCGACAGAATTTTCGTACAGTCGAAATCTTTCCATCCGTAAAGGAAAAGAAAGGACGAGCAAAGGTTTACGAAGTCAACGAACGGTTTCAGCGAACCAGAAAATATTTCTCCCATCGGGTCCACCTTTTCTCTTTACACAGTTATTATTTATTCAGGGTAATATGAGCAACGATAATCGCCTTCCTGGATAATATAAAAAAATAATGCATAGTCTGTCTTCAAAACTTTTGGAAAAAATGCGAGAAAAATCGTTATAAAATCATCTCGAGCATTAATGAGTGTAATTAAGTAGAAAAAAAGACTGGCAACATCGCGAATGACTGGCTCGGCAATAATTCAGTCAGCGATTATCTCAGCACATTCGTAACAAATATGACAGGATCCCTAATAGTTTGTAATTAGACAGCAATAATAATGACGTCGGAACAATAGATGAACGCGTGCGACCAACGAAATTATACCGTTAGAGAATTGCAGTTTCGCTCGATGTTTTACTGCATTTTGCATTATAGGAATAACGAGACCACGACCGAGATTTTCACGCTCTCGTTACTTGCTGCTATAAGTGAGGTTTTTGCGTTGAACCATGTACTCCAACGCGTATGTATGAGTATTTACACAGACGCACGTGGGTATGAGTGTGTCAAGTGTACTAAAATAGGAGGACAAGGGGTAGAAAAGCTTTTATCCGTTGCCGCAAGAGCATAAATTGTAAATTGTACATCAGGTACGCACCAATGCTCGTTGCTGAATTTTCGAATTGCATCCCCCTTTCACGCGAGATCCTCTCTCCCTTTCTCTTCGCCTGCTGCTCTCGATTTTCGGGAATGGGGGCTTTATAACGCTCGTCGTCGTGGCGTGATAATGGCCACGAATCAGAGAGAAATTAATGCGACGTAGCCAACCGATGTGATCGCACACGATGCAATCTCCTGATGCACCCATACAAATGTCTCTCCACATAGCTAAACGTATACCGTACGACGCCATATTACGAATAATATTGTCGAATACATATAGATCGTAATAATACGTTCGACGATAACCATAAGAGTGTTTATCGCATGAAGAAGAGAATTCACGATCATTGTGAAATAGTATATATCGCTTTACAAGAGCGTTTATCGGTCACAACTGCACCACACTTCGATTAATCAAAGTGTATCGGTCGCGTCACGGACCGATTCAATGTACACGCGAATACGCCAACGTCTCTGCGTGCATGCATATCGAACTAATATTTCGAGAATACGTCGTGGATGATCAAGCATAATATTACCACACCCTGCCTCCGCCCGGCTCAGCCAACAACACAGAAGCGAGAAATTGATACGCCAAGATTCATGCACGTGTGTGCTCCAGAATTCCAGCCTGTGTTCCACCGTCTTCCTATAATCAATTACACAAATGTGTACACTCACTGCGCTCACTCAATTCAATGAAACTAAGAACATTGTTCCTTCTATTGTTCCACAATGATTTGTTGAATTCTCGTCACGCACCTCAGACTTTGATCATTCTTTACACACGCCATTACGTAGCGAGACTTTGTGATATTCATTGTGAACACAGGGTGTGGACACTCGTGGATAAAGCGCTCGAGGCTAACGACTTAATTGAGTTGGAAATTCATGCGACTTGATGACTCTTGACCTGCGCTGGGAAAAGTCGTTTTTGTTTTAGCCTCTTGGAATACATTTCAGGATCTTCAACGCGTACAGTTTCCGCCATTTATCTAGATCGATGTGTCGATGTTTTGAATTTTTAATGAAAATATGAAAAGTTTGCATTTTTATGAAAAACGTGTGTGATATTTTTTTTGAATTTTCAGGAAATCAAAGAAAAATACTCAATCGGCGATATCGTGGGAAAATAAAAATTCCCTCTCGATCTCAATGAGTTTGGGGAAAACGAAGTGGCATGGAAAATGGTCGTTAGAAAAGGGTCCGATTAAAAACTATTCGACATTTAATTCTCGGCTGTCTCACCGCAAAACCAAGAGCTCCTGGCACACGCAAATGAAACGGCAGTTTATATCCAATTCTCGCGCCTCTGGAGTCTGGCCGTTGGCACAAAGTCGAATTAATTAACGGGATCGAGTGTGCGACGGAGGTTTCGGGGGTGGTTAGTCTTGATCGTTTTCTCTCCCTTTCAGCCGGCGAAATTTAATGGCAAACAAGAGAAAGGGTGCACTAAATCTTATGATTTGCTAATTTAAACCAGTGAATCACTCGCCGTTGAATGGCTATTAATTGGATACATAAACTTTGGTAAAATAATAATTTATACAATTCCGGCTTTTAACTTTTTTAATCTTCCCCTTAAAGCCGAAGTAATTGGAAATTGCTGACTGCGAAGCAGAGAGAAAAATATTTCTTTCAACAGAGAAAAATTATCGCGCCGGGAATGCGACGCAGCGACGGTGTTCATACGATTGGTAAATAATCTTGAATCCTTATTCCTGTAATGAGCACTTAAGCTCTGACACACGTGTGAGCAAGTAGTAAAACGTACGAGGAAGCATAAAAACGTAATCGCGCTAAACCAACAGACTCCAGTGCGGTAAAAGCTTATACAGGCGTGTTCATCGGTCCAAATGTTAGCCGGCATTGGAAAAGCGTACATAAGGAGTAGCAGAGAAAACTAGAGGAAATGGAGAACGAAGCGGAAACAACGTACGCAACGTTGCTTTCCCTCGTTCAAACACTCATCTTTCCTGTCTGCTTGCTTCTATAGTACCACCGCTGTTGCGTCCTCTCATTCCACTCTCATCTTACTCCCCTTGCCTCTTTCTTTTCCTCAAAGGTTTGAGTGTATACCATATCCGAAGCTTTTCAGGGCTTTTGCAGAGCGTGCACCCCTATTTTTCGTGGTCACCACCCGAGCCCTCTCTATCCTCTTATTTTCTCGTTTCTATTTCTCGAATGCTCTCCCGCGCTCAAAATTCGCTTCCTCTGCTCCTTCATTTTCCGTGTTATCTTTAAAAGGACACATTCGTCGACTACACAAAGAAACCGCGCCAGCAAATCTCTCTTCGTCGGTTTCTCGTTAAGCACTTTCAACCTTATACAATGTTGTTGCGGTGAGCATTTCCGCTGGAAACTCCCGTTTCGCATGGCACTGTTAATTGCCTGAACCTTTGCTAAATCCTCGCAGCAGTACGAACCTTGCAATTATACTGATAATCGTCTTGACATAGAAAGCTAACCCAACTGATTCTTTTCATCCCCAACCTTGTGTCGCCCCAAAATCCCTGTTGAGGTCAAAATATGCAACATCCTCATGCCTCATGATCTTTCAGAACCATTGCACGCGGTAAATGCAACCCTTAAAGTACGAAAAACATCGAAGACTCTAGAATCTTGACCCCCTTTCCGAATGAAACTTTTTCGAGAAATGAAAAATACTTCCCATTATTCTAACAACATATTATAACAACGAGAGTTTTTGGCGTTTATCGTTTTGGTGACACCTGACGAAACGGTAGACGAAACGGTATCGTGACACGAAACCATTTACTATAAAAATGATAATTGTTTGGTAGCACGTAATGCGTTGATCTATCGAGTCTCACGACTTTGGAAACGGTCAGCTTTGCCCTTTTCAAGGCAGGGACACTTTTACTTCAAAGCACAAAAATTCATTGGAGACGTTTGAAATAAAATCTATAAAGGAGACGCCAAAGAAATAAAGATAATCGATGATACGTATTTATTATCATCTACGGTTTGGAATGGTGTCCTCGGTATATGAACAAAGTATATTCGATAGATGAAAGCACCTGACCTTTTTTTCTATCACTTCAGTTGGACCTTTGCCCTGTGCTCTTCGTTCGCTCCTTTCCTTATCTCCACCGCCCACCCATCGGCTATATTATCGCCGAGGAACATAATAAGATGAGATTTCAGATGATTCTCTCATTTATCTCGTTCCATACTCATCCCAACAGAATCCTCTGCTCTTATATTCTCCTTTGTTCCACTCGACAAAAGAAAATTTTCGTTTCCGGATGACCGATATCGAGCATGATAAGTCTCTTCCACTGGCAGTCGAACAAGAGATTCTTCAGCGTTCTTCTTATCCGAAGCCACAGTGGGTCGTCTTGAGATAATAAAAATCAGGTATATTTTTAGAAGAACTGTTCGCCACGTAAATTCCGTCAATTTTACTCGTTCGCCGATAGTAATTTTCGACTTTCCGAGCATTGCGATTTATTAGATTTCATGTGTTCCCTCATGAGCTATTCCTCTATCTGGTTAGTTAGGAATGGAGTGTAATCTTCAAAATGCCAGTGCAATTATCGTGGCCACAAGAATCTTGACATTTGCTACGAAATAGTTGAGCGAAAGCTTGTAAACTATTCGAGACAATTTGGGAACTGGAGCTGGATAATTTGCAACAAAGAAATTGGAGTTATTCATGTTTTGACATCGTTCATGTACTTGTCTACACAAATTCTTTATCCCAACTGTTCTTGTGTAATTTAAACGCGTTTGTCTATATCTGTATGTGCAGAGTGTGTAACTATAAAACTTTCACTCCCTCCTTCTCTATTCTCGAGGGATTATTGCTCCCTTTCCATCGGCATCCACCGTGTACTTTGCACGCGATCCACAATTCTCTCCGCCCACCGGCTTTGCCATACAGGAGCTCGTTTCAGATCCCAGACTTGAGAAGAAAATCGTGTAAATAACTGGTGTGGGGATGATAAAAAGGGATGGGCTGGGGCCCTGGTACTGCCTCAACCCAAGTTTTCTCACTGAAATTTAATTAGTGTAATGTTAATTGAAAAAAATGAGCCATGAACGAAAGGAACATTCGACAGTGGCTTTCATCCTAGCATAAAACGTATCTTCATGTTTTTATCAAATAGGACGTTGATACGAGACCTTGGAAATGATAAAACTGCGAGGAATTCAATTTCCACGAATATTTTTCTGTATTCATAGAAATCTATTGGAACATATAATGAAAAAGGTGAAGAAAATAAGAAAATAAAAAAGAAAAGAGGCAACGCTTCATTCTTTTGTGCCATACGATTGTTGTTGCTATTCCACTATTCAAGAACCGTCTATTCGTACCGAACGGACATTGATTTCTTGATGTATTCAGATTGGCACGCGCAACTTGGGCGAAGGTCTTGCTTCCCTCGGGAAAAGTGCGGAGCAACGAGAAAACTTATAATAACGGCTTATCCCGAATGTACAAGTGAACCGAAGGGTTTCGATGTATGCAACGGAAAAAGTTAGTGATGACGAAAAACCCGACGAAGAAAATAATAAAAAACGATGAATTCCTGTAAAGAGCTCGCGCTGAGCACTTTCACGTGAAATCGCTGACAATTGCGGAGGTGTCTGAGCGATAAGAAGTGCAGCGATCTTAGCACTTAAGCCTCTTAAGAGCTTTGCCGCTTAATTAAGGAGCGCGAGAGGAACAGCTTTGGGTTGAAAGAGAAAGAATTGCACCGAAACAGAAAACGTAAAGAAGTAGAAGAGGCGAACCGTTAGAGCCGTTTCTCAGAAGACCATTTATTCGAGCTCAAATTTCGGAAGCCCTTTCTACGCTTGCCCAACTTCTTCAACACTTTAGACCATTTTGAATACGAGTCGCTTTTAGATTCCCAATTAAACTCTCCTCAAATGAAATTTCCAAGCAGAACCATGAAAGGCTGCTGTAATAGAACTGAGAAGAAAATTGCCAGCGTGCACTTATTTCTAGGGACCCATTGGTATGCGAGTACTCCGATATACGTGGCAAAAACGCATAGGAATCAAAAGGGCTGAAGCAATTATATTGGCAACAAATGCCAAAGACTGCAATCAGTTTTAATTGACGAAATCCCCGCGACGAAATCGCTAACGCGATTATGTTTAACTGCAATTTAAAAAATGCCATCAATTTAATCCACGACATTGATTAAGCGTACAATTTCTACCAAGCAACAGCAGCTTATTTTGCTTCCCTTCTTTTAAGGATTAACGGGAGTTAATGCGGGCTGCCGCATCGTTAGAGTCATCAGAAGCATTACGCGATGAGCTCTGGTTATACATCAGCAACGTAATAATGCCGTAACTCGTTGGGACTCAGTTCAGCTGGATATTCATGAGAACTTGCCACTGGAAAGGGCGTATGATGTTCCCCTCATGGCAAACCAGCTTAAAAGTCGAGTCATAAACATCTGGAGGTCGATCGATAAGAACCGCGATGAGTTCCCCATCCACATCAGTGGATCGAGACAATGGTTGCACGAAACATGGTAGACTACTAAAGTGAGTTGTGAATGAAAGGCTCCGCGGTTGATGGATCAATGGGAATTGCTTGGTTGACCGTTCAAATGACGTTGATCCATCGGAATATCAGTCCCGAATTGCACTTCCGAGGTCGCTGTAACCGACCCATGGCTTTCATATTTAACGCATTGCCCGCATTCTCACACTAGATGTTCCACGGGTCGATCCAGATTCTCATGCAAGATATCGCTTCTATTCAACATTTACTGTCATTGCTCATTCGTTGTGTATGCCTTTGTGCTTCGTATAGCCTTGGATATTGGCCCGGAATTGCCGTGGATTCAAGTGGTGGCGTCGATACACTTCTCTCTCGGGATCTGAAAGTTTATGACCATTGGATGTCTAGTAAAATGATGGTATGGATCATAATCGATGATTAAATAATTTGATGGATTATGAAGTCCTGGAATGGACTTTCAGCAGCTGCTCTGGATCTTTCATGGTGTCATCATCGCTCATCCAATAAAATGGGCCATCGTTGATCTTTGGAAGTTAACAATGCTATCAGACCGTCATATGGTCTCTGGATTAGCAACAATTATGCACTCAGGAGCAGGGATCTCGACAGAAATAATGCAGATTGACCGCAGGCTGAGTATCGATTTGTCATCGACAATGGTTCTGATATCCTCTTATGATACAATGTCTTCTCTGCGTATGGACATAGGCTCGAGGATGTGAAGGTATTCAGAGACGTGACTAGGAATATGGTTCATTGTCAGTAGCGATTTGGACAAGCGATTTCCTGCGATACCCTTGTTTACACTATTGTGGTTCGAAGCGCATGTGAAGCAATAACAGGGAATCAATGATAGAAGAGAAACCAGGAACAAGAGAAGGAAGAGATTGCTGCGCCTGTACAGGTTACGAAATTCATGGAGTTTACCTCCAGAGTATATCTTCGGTTTCCGGATTATTCTGTACCAACGATGACGCTAACGGCGTTTGGTAACCTCTAGCAACATATGGAAGGTATGCATATATTTATTCATATATTACGCTTGTGAGTCGTACCGAACCTGGTAGATACGGATATTCATGAGCACGGAGTACCAGAATAGCGTGACATGGAATTCTAGAAAATCGCTACACTGGAGAGAAGGGATGTTCCATAATTGTACGACCAAATCTACCGATTCTGATCTCGAGGTATAGAATCTCGTAGGTGAACACGAACCAGTTGCGTGGTAGCGATATATCCTAGTGGCTCTTGGGACACATAGTACCGGGAAACCGTAAGTTATGTTGCTCCGAATACTCTGCTTTATATTCCGTGCAAATATTTATCTCCATACACGACATCGTCTACGACGAAACAATCAGGCCCCCTATCGCGAGATCTATGTGCATCCCGCTGTAATTGCATTAAAATAAATGCAACATACCTGGCTCATACGAGCAGGAGTGTCGAAGCCATTCCACGAACAGTTCTCCCGTTGGAGAGGCAAGGCAATGTGTAAGGCGATATAAAGCTATGAATCGTGAATATCTGATAAACGTGATTCGCAGCGTCAACTTGTTGGTACACACTGAATAATATTTATTCAAGTGCGTACTCAAAGGATAATGTGAATAGTTTATCAATTCGTATTTGCATGGGTAGCGTGTGTTTATCAATTGAAGCAAAGCTGCTTCGTATTCGTATTCAAATTATTAAGCATTCCATTTGTATACTGTACGTTTTGATGCGAAACTTTCAATCAAAATAAGTCGTCATTGAAGAACTTCATGCGTTCTGACTTAATGACGGGATCTGATATCAAACTCAATAGTTATTTCGATCGCTTGCTACTGCAGCTTTGATGCTACCAACCCAATTCCTGCAACAGTTCATTCATTCACTCTGTCGTATGGACATCTCTGAACACATTGAAGACTCAGTGGTTGCTAGTTTCTGATGGAAGAAGTGTTGTGTGGGTATTGAGGCCCCCAAGGGTCCAGCGTGCACTGAGGTGGTTTGGATGAGGCTGAAAATTTGGGAAAATCCGAGGAAAAGGATTTCACACAGCTCGAGAGGTAAGCAAACGATTCTGGGTTCGGAAATGCCATTAAATGCAAATACCTGCGGCTATGTGTAGAAAATCCGAATTGGGAAGAGCGACAATATCAGGATAGAGTTAAAAGTTGACGATGTAGCCCGTTATCCTCTCATTCTATCGTGACAGGTTTAAGTGAAAAGGTACATACTGTGCTTTGCTTTGGCAAACTTCCAATAGGTGGCCACTGTGGATCGAGGGGGTGTAGCTTTCTACTCGAAATCCAAACATGTACAACGGCTTATCTTCGATCTAAAATGTACGACAAAAATCCAACAGGCTGTGCAGCCTCGGGCTCGACATAAAAAGAATCGATTAAAATGCGCCCAGCAGTCAGTTATGGTTGCCCAGCGATCAATTTGCTGTAAAAAAAAAAAACGCAGCTGTGACAGTGGGAATCGACCGAGTGAGCAAGGTGGACTGCGCTCCTTTACGTAACACATTACTCTACGACGTAGTCGTCAGTTGCAGTTTCCCATGAACCATCCGCAGCCTTAGCACGCGTACGAACAGCACAAGAGGGATGAAAGCCACGGCTTCAACGGAATAAAAAACGAACAGAGAGAGTTTACCTCGGGCCATCGACTCCTAATGGACGGAAAGATCCCCTCTTCGATCGGCCGTCTCTTACTCCACCAGACCAACGGTTTTGCCTCCAACTTTGTCTGGGGGAGTTCCAGTTTGCTCGATATACAAAAGAACCACGAAATTACCGAGATGAAACTTGTAAAGAAGCCCTTCTCGTTCCTTTTTACTCGATACACTTGCGAACTACCGAATGGGCTTATACATTGATACAAGGATTAAACATCTAGTTTTCTTCACTTTGACAGCAGCTTAGGCACGATTGAATGTTTACGGGCGTGGATATAGTTAAAAACTTGATAATGAATTTCCAATTAAAATCATACAATTTTTGGTTTACTTGGGCAATCGCTCAGTTTAATCGTCAACGAGCATGGGCAGGAACGTTTTCGTGAGATAATAATATGGAGGTAGTAAAAGTCCAAGCCATACAACTTTCTCCAAATATTTCCTCTTCATCTGCCTGGGAGCCAACGGAACATATTACTCCTTTAATAAAATGTCAGGACGAATATTACGTTATCACCGTCGTCACAGGCTAAAGTTAGAAACGCAAAAAGATTGCTCGTTTATCGAAGGCCAGCTTCAGGATCACGAGGGATATCATTATTCCTCATCTTCTTGAAGCCTCTTGGATGTGCTGGGCCAGTATTATTTTCGGGAGAAAAAAATCAGGATAAATTCGTAAGCCAGGAAGACCAAGAGTTGAACCTTTTTTCAAGTTACATGCGGCAACGCTGAAATTTACCCTTCAATTCTTACTTCCTCTTCAAACAAGCCCAAGAATTCATGAAATGAAAATATTGGCAACATTTTCCTCTGGGGTCTCGTGTGTGCCTCGTGTTTACGTTCGACATTCGTTTGCTCGGCTGGTAGTTTGATTAAAGTTCAATGGACGGGATGGCCAGAGGGATGAGGGTGAACAGGAATTCACAATTGAATCTGACAATCCAGCAGGTCGAGGATTCACTGAAACACGAATTGGTGACCTACGTGTCGCGAACGGATGAAATCATCAGTGCTGATGCGAGATTTTTAATCTTGACTATTTCCTTGGAATATTTTCCATCCCTGGCTCCTGAATGTGCTAACGAACTTCAAAAGGGAATCCGATGTGCCAAAGAGAACGTTCGAATGCGATCGTGCAGTATTAGAGTCTGAACCAGGTCGGTGTGGTGGTTAAAGGTAATGCTGAAAGGACCAAGGGTATGAAGGATCTCTGTTTTCGTTCCACTACCTCCCTGGCACTGAATGTGCCAGGAATGGCTCGAGGTAAACGCGTAATTTGGTCAAATGGCGGTATAGCTTCTTTGGTTCGCTGGGTCCATGCTACCGATCTATATGAACTTCGAAAATTGAGAAAAAAATAAAATAAAGGATTAACGTGTGACTTCGAGGTAGTCGCGTTCCTTATCCTTAAAGATAGATCGATCACCACTCTTCTATCTCGCCACAGAAAAGTTGCGGGTAACCCAACCCGCACGAAGATAGGAGGCTTAAATCAGCTTATCCCCTTATAAATTTGGGGTTCCTATTACTCCTGGATCGTACGATATATATGAATGTTCCCGATGGAGTTTTCCTGAGGTATGAGAATGGGACGATGAGTAGACTGAGAAGGTGGCTAACGGAGTGATAAAGAAAGACGGTAAATTATAGATTTCAGATACTTTGGGTATCGATTTGGGCATCGACAGTTCACATGCTCTTGATGTTTCAGAAGGTAGTTGGCCGATGGCTATCAAACGCATCATATACCTCCATTTATGCATATGTGATGAAGTCCAAGGCACAGAGCGATGGATGGCAAAAGCGGAAGTGTGTGCTCGGGGGTGACATGATTAACTGAATGCACCAGGGATCGGAGCAGAACGACGTCAACTCGATTTTGACCGACACGCAGTTGGACGTATATATACCAAGTTCGCCAAGCTGCGGCGGAGCATCATAAAACTATTAACACACCCTCCCTGGGTATCATTATCCTCTCAATTCCCCATTGGTTTCCCATGGCATCCTCATGGTAAGGGTAATTAGAGTATTCCGCGATCACCCCGGCTGCTTCCGCATTATTATTCCCAACAAGGCACTACCTCTCGTGTCTGGAGAGTACACCACGACACGTCATCCATCTAGACATGGTAAAAATTAAAAGGTTCTGCCCTGCTCCAGCCATCCCTACGTTTCTTCAACATGTTAACGGGCTATCTAATAGACATAATCGAAGTGTTAAGCCGTGTTAAAATATGTACCGAACAAGAATAATCATGTTCGACAAAGCGGGAGCCTTGCAACATGAATCTTTAATGTTGGCACGTGCAAATATGGGGATTCCATCGTTGTAGCTTCATCCGGATGATTGCTCATTAATCCTAGCTCTGTGAACCGAATAACGAACAAACTTATTATTTACCGTTGGAAAACCCATCGAAATAATTGGTTACCGGATACAACAACATGGCAAGAGCGGTCGATGAGAATAACAGTTGCACTAATGGGAATGAACGCAGACGCGACAGCGATCGAATTTCCATTAAACCTCTTCTTATCTAGAACCCATTTCGGAAACCCGAGAATCGAATCTCTTGTGGTCTTTTCTGCAATTAAATGTCGTTACGGTTTTCTGTGGTTCTCTAGCTCTGTCCAAGGCAGTAAGACAGAGGGAAGCGAAAGCATGGCGCAGGGGAACGTTCCGGTTAAACGCTAATGATTCAATGATATCCTCTACCGAATGAACAGCTGCAAGGGTTGCACAGGAGGGAAGGAGATGCAAAAGTGTTGGAAGGTAAACCACCGGGCGTCAGTCAGTCGCTCTTTTGCTGTCGATATAGCCCCTCGGAGTTTAGGCATCAGGATGATTAATTTCGTTATATGCACGACGTTCACCTCCATCGCCTCGATCGAAGCGAACGATGTCTACAACTGGGTAATTTGCGAAAGTATGCAAGAAAAGTGGAAGTTGGCACGGACACGACGATGTTCTCCTCTCCTCTCAATCCTTATCGTTGTCCCTCCCTCTTTGTCAGCTCTCTGTGTCTACAACTTTGTACAGAGTAAACTCATAGGGAACCGAACTAACTTGCTATATTAAATTAGCCTGCCGTGACTTCAATTAATTAGTCACCTTAAAGCATAATCCGTCTTCCGTAAAGGTCGAACTTACGACAGGTCCGAATTTATCGGATATGTATAGTCGGAGACGAAATTAAATTGCACTGGGCTGCTTAGACGTTCGAGGAAAATGGAAAGGGCAGCTGTCCTTGGTGTGATGGCAGCTTGGACCACTTCCTGCTCTCTCTTGACTAGCGTTAATTTTTCTTCCCTTGCGGCCAACCCCATGGTACACCGCAACCTTCTCTCACCGCTTCACCATCGAACCATCACTCGCCTCCTCCGACCTCACTCGCTCCAATTTCCACTCCAATTTTTCACAGTTTCTACATCATCGATTATCGGGAATCTCTCGTTCTCTCCCCTTTTCTATTCCGCGTTTTGTCTCACTCTTCGCATTTACATTAAGGGCTCTGTTCGTACGACAAATTTCACGTAGAACTGCGGACCATGATTCAATAAAATATCGAAAAAATTGCCTTAAAACGATCGGGTCCGTCGAGGAATATGACATTTTTCTGCATCCTGAGTGCCTTCGTATTTCATCAACGTTGTTACGGTAAATTCCTCTGATGGAAAATGTAGCGAACTCCAAGAAAAATAAATGGAAATAATTATTCGACAAAAATCGTTGAAAATAAAAATGAAGAGTTAATAATGAATTTTTGCAAGTTTTGTCGCTTTGCACGAACACATCAGAAAGAAATGCTTTTCCAGTGGCTTGTCGGATTCGACAAGTTTTGCAATCGTCACTCGAACGAAGCTTCGGTCGAATACAAGGACGGAAATAAAAATAGAACGGCCAAGGGATTAAGGGACCTCGTGTGTCACGTGCCATATCGTTTTCCTCTCGTTCGTTTCCGTCATTCGTCTCACTTTGCTCGATATGTCACGGACACAACTGGTGAACTTGCTATATCTCGTGGAATTCTTTTCCGAGTGGGGTGGTTGCGCGCTTATGACTTGAAACTGAATTATTCCGTTGCGGGGCACCCTAAGGCACTTTACGGTTTCGCCGGTAGCAAAACTTTATACCACATTGCGGTTGTTTAAGTTTTCTTGGAAGAACCACGTCGATACAAAACTCATGGCAAACTTTCCTATCCGTCTTTGTCTCACGCTTTCTGTCTCTTTTAACCTTTTTCACGATACTCTCCTACAATACATTTCACCGTTTTTTTCTCATTTTCCCAAACTTTCTTCGTCTACTCTCACCGGTTGTCTTATTTCGTACACGTTCATCTTATACGTGGGACAGTTTGATGAGAAAAATTGGATGGTGAATTATCGGAAAACAACGTTACTACAAAGTCGTGCAAATCCGCGAATTTTTGAAATTATTTCTTTGAGTTGACAAAATTGATTTTTAGATCTGCAAAAAAAAAATTACGCACTTTTTAGGATAATTCTCGAAAACGATTTCCTTGAACTTTTCGTTGACACGAAAGATAAAAAATTCGATCCCACAGAGAACATCTGGTTCGTAACTTTTGTCGACAGCGGAAAATTCACGTTCACGCAACGATTTGGCGAATCTTAAGAAATTGAACGGTCTGAGAAAAAAAAATGGTTGTAATTTCGAGTCTCGTGCACTTACTGTCAAGCATTATCGAGAGAAGAACGATGTATATCATTGTGAGTGGCGTGCTTCCTCCATTCACGAAGCAGCAGTCATGTCGTAAATGCTTCCGGAGTGCCTTTGCGCTGCATCGTTTCCAGTACATTTCACGAGAGATACTTCAGACTCTCGTCACACTCGCGTTTCCTCGCGGTACACTGTGCTCGCGCTTAACTTGCCGCGAACGTGCTGATAAATCTTCGGTTCCCGAACGTTTTAAGCTTGATGCGTCGGTTATCGGCCGGGGTCACAATTCACTTGGTTTATTCTGTGGTAACACAAAAGTTATGAGTCGACGACGAATACGAATCGATTCCAAGTTTTTATAGCAAAATACATCGATCTTCGCTGAAATAATCAATTTTTGTAGTTCGACAGAATTTTCCTCCACGATTTGACGTCTGGTTGAAATTGAAAAAAAAAGAAACCTACAGTCTATTGATAATCCGATCGTTAAAATAATAACGAACGAACGGCGACCGAGAGGTCAAGTTTCATCGAGTTGCCTCGTTTTATTATATAACGCGTTTGTTTTTTTTTTTTCATAACGTGATAAAAAAAATGAGATTTTTCTTTCCACGATTAATCTCGTTAGCTTGTTGAACCGTGTGGAAGAAATTTAAACCTCGTCAAATAGAGAATCTACACAGTTTCAAGCTTGTTTTGTTTCGTCATTAATTCTGTTGAACCGTCAACTATTCTCAAAATATTCCGTCACGACGAGCTGTAATTTAGAGTCGCACAGACCACGATTTATTCACAGCTTGTACACCACATCCATTTTCATGAGAAATGAACAACGGTAATCAGAATCATAAATTGTTGGTACATGATTGTAATATGTGTAGTGAGGGGTGTACAAAATGAGAGGTAAATGAACGGTCCGGGGCAACATTACTTCCTCTTGTCATCAGATTCTGGCCAATTCGTTCGAACCTAAAACCCAATTAACAATCGCTAATGTATACACGAATTTGCAGCATTTATTTGCCATTCGAAATGAAATCATATGTGCGAGGGTTCGCGAGGTGTGGCTCACAAATTTATTTCCTTTTTTTATTATTTTGTTTATTTTTATTTTACTGCTTAACGCTTTGCATCATCAAAATGCGATTAATAACTTTTTTTTTTCCAAATAGCAGAAGCGTGGGATTTTATTGGGCATTTATGATGAAAGTATGACGAACGTAGAGGCAGAAAGAATCGTAAACACGAAGATTCATAAAACCCCACGTCCACAAAGTGCTCGGAAACCACCTGCAAATTATAACAATATTCGTATCGGATTTGTTTCGTATTATGGAAATGTGACCGCAAATACTGTGTGCTCGCTTATTGCAAGGGGGGGCGTAGAGCTTTCGGCAAATCCTTTAGCCAGATTTATGAGTTTTATGTCCCCGTGAAAACGGCGAGTTCCACAAAAACCTCACACTTGTCAAGAAATGTTTGTTTACCTTGGCGAATTATTAAGCATTTTACGAATCGCGGCTACCAAGTGATATGCAATCGGAATCGGTATGTCAAATTGTAATGAAACATTCCCACTGTGTTTCCGCCAGTTCATCCGCGTCAACACACATGAAAATTGCCTCTATTGGAATTTAATTACTGGAATCGTAATGCTCTTCGAAATTAGTCCCAAAGTAGCCATTTGCCGAATCGTTCGGAAGCTAATTCAATCATAAAACATTGAACTGGTCGTCAGCAAATATTGCTCTGATTAAATCAGCCGATTTGTGAGTATCGTGGTAGACGCATCGCTTGTCGATGCATATGTAAAAATCAATAAACATGAATAACCTAATTATCGTCAAACCAGAGAGAATCGACTTTTCCACGCTCATTAAAAACGTTGTAACAATATCGAGCGATGAGGACTTGTCCATAAATATTCAAAATCGAACCGAAGCCTACGATCTATTATTTTTTTTTGCATATCAATCCGCGATTAATTTAATTTGATCGTAGTGAATCGCTATAGAAGTTTGGTAATTCAATTAAAATGCCGTTCGTATTAAACTGACATGTGTTGACTAATCAGAGCGAAATTGTTTCAATAATAATGTCATTAACGGTTCGAGTGGACGAACAAGTTTCTGTGTGTCCAATTACGAGGATCGGTAAAACTTTAATTACCGTGCAGTTTAGTTCTGGGCTGGATATTAATGTGAGGAAAGTTTTTGCTCTACGCTGGCTCCTCGTTTATTTAAGCTATTTCATATAATATGGGAAAAGGTATGGCAACCCGTCGCACAGGCGCATTCGCAGATTTTCGAAATGTTGCACCGAAAACGTCACTTTGACAGGTGAACCTGTAGCCCCAATGCTCGACACTAGTGTCGATAACACATAGACACTCACACACAAACACGATCACCCGCAAATGCAAGTCGACGATTGCACATTGTTTAACAGCACGAAAAATCCAATCACCGCATACCGCGGTGCAAATTACGTCGACAAGCTTGTTAAACTGCCACGTGGGAAATTCTCATCCTACTGGACGAAACATTTCGTTTTATCGCTTCTGTTACCACTATCAGCTCCAGAATAAATCTTTTCAACTCTCATAATCGACCTTTATGGGCCAAATCATTAACGGCAACCATTGCCACAAGTACCGGACACATCACAACTCTTTGGTGCTTCTTCCTTTATCCAATCAACGGAGAAACGGAAATTCGCGAAAAACCGAGTCATTTAGTTTTGCAAAAATTAACAAAACTCTCGAATGGAAGAAGCAACTTCATTTTTTATTAACAAAGTTAATTCCGTACACGCAGCTGAATGTTCACTCATCGACATTCAAGGGATTTTTTCTCGCTGTACTAATTTATCATTCGCGCACGCACGACGTGTCGTTCGTAACTGTCCCGGTCAGCGACGCGTGAGTTGTTTCGTGACTATCCCCGATACCGGGTGTCTGAGGAAACCATCGGACCAGTAAGAATGCGAAAGGAATTGCACAAGAGGATGCGTGAGGGAGTAGCGAACGAACGAGGATGAGTGAACGAAGCGTGTGCTCGGGTTCTCGTGGTGCGGAGACCGCGAATCGACTGCGCGAGCGCTTAGCTAGATATCAACCCCCGACCACCACCGTCAACTCTTACCACCTCCCGTTCTGCTTTCCACCGCCGAGTTGGTGGCGGCGGCGACGACGGCGGACGCTACCAACGCCGCTGCCTGCTGCTGTAACCCCTAAAACATCTCTCTAACCGGGCGGGACCGCGTGCGCCATTTCGCATGTGCTCCTCTGCTTCCTCTCCTCTTCGATTACCATCTGGAAAGTAATCTTTGTTAAGAGGGTGATTGAGGTTTGGCAGCAGTCGCTCGAAAATTGAAAAAACCTCATCACTTTTCTCCTCTCTTTCCTCTTCATTCGATTTTGGATTCTTTTCAAGAAATAACATTTCTCCTCATCCTTTCAACCCAATCCTTCCTCCTGGTCACCCTGTCGTACAACTTCTTGGCGACATTTCACTTAAAGGAAAAGTCGTTTTCTCTAGCTCCATTCCCACAAGTGTACAAATTCTGAAGTAATTGCTGGCCAACCAATTTATCTGGCCTTTATTTTTGAAAAATCGAATTACCTACTGAGACTTACGTTTAGCAGCTTCTTTCGAAAGATTCCGCGACGACCTCGTGCTTGCCGCACTTTGCTTGGTCGTTGTTGAGTGACGACACGCAAAGTCGCTACATTTTCTCGATTGTCGTGCGAATAACGTATTCGCAGCGTGAAATGACAGTCAGAAAATGTATCGCTTCGTACAATTGTAGCAAAGGGACCCCACGAGCTCCGTTAGCTTGCAAAGTTTATTAATGACCTCTACAACTTCAGAGTCGTATGGACAAATAAAATCCACAACGACATTGGCAAAATCGCACCCGGATGCTTGTTCATGGTAGCGCTTCGCTTCAGCGTTGCTCGCAAGCACTCTCGAGTACTTGTGACACAGTGCAGTCCGAGTCCATCGAAAGATACACGTCAATTCTGACGTCCACAGGGACAACACAGACAAAATCCAATCGAAAGCAAAGGAACGTAAAAACACGTTTGCATATCGGTTTTTCAACGAGTTTTCAAATGCTGTGTCCTCAAAGTTTCCGCAGCTTTCTCTAACGCAGCAAAATATCGATCAGGCATTTTCTAGAACAGCGGATCAAACGAGACCACATGAAAAACATCGCCACTACGTTATTCAGATGTTTACGAAGACTCTGAGCTCATAATTGTGCAATAAGAATCATTCATTTTTCCTGGTACAGGTTTTTATAGAAAAGTAGCCCGAATTTTTAGACATTAAGGGAGAAAGAGTAACTTGGCTATGTTCTGGTTTTTAAATTTTTTCCGAGGATAGAGAAAATGAGTGAGAAACAACGAAGGAAACGTAAAAATTTGTTATTTTCTATATTTTTGCTACTTATTCATAAAAAATAAAGTAAATGCTGATTTAAAATCCAGTCACTGCTAGAAATTCTGAACAAGATGAACTGTTTTTTAATCGATTGGAACTCGCAGCACTGATGGCATTGTTTTGAAGAAGTTAATCGATTCAGAACGGAAGGACGTGTCTCCCTCGGAGCATCGAATCGTTGGCACGGACCGGTTTCTATTTATTCTCTCAACTCAACGGTAGAAACGATTTTCGCCATATCCGTTTGCCGGGTGGCAAACCACTCAACGCCCTTCCGCTATCCAACCTTATGCAAAGTCAGTGCTTTCCACGTGGGTATGTCAACAATTTCACATGGTGTAACCCTCTCTCAAGTCTCACCGCATGTACACGAGAATTTGTAGTGGCTCAAACTCGGTGATTCTGTCTTTCTCTCTCACGCACACAAATTGGGCTGCGCTGGGACATACGCCGCTTCAGAATGCATCCCCGATAGTACGAGTTACGCAAGAGTAATATCGTTCGAGCTGATCGCTGTTGTAGCCAATACGCTTACGGTGCGAGAGTAAACACACGAGAAAGGAGCGAATGTTTCTCGTTGAAATTCGCTGCAAGTTACACTTGTTCATGTTCGTTATATCGTTGATTTGAATGACACTGTTTATTTCAAGTATCAAGAGGATTTCACGTTGTTGAATTATGTTGATGACATGATTTATATTCCTGGAATGACAGCATTAATAAACGAGTTCATAGTTTTCCGTCACTATGTCACAGAGTTTCCAATTCGACCTCTTACGACTTCATAGGATTTTGCCGTTCTCCCCTAGTCACTGGAGGTTAATGTGCGCGGTACGCGAGCATTCATCTTGTCACTGCGTTTCCGCGTGTATGTAGAATGGTGCGACCGAAAGGTCGTCGCGAAAGAGTATCGCGTATCTGCCAACTGGCCACTCTGTGGTATTGGCCCTCATTAGCATTTAGAGTGTGAAAAGATTTATTCTCTGAGTGTGGTGACTGCTGGTTCCTATCACCATCGTGCTGATGAATCAAGCCTCGGTATGCATTGAGTTATCTCGGTGCTTGCTCGTGTAATCATGCAAGCCCCAATGATTTTCAGTTCATTTTTCGACTCACACGTTCCGGAGAGACGAGAGTGCAATAATTTTGTTTTGGTAACTGTTAAATCGATGACCTCGATGTCCAGCCTTGAAAGTCTGTTATTTTGGTACATCGACCGTGGCAAAAATAAAATACAGCAGGACTGCATTTTTCATTGCTGTCTCTCGAGAACTTTACCCCCTCGAAGCAGCCTGACTTTTCTCATCGACTGCTGGAAACACATCTCAAAGACTATCGAACAATCAACTATCGAGAAGACCCTTGAATAAACAACCATTAATCTTAATCCTTGGGACATTTTCTGATGAGGCTCTTGGAGAAAGGCAGACGTATTTACGAAAGACTGAATAAATTCTCTTTAATTAATGACGTCTCAGTGATGGGAATAATCAAAGGAGATGTTGATAAGAATCGATGAATATATATTTTTTTTTGTGCGAGCATTCATCACTGTTTGATCATCTTAGCGAACGAAGCTTCGAGTTAAATATATTTCACTCGATAATAAATACATTAAACAGTGCAGGAGAAAGTCATTGGAGTTTCAAATAATGTCAAAGGAAATGGGAGAGACTTCGTCGAGCAAAGGATCCGAGGAAGGGCTAAAATAATGTCAAACGGATTTGAACCCTGGCAAAGGCAATGAAGCAGACATTTTACATTTCAGATCTGTCTCTTATTCCCTAGGAAGTCATCCTTTGAACGACGCAATTCTTGAATATCTCGTAGCATCGGTGGCAACATTCATGATGAACGTATTCGGCGTAGTTTCCTTTCATTATATGGCAACTCCGGTGTACTATATATCAACGTATTTCCTTTTCCAATCTCAATGTTTTCAAGAACGTCAATTACTCGCTCTTATTGTTCGGATTTATTTCTTAGGTCGGAAGTTTCGAGACTCTTTGAATCGTTGTCGGATCGTGGTTTGAATTTTCAACGAGAAGTATTGTTGAATGAGATTCCAGTTTCCAATTAAATTTAATAGTGATTTTTGCCGAATGGGCTGGGAACCAATAACCTAATTCGAAAAAAAAACATTGCATATACAAAATGTGGCTCGCATTAAATTCTCAACTGGCATCATTTTTTACATCGTAGGCATAAATTCAAACTGTGTCATAAAGTCTGTATACGTTTCATGGACTATTTCGATCGTCACAAGATTTCACTCAAGGATAATAAGCGAGGTAGCCATAAAACAGATTGTGGTTAGAGAGGCAGGAACCGTCCGGAAGAGCGGGGTATGAAAAGCCAAAGCGAAAGAGGTAACTCAGCCTGTAGCGCATATGTGAATGTCAAGGGAACTTGGCAACAGTCAGACAGTGTGAATTTCCAAAGTTTCATTCTCGCCATCACTCCCTCCTCCTCCATCCTTACACTCTCTGTCTCTCTTTTGCTCCCACGATCTTTCACCTCTGTGTAGATTGTTGGCGACAAATCTGGGGAGTTGTATCGTAGCACGATTTCAGTGAGCCGTAGAGCATAAACTTTTCGGACTGTTGGTCCTTCTGTTGGTGGAGCTGGAATATACAAGAGAATATAGTGATTGTTGGGCCCCTAAGCTAGTTATCTTGACCTTCGTCAGTAAGTTTACACGCTCAACCGGGAATTGCGGCTGTGGAGGGTGGTTGGGCTAAGAACTGAAGAAGCGGAACCCTTGCAAAGTTTGGGGGTTCGGCACGGGTTATGCAGGGTTAATATACATTATTAATCTTAGTAGGAACCCCATTACTACCTTTCCCTGTCGTTAAACTTACTCGACAGGGATATTCATGGAACCTTTCATGGGGTCTGTGATGTATACGCAATCGTGGAACAATCCCCAAGTAATCGAAGTTCTGGGTAATTGTTTCTAGCCCGCCGGCCAGCGAATAATTTCAAGCAAAGGAAGTAACACGTAATGCGATCGACATAACATGTCCTCGTTGCTCTGTGTCTTCGGAGCTTTCGACTACGAGCCATGCAGGTTGCAGTGACAGAGTTTCGCCAAGTTTCCTTTCGTGTCATACGAACGCGAGAAGATGGGCTGATTCTGCGGATCTTTTCTTAGCATTGTTTGTGAGTGCATCAACGTTTTGTCGTTGATAGTTGCCTTGAGTGTCGAGAGCGTTGAAAATATCATTCCGATAGAAAATGAACGCTATTCCCCGTTATTCCGTTGTGCAATTGAGAAACCGATCATACAGCTTCTTCGACTTTTGATCTTTTACAGCTCAGACNCTGATTCTGCGGATCTTTTCTTAGCATTGTTTGTGAGTGCATCAACGTTTTGTCGTTGATAGTTGCCTTGAGTGTCGAGAGCGTTGAAAATATCATTCCGATAGAAAATGAACGCTATTCCCCGTTATTCCGTTGTGCAATTGAGAAACCGATCATACAGCTTCCTCGACTTTTGATCTTTTACGGCTCAGACGCCTGGGATCAAATTCATTGCCAATATTTCTTTGTCTTTATTGTCGTTGAACCATGAGAATGGAATTTCCACCAAGAATGATCATCGACATGTACGAACTTAGGGCATGGCACCAAGATGGGAAATAGTGTTTTGTTGGTGGAACAGAATGAAAGATAATCCTTTATTTTCAAGATTGGTGTTCCACTTCGAAACATCTCGAATCGAGGAGCCAATCTACTTCTAAATCGAGCTCCATTTCTTTCTGTAACCTCTCCTCAATGGTGGCTTTGATGCAATCCGAAAGACTCATACGTGACGTCGAAATGTAACACACATCGAGATATGCACCAATGGCAACGATGGCATGAGGAATCGAGCGGCAGAAAACGTACGTTTGTTGTATGATACCGTTTGGCCATCGTCCAGCCAGGCCGGTTCGGTTAAACGAAGCGAATTTTCGAAGCACCTCTTCAACCAGAGACCGAAACTGAACTTCTCTAAACTAGGAAAGGCTCGAGCTGAGCGTCGACAGAGCGATATGTCTCTCTTCCTCTTTCCGTTGGAATCGCGGTGGCTGTTCATCGCGTCGATCTTTCTTTTTCCTTTCGTTTCTCTCTCTCCCTGCTTCCCTTTCGCTGTTTTTCTTTTTCATTCCCATCGCAAATATACAGCTATCTCGAAGCTGACGGTAGGAACTAGTCCAGCCTCGTTTCGCCACAGCACTCAGCGATAAACGCCCAAACGTCCGACGGGACTTTCAAAACGTGTGAAGTGAAACGATCATACACAGCACAGCCCAGAGTTTCACCAAAAAATGCGAGAGGGAAACAGCTGGAGTTTACTTCACTCTCGCTAATCCTCCAAACGTTTTCCCACTGAGGAAAGAGATGGAATATTAAACGGAACAAAAGCAAATTGATCGATACACTTTAACTAACATGTCCTGGGACAACGAACCCCATATGCGTTACCCAATCATATTTCGATATATATTCCGTTCTCCATTCGGGAATGACATCTGCCTACACGAGCTTTGTCGCCTCTCTTTCCAATCATAAAGGATCGACAATCAAAAAAGTTGTCCGTCGTGGAGAATTCATCTCGCAGTATAAATCTGTAAATTCTCTCCCTGCCCCCACTTCAGCGCCGTTTATTTTCTCATATTTTACTCCATTAAATCAGTGGCAAGTCCGTGATGATTTCCTGGACCACTCGATCTGTTTCTACCTGAGGCAAAATACGTCATTTGCAAGCTCGCGATTAACGAAAGAAAAAGAGGAATAAAACAAAAGATAATAATTTGAAAAATATACGTATTAGGTGATAAATCGAATTCCGGTCGTTAGCGAGATCTCGAACGATGCGCATGCAGCCTTGGCGACGATTCTTGGTCTTCGCGACGTCGCGATATCCAAGGAAGAATAAAAGAAAGGACGTCAAGGGTTCTCTAGACATTGCGGTCGACCATTTGCTGCGGGAATGAAAAATTAAGGACCCTCGTCTTTTTTTCGAGGACATTTATCAAGTCTGCTCAAGCTTATGTATATATATATGTATATAAAAATGCTTTAAGCTGAGGAAAGTGCACGGCTTGCAAAACGTAATCTTGAGCAATTCAAAGAATACCACACACACACACCGTGGCCGAGTTCTCGCTCGTTTTGGAAGCAAGAATCGAGAGGATGGGAAGAGGGATAGGGAGTCCTGGCTGCTCGAGCTTCCTTCACGTTATTATCTCTTTTATTACGCATATAGATATCTATGCATACAACAAAACCCTTGCAGCCAGGAGTATTCAGTTTCCCTAATGTCTAATCATATTTTCATCTCGTCACTCAGTCCTCTGGCCTTGCAGAGTCTCGACGTGCCATTTACAACGCTTTTGTCTCTTCGGATGTGACTAAATCCTGTTTTTTTTTCATTATTATCGGTTTTGCTATTTTTATTATTTTTATTATTATCATTTGGCAACAATTTTTTCGCCTATTTTTTTCCCGTTTGTTCTGATATCTGGGAGGCTTTTATCATTTTTTATTATTCACGTTACTTTCGTATACTCTGCATGACCGTCTTGGAGGATGAAGATTCTTTGTATGACTCCCTCGTGTGCTGTACTCACGTGATACGATTATTTCATATCCCAACTGCTGCGACACAGAGATCTGAAAAGTTGCTCGGTTCGCGTCTTGGTATCGAAACTTTTTCCACTATTCTTATTTAATGCTTACCTTCGTCCAGTGAGCTTGAACGAGTGATTCGCATTCGTTATGCAAAGTCGCTTAATAAGAGTTGCGAAAAAAATTTCAATCGACTAAATTTTGTCTCTCAAAATATTTTCATCTGCGGATATTTCGTGGCGACACAAATTTATGTTTCCTACTGTGCTGAGCTGTAAAGCCAATAGGGAGATGGATGACACAACCTGCGGTGGTCTATACACTTGACGCATACGGAAAACTCCCGGCCAGAGAACGTAAAGCACAGATGCGGTCATGCCCTCGGGTATCACGTTGATAAGAGACATGACCGTAAAACTTATACACCTTGTTGGAGCAAACGAGACTGAGGAGCTAGAAAATAGAAGGAGGATGGTGCATACATATAATAAAAATCTATACACACACTATTCTACTCCAACAAATGTGACGATGTTCTCGGTACCAGTGACAAAAAGTTTGGGTCATCGAGGTAAATTCATAGAAAACGAATAATAAGAGTGATTAATTTTTTTATGGCTTCGACGATCTCCCAAGTCTAATTGCTTCAGGTCAAATCTTGGGACGGCTGCCGATCGGCCAAGGACTGGCCAGTGAATCAATTTTTGGGCAAAAGTTCGTAGTTCCGAATTCGTGACGTGGTAAAAATGTTAACGATCGAAAAAAAACCAATGTGGATTTTTACAGAAAGCTGAGCGTTGGTTCTGCAAGCAGAAAAATTGAATCTCATGAGGTTATCAAATTTTTGAATAAATAATTCCAATTTCTACTTTCCAGGAGCTCTGTTCATTTCGATAAAAAATTTGCAAGGATTATTACTCGATAGAATTTATGGAATTCGATAACTTGACGCAAAGCGTCTCTGAAAAATCGAAAAGAGGTCCAGGAAGCCGAAGCTATTTTTCGTGTATGCATCCAGTGGTGCTATTCATTCGCGGCGGTATACTGCAGCCCGAGACCACTACGGATTCGTCGATGCATGAATTATGGACGAGATACGAGTGAAAACATGAATTTCGTTGAAAAATTTCATGTTTCCCAACGACAGAATAATACTACGTGCGATCCGTTTGTGTTGTCGATTTTTATATCATAGTTCTATGAATACGCGCCTCCTGTGTATGCCACGAATAATAATCAAATATAGAATGTTTGAATTCACACACAAAAAATGCAATATGATACTTCGCGTTGTATTTTTTTCCCCATTCTCGTTAAGAAATTCGTTGAAATTGAGAATAATTCGGACGTGCAAAGAAAATAATCGAAACAATACGAATAATTGTACAACAACGTGTTATTAATTAACGTTATTATTCAACAGTGAAATCACAAACAGCAATAACGATGTTTTCCCATTGTTATTCATTCTTCTTCATTATACACATAAAATTTATCGGATTCCAAGCGAATGTGCGACTCATCAGATGCTACAGAAAGTCCATTAAAATAACAGAGAAAATATATGAGTTGTTGTGGATAATCGAGGCAACCGAGAGAACTACTAGCACGATTCAGAGTGAGCTTTGAAAATGAGTGATTCGAGCAAGAGAGAAGGAAAATACAAGAGAGATGGGGAGAGAAACCACCAAGACGGTTGAGCAAGCTCGACGAGCCGTTACACAAGCGAACGAGTAGACGAGGAGCGTGCGATCTCCCGTGTTCCGAGTCAAAGTTTTCGAAAACTTTGGACAGACACCTGTACCGAGTGTTGCATGACTATCGAGGTCGTTTAAATATAGAGAGCGTTGTAAAAGTGATCCGCGTAACAACCTTTTAGTTGAAAAAGTACATAAACATGAATTTATCAATAATTCTATGCATATGAGGCAAAGAATCGTGCTGCAGAATCCACATCGGATTTGCACAAGTCCCTTCAAGTTTACTACAGTTAATAAATAATGAAAGCTCAAATGTTGGCACAGGCATTCACTTTCCTTGTGTTAATAAGCTTTCCTTTCTCTGCTTCCTCGCGTGCAACTACTTTTCATCTCGTTCACCCTCGATGAGCACTGCGCTTTGTCAGACGTGCTTCGAAACCGTGGGCCTGTGAGAATGGATCAAGGGCTCGACCTATAATTTACCTTGATATCCTCTGACCCTGGCTCTCAACACTCAGCCATTATTTCATGCTAGACCTCAGATTTTTAATGAGTTCACGATCTTGCCCAGCTTCTAAGGAAGATCAAAACCTTCACAAGCGCTGAACTCTAACGAACGAGATGTCATCTGCTTCCATATTCAGTCGCAAGTCTGAATCCCGATTTATGTGAAAAATTTGCATAATTGCCGCACTTGATCTCCGTTGATTCATTCAGTATTGACGTTCGATATCCCAAGGAGTCTCATCTCGACTTACTCGATACTTGATGAGATCCTTGTCTTGAGGTTTTGTAATCGTTTTGACGTCCGTCAGGCCTAGTCCATCAGCTACTTTGTTGGTATTTCAAAGTTGAATCGGTTTATTTTTAAAAATCCATGGTTTCGTGTGGGTGTAAGCATCCAGGAGGGTTGCGAAGAATTTAGACTGAAAGGAATGAGGCTTAAAGTTGAATGAAGCATCGTTGAGTCGAGGACTGTTGAGGAATTTTGTATTGCACAGAATATTCAAGGTGTTCATAGGATTTCAAGTTGATGGCTTTATATGTACCGAATTACTTGAACTCGTTAACTCAAATGGCTTCGCACTCGTGATACAACAGGGCTTTTTCGTTTCAGAGCGGTACTAACTGCGGGAGGGTGAAATTTCTCACTATAAATCTCAGGTATACACCGGCACACCCTCTTTCCACTCGTTTTCCTCGTTCCTTTTCTTCATCTTTGCCAATCTCCAGCGTGGTACACTGTTTCCCCAACTATTTTTCCGTACCAAAAGCTTCTCGTTGGTGTGCTATGCCCGAAACAATTCAAGCCTTGGAAACACGAGACTTGCTGCTGCTATATACAGAGTGCTACACTTGGTATTATTTACCACAAATTGCACTAGCATCCGCGAAGTGAGTGTAATAAAAATGGGAATGAAGAGAAATGAAGAGAACGTACACGAATTTCTTCCCCCAATATATCTGTGTATCAAATTATTTACAGAGCACTTATTTTGATTGCGTTTCAAATTTTTATGGAATCGATTGTGAATTTTCTGAAATCATGTCAGAAAATGAGGTGCAATGGGCAGCCAACACACTGTCTTAAGATCCTCAAGTTTTGCGACGTTCCGAAACGTTTTTTTTCGTTGGCAAATCTTTGATTTTATGGAATCGTAACTTGCTTCATAAAAATGCTTCTACTTTTTTTTCATCCTCTGCATTCTCACTCCCCCACGAGTAATCCGATATCATGCCTTCCTCCCAGCAAGCCCTGAGCAAACTTTCGGTAGTTCAAAAGTTAAAAGATGGTTCTCCCTCAAATATTTAACACCGAGATTGCTTTGGTGTGCATGAAAGAAACAAGAGATTCAAGAAAAGGGAAGCTTTCGAATGAACATACTCGGCCTGGAATTCAAAGGTTAATTCTCAAGCCTTTCTTTCTCGCCTTTTTTCCTTTACTTTTTATTCCACCATTGCCTGGAATGGAATGCACTGGGATTCCGAGGTAGAGAGAAGATCCACCAATTCTTAATGCGTCCGCAAGTCTTTTGCCGCCACAGATTCACCCACTTGGGGTTAAACATTCAAGCCAGGAAAGCGGAAGTAACAGCGAGAAAGTATGAAAAAAAAATCACAACTGGGATCCACCACTGCAATGGTTTTCACTTGGTTTTCCTCCGCAAACCATCCGGTAAACCGCGAGTAATAATTCATCAACACCGTTTCAAACTCACGAAGCAAAACTCTCTCCAGATTTATCATTTTTAACGAGCGTTTCCATTGTCATTTAAAAAAACTATGATGCAACGATCGCGATGCCTACTATCGATATTAAACTTTTTCATCTTCGAGATGTTACACGTATCCGCATATATTTTATGCAAACGTATAACAATCAGAATTCGCTCCCGATACTTTTTTATTGTGTCGATTCCCCGATATCTCGATATCGCACTCTCGAAGTGATGCTTTCACGAAAAATGAGCCCCCGCACCTTAAAATTGTGTCATCGAGAACAAAGCTGAGATCTGCAATATCGAAAACAATAAGATTTTACAGCCTGGTGCTCCTTCGTGTTTGAAGCGTTAAACGGGAACGCGGCATCCGAGAGTCCTTGTTTCAGCATCAAGGAATTCTTATCACGATTCAAAAACTATTCCTGATCGTATCATTTCCCTCCATAGACTCACACCTCGGAAATTTTTTTATCTTGCCTCGCACATTGTAGCGGAGACATATATCGTAAAAAAAAACATTGCGATATCGTCCGATCATTTTGTAATCCATTTTATGAAACAGTAAAGATCGCCCAATCTTTATCAACCGTTCCTGATCTCCCAGCTCGTCCCGATATCGGTGGCTACACTGCGAGGTTGATTCTTTCGAAATTGAAAACTTTGATTCTCAACGGCGTGGGTTGAATGTATGAAAAGCATATGGAAGATTGAAGGCGTTTGAAAAAAAAAGTTGATCGCAATAGAAACTATGAAATGAGAGACGTCGTGGACCGATCGAGCCCGAGGCATTTGGCCAGGATGTAGCCTCCAACAGAGCCAGAGAACAGGCGAGAAATTCTCTGTCCCCTATTCTCTTTGCTCGATCAAATATTGGAGTTCAATTTGAAGCTTTCAAGGGATTCCCAGCATCGGTTTCTCTCCAGCGGTATGACTCGTGTATGACTAATAATACCGTGTTCGAATCGACGCCTTAATTGCGCAATAGAAGGTCGAGGTATTCGAAGTCGTAACGCCGATCTCTGCAGGAATTTTATTCTCGTTCCCGTAACTCGATATCGAAGCGTTAGTAATTAAAAAGTTATTAGAACCAACCTAAATACCAGGATCGAACAGTTTTTCCTCGTTCCACAGACCATTGTCTTTTTTTATTCATTAAGGCTAGCTCCCCTCGTGCAACCTGCTCCGTTCTATCATTGTCCTGTCAAATATCGTTCAACCTAGAATCCATTTCAATTTGACTGTTGCAAAGCACTAATTGCGAGAAAGCTTTTTTGCTGAGGCATTTGTAGCGCGACGAGAAATCAATCGATCGCGTTTTCATGTCAATATACTGACAAAAATACTGTTAGAACGAAGTTACTAAGCAGCGAAACAGATTCGTTTGTTGTTCAGGTTCAATATATGCTTTCGAGAGCGCAAGGAAATCCCCCTCGTAACCCAAAGTATCGTTTTAAAGCTCATTAAACTTTCCGATCTGTTGGAGATTAACATCAAAATTCTTGAGGTAAGACGAGAGATAGTGAATATCAATGAAGTGTCGTACAACACAGAACCACGGAAGGTTGAAGTAAATGATACATAAACAGTTCCGCGTGGTTTATGTTCTGGTTATATTCGCGTTTATTTTGCACCCACAAGAGAGCGAAGGAAATTCGAAAGGCGTTTCACGTAACGAGGAGAAAGACGAATTCACTCACCTTTGTAAATATACGTACACACACTTCTGGTGAGTTAAACATATACGTATCAACCTCTCAAGCTTCTACTAGTTAAATAAATACTGAACTCGCTGAAGCAAGCATTTCACTTGCCGAGTTTTCGTCTTTCTCTCTCCTCGCTGTTGGTGTTGCCCTTCGTGGCTCATGCAACTGTGAATCCTTCTCCAAGCAACGCAAGACACCAAATCCACTTCTACCTGCGGCCTTCTTACATGCGTGACGGATTCGCCTTCGCAAATAGACGCGAGACTCGCTCGGGGATAAACTACGAACCACTGACGAAAGAAATTGATTCAGCCAATAAAATGTAGCGAACCAAATGGCATTTGTTAATTAAACAATAATTAAAAAAATATTTTATTCGCTACCTGCAAAAAAAATGGATCCATTGAATTTTGTTCACTCGTTGACGCCTTTTCCCGTTGAAAAATTATTACGAGCTTTTCTTTGCAAAATACCACTTTCAGGACACACTATGCATGAGTTTACAAATGTACACACGCCCAACACACACGTGACATACACATGAGGAGACTCGTGCTACAAGATCCATAGATTTGCCTGTATCGCCTCCCGTATCTCCGGAGATTCCCTAACCACACAATTCTAGCCATAACTCCCAGATTATGCTCGAAAAGTTACAGACCTTTGGTGCAAACTCTCGAAAGCTCCCGGTGCAAATTTCCCTCAAGGTTGGTGCGATAATTGAAAAGGAAAATAAGTCGAAAGTTACGGTCATGTTAATGTTCCAAATAACATTTTTTTAAAATACGATTAAACGAAAAAAAACGAGGATTCAATTGAGGACAAAAATGACAAACGTGAAATTTTTGTCATTAATTCATTTCGATTTATCAATAAAAATTGACATTAATAACCGCGATACTGAACTTTGATTCTTTATTTTTGCATTGACTCGCGAAGTTCACCCCCCACGAACACACGCGGTCAAATTTATTTATATTCGATATATGGAAGTCCCGATAACGCAACCTCAAATTCTCTCTACAAAATATAGATTATTCCAGCTCGGTATCCTCGTTAATCGAATTATTGCCGTAAATTCGTTGATCGTATTCATCTAATTATGGAAAAAGCGAACGCATGCGTAGGCGTAAATGCATTTGAGAATTGGGACATGAACAGTTCATGCTCGTGCTCAACGCACTTCCGAGAGCGTTTTCCAACGAAATAGCGTAGGAGTTCATTCGATTTATCGACGTGGAGTCAATTGATTTTTTTTTCTGTCACTGAACGTCCCATGAGATATATAGTGAGTGAGGAGAGAAATAGAGTAAAGAAAACAGACGCAACAACATTTATCGTGCAGTGAAAATTCACGAAAAAGTCACGCGAACACGAAGGAAAAAGGATGCAATTTTAAACGCGAATGCTCTCGTTGCAGGTGTTAAGTTAACACGAAGATAACTCGAACCTAATCAGAGCGTCATTTTCTTCAACGTCGAAGCTGTCGTTAGGAAAGCAGGGCAAGAATCGTAAAAGGATTTTCAATTAAAGGTTCGCGCACTGACGATGCAGAGAAGCACGAACGCGAGTAACCTTTGCCTGAGTGACGTCGCGTGTGAACCTTTTACTAATCCACTTTCTTCCTTTATCGTCCTCCCTTCCCAACTTTTTTTCTCCCTGCGGAGGGGACGGCCGAGACGGTTCAGAATAGAACTTTTAAATATTCAGTTTCGTCTCCGAACGAAGGTTATTTATACTTTGACTGAAGCAATTCAATAATATCCCAATTAAATGGAACGACATTTCAGAAAAATTCTAGTCATCAAAAGTTTTCGCCCTTACAGCTCAAGCCTCGAAGGAAAAATTGGAAAAAAAATTTACCAGCTTTGCTTACGAACTGGGATGCTGGTTGGGGAATGGAATCGTAAGATTTTTGTGAACAAAACGCAAAAGACGTCATCCGGATGGTACAACGTACCGCTGGAAAATAAAGGACAATGTGACACTTGAAAATACTTTTTCTATGTCACGAACCAACACAATGAAGTTCCAAATTAATGAGCAATTTTATCTGGAATTTTCACAAACCCAAGTCTGTTTTAAATGCCAGAATTTATTCATTCGTAATTATGCGCAGACTCTTTTTCAAGCCCGTTAAAAAAATATATATATGTACGTTGGTTTATCTATACGTGTATATCTGAGAGAAAATTTGAAATGGTAACAGTTGAGGAAAAGCAGCTTAGGCGGTAAAACCGCGGGCGTGAGCTCGTGACTCTATGGCGAGCTGAATTCCGCCACTAAAGTTTAGCCCACAGAGTCCTCTGTCTGGTTCCCTGCTGGCACAATGCAAACTATAACTTATGCGCTCAATGGAGAGCCACACCAAAACTACCCAATGCAATTCCTTCGAGCATTTGGGCTCTTTATACAATCACGAATATGTTTATATGTGCCGGAGATATCCACCGCATTATGTTTACGACCCACAGCCTTCATCTCCAGCACCTGAAGTTGAAGGTTTGTTGCAACGATAGAACTCGAAGCACCTCTTATTCCCGTCATCTGCTCTTTGCATTTGAAGCGATGCGTAATTAATTTTGAGAGTGTCAGAAATTTGATAAAAGATCGATACTTTTCGGAGCAAGCCTGGAAATTCAAATGGGAAAAAAAATCTCACGAATTTCATCGAATAAATTTCAAGACTATAAGTTTCTCCTTTTTATCAGAAATATTGAACGTTTTTCATTCGATGAACAAAGTACACCAGTCCCAGTCGCATTTGTAATGCTTGGCGGAGATCTAAGATTGTCCATGAAGTTATTATAACTACCCAGCAATTGCAGTGTGGCTCGAAGGTTTGTGCAACTGTTGCCAGTTGTTCGTTGAAGTTGTACGAGCTTCGAAACAGTCGTGCCCTCGCCTGGTCGCTCTTCCCCCTCGCAGTTTTCGCTCGCTCCATTTTCACGCTTTCCCCTCAGCAGGTTCATCGCTTTCTCTCTCGCTCTCCTTCGCACCCTCACAACCATCGAGAGCTGCTTAAGAGAGATTGAAAGGAGAAGTTTGCTGTTGACCTTCGTATCTGGGTGCAATGTTTGCTGGAACCCAATTTTCCACTTCAGCTCTTTTCTACCCATCATGACGCTTTTCCTTTTCACGGTCCCGTTTCCGAACCATCTCTCCGCGGAATTCCTTTTTTTCACCCCGGAATGATTTCGCCATCATGATCGAAAGTCCAAGACTTTGGTTTGCTTCTGAAATTACTTTTTCGCCAGCTCCGCGTTTATAAGCTCATCGAACTCACATCTTTAGGATTCCGTATGTCTACTCGGAACCCTTATCGTTTCTCTGCATGCGTTCCTACGTCAGTCTGTCAGAGAATCATAACTCTCACGATTTTCACTCTCACTGTGATAAATCAAAG
Source organism: Hyposoter didymator (assembly GCA_037952995.1). Classification (NCBI taxonomy): domain Eukaryota; kingdom Metazoa; phylum Arthropoda; class Insecta; order Hymenoptera; family Ichneumonidae; genus Hyposoter; species Hyposoter didymator. Next base: position 6,375,946 of record JBAJMU010000007.1, read on the forward strand.
TTAATCAGGAAGTTGGCAAATTTATTTTTAATATTGAACTTTGTTTTTTTTTATCGACGTGTTTTCAAGGCGATTTTGTCGTCTTTGGAAAATCATACCGAAAAATAATGAAAATGTAATCACGAATGGAAAAATTGAAGCAAAAATCAAAAAAAAATTTCTATTTTTTTTTTTTTTTAATATTTAAATTTTTGCATCAAAGAGTTTTGATCACTCTCATCCCACGAGGTTCACGCTCAATATAAAAGATCGATAGCTCAAGCAGTTTGGCTTAAGGTACAAATGTGAATGAGCGATATGTCAATGGATGAGGAAGAAAAAAAAAGTGCAGTCTCTGCGGGTTCGTTTAACGAGCTGTGCCAAACACAGCACGGATACTCCGTTAGAATGTGCAACGCGAACACGTTTCGCTACTGCGGTTCGACTAGTGAGATCGATGCATACATGTATAAGAGTGCAAGTGAGCAAAAGCGAGGCGTTGAAGGTGGAAGCCTGCTGCTGCGTTTGCTACAACACTTCGCAGAGTGGCCCAGCTGGCACGTAGCAAATGCACCCGGCGTAGCAGATCAACGGTGATGCTGAAAGTGAGAAAAAAAACGCCCACACTCCTCCAGATGAACTTAACGACCTTCTCTACTTTCGCTCGAACGACTCGAGATTTTTTTTTATCTGACTAACAGCATTCAATCGTGACTGCGGATGGTCGATGGGCTGATGCGCTTTGAACTTCAAAGAGACTTCCCTTGGTTGACCTCGTTCCTCGATCCAAGGACAACTCGTTCGTTCCTCGGACAACTTTTTCTTCCGTAAGAATCAATTGTTCCGAAAATGTTTTTGTAAATACTCAACAAACAATATTATCGGTCAAATAATTAATTTGCCAAGTCCTTCGACACGGAAATGAATAATTTTAAATTTGCTTCTTCGTTGAAAAATTTTCTGGCCTTTCGTGTAGAAAATCATTAAAAACGACATGGTCGTTTTTTCACCATGATTCACATTTCATTTAGCTGTTCATTGTGGATGATTGAGGACATTTGTTTTTCGTATATTCATTCGACAACGTGATGGCCTCGTAAAAAATTTATAACTGTAGAGTCAAAGTGCACGTTGCAGAGATTAATTCTAATTAGTCCAATGTCGTTGGCTGTATTTGTTCCGGTGATCCAATCGCGCCAGATTTTATGCTCGATCTTGTGCAATTTCCATGCCATAAAATATACTCGTTCGTTCTACCTCGTTTTTTTTGTGAATGTCCTCCAAACACACGGGCATCCATTCGCACATTCGACGACCTACATGGCTCGAAAAGTTTGCACGTGAGATGGCTTTCTCGCCGAACATATCGACTTTTTGTTATTTCGTTGTGTTTTTTGTCGCTTAACTTTACCAATTTGTGTCACATTTTCCATATTTTTTTGGAAAAAAGCTGGCAACATTTTTCAAGCTCCACACGCCGACGGAGAAGATGCATTTGCGATACCCATCTTCGGACTAGAGAAAGTCGTGCTCTGTATTGTGTTCGGTGTTGATCGCGCGAGAGGCAACGGACTGGCCACTGTTTTGACCCACCTTTCTCTTTTATTCAACGTGTTTTAATAAAATGTCGAAAAATAGAGAAAAAAAAAAATGAGCACGAAACGAGAAATGGATGAGTCGGCCGTTACGCATCAGGCGATTATTAATCACGACGATCAGCTTCAGAAATCCGCTTTAATTGGATCTATTCCATTTTAATTGATGCGACGACCATTTCCCAATCAGATGCATTGGAAATCGATATTAATTTGTTACGTGAGCAGCGTCTCTGAAGTTCGTAACACGGAATTTCAAGGTGTGACGAGCAGTTGATCGGAAAAGAAAATACAAATTATTCAGGTTTGAGGCTGGTATTATTTACAGCGTTATTTATTACAGTTTTTTGATGAAATAATAACGAAACGAGAAATCATCATATAGAGCACATAACAGTGTTTTACTTGAAAAAATAACACAGCGTCGAAATGACAAAGAGAGCAATAAACAGACGTTTAAAATTTTCTACAATTTTTACACTTCCTTCGTTGACGCAATGTTTTCGCGCTGATGCTGCAGCGCAAAGAGCGTACGATTCGACATCGATTTCGGAACAAATAGGGTACGTGTCTGCATCCTGGAGCGTGAGATGTTCTTGCAGCTGGTAAATACGTTTTCTTTCGATGGACCAAGATCTCGAAGCGACTGGCTCAAGCGCTCCTAAAGCTGAACGTACTTTTTCATGTTCAGCCAAGCATCTGAACGGAAGAAAAAATTGTCGCGTTACTTCGTTGCAACTTTTTGTCGCCTGCACATATTTTTTAGCTCCATGAAAAAAAAAAGGACACCGAACTGTCATGACACAATTTATCGATCGTCTCCATCATCGATCAGAAACGAACGATTCCGATGCAGATGTTGGCGAAAATGATGAGCCAACGAATCCGTGCATAAAGTTTGATTTAACAGATTTTCAATCAACAAATTACAACAGTCATTTGGAGCTTGACGTTGTTTGCGATTCATTCGCATGTCTCGTAATCGTTTGATTTTTTCCCATCGCGTTGAACCGATGCTCTCTATTTCATTGGCAACTTTTATGACCGATCGATTTAGCATCTGACTGAATGTTTGTGCGAGTTTTTCGTACGCACGCGGATCATTCTACTTTCTGTCTTTTTATTCCCGTTTACGATCGCAACAAAATCTTTTACCACCTTCACTGTGGGTGAATAATAAACTTCTGGATGTGCAGACAGGCGCGTGTGTATACATAGAAAAATCTGGGTTACCTCGGTTTTGCACCAAAAGCCGAAAGGAGCGCGTCACAAGCAGCCGAGGGCATCCATTCCATGAACAAGACGACGATCCAATGCAAAAAAGCCACCGATGTCATACCCCTAACCCCGAATGTTGGATAGCAGAATTTACGATTTGCCAGGTTGCCCTTTTCGATCAGCTCAGCCCAGGTGCAGCCGAGGTTCAATGCATTGTACACCATTGGCTCGTTCGATCGACTCCTGCGAAGTTTTGAAATGACTATAAAACACGTATACACCACGATTCTGATCGACACCGATCATGCCAAGGATAAGATTTTTACGAAGAAAAATTCTCAAAGAACAACCAAAAATCCATTTTTATGACTTTCTTTTTATGTTAACAAGAAACTTGCATCAGCAACAAATATTTTTCATGACGAATATTTACGATATGCCATGCAGACGATGACAAAACGTTGGTTAGCTCCACGTGACGAAACCATTTCGCCGAGGCTTCTACTTAATCGGAATTTTATTTTCATTGAAAAAAAAAAAAAAAAAAAAAAAAAAACAGATTTTTTAAATCGATCAGTTATTGGCCGATTGGTTCAACGTTTTTCAAAAATGNTCCTGCGAAGTTTTGAAATGACTATAAAACACGTATACACCACGATTCTGATCGACACCGATCATGCCAAGGATAAGATTTTTACGAAGAAAAATTCTCAAAGAACAACCAAAAATCCATTTTTATGACTTTCTTTTTATGTTAACAAGAAACTTGCATCAGCAACAAATATTTTTCATGACGAATATTTACGATATGCCATGCAGACGATGACAAAACGTTGGTTAGCTCCACGTGACGAAACCATTTCGCCGAGGCTTCTACTTAATCGGAATTTTATTTTCATTGAAAAAAAAAAAAAAAAAAAAAAAAAAACAGATTTTTTAAATCGATCAGTTATTGGCCGATTGATTCAACGGTTTTCAAAAATGTTTCCACACAAATTGGGCATCTGTAGAACTTTTGAATTTATGTGTTGAATGCGTTGGACATTTATTTTCTGTGGACTTGGATTATCTTTGAGCGAAAAGAAAAGGCAGGGAGTGAGGAAGAGCCAAGAGGAACAATCGCGACGGAGCAAAAGAATAAGTATCGTTCGTTTCGGGAAGGTAGATGCAATCGGTTTATTCCAGCAGTCCGGTGAGGCGAAAATAGTGCGGGTTCGAGAAAAGCCCCCAGAGACGTACGTTAAGACCGGTAAATAAGGCTTTTCGTTCGCCCAATAAAACTGCCTGGATCTTTGTTGCGAAAGGATTTTTACCTCGTCCTTCTATCTCTTGTTTTTTCCTTTTGAACTCCAGTGGAATTGGGACGAAAAAATATCCTTGCAATCTACCTGCAGAGCCTGCCATTCCGATGTATCGCTCCAGGATTTCGCTCAGGCGAATAAAAAAATACGTGATTGGCATTTCAATGAGAATAGTTGGTACTCAAAACAAGAGCTCCAACGGACCGACTCTCTGTGAAGATTTCTGAACGTCAACCCTGTCAACTTTGTTTTTTTTAATCGATATTTTCATTTTTTTTTTTTTCGTTGTTGCAATCAAATTCTTCATAATCCATTTTGGTTCCAACGATTTATGCCTCGAGCCATTGATCTTTCCACTAACCTTAACTCCGTCGGTCGCTTTCACCGATAACTCAAGCAAAGTATCAGCAAAAAAAATTGCCGCTCGTCGCTAAACACTTCGCAATTATATTTACGACTTTCAACGGTCGCGGTGGATTGTAAATAATTTAGGACGCCGTTTCCTATTCTCTCATCGTTAATATTGCAACAGAAAGTCTCAAGTTACGCAACGTGAATTACCAGCTCGCTGCAAATTTTTGTCCATTTTTTTCTCCTTTGTTAACCATTTCATTTTATTGTGGAAATGAAATTCTGTGAATTCTTCTATTTAACGAAATAATGTGCAGAGCAAAGTTTTTTTTCAATCGCACGGAAGAAATGCATTTCTTTTGGCAACAGAAAAAAAAACAACTTTTCTTTTTGCATGGTAGTTCAGCTTTCGGCGTGCAATGCTCAATATTATCGTTGATCTCTGGCTGGAGTCGTAAATCTACGGGAAACCTGTTAGAAACCATAGGAATGGCATTTCATCTACAGGACACTTGTGTTCTGTGCATTTTAAAAACTCTTTAGTTGCCCACGAACAACGTATCGAGTAAATATTCCATGTTAAAATATTCGAATGAATGGCTAACAAGAAAAAGAAAACTGTAGATTTCTATGGTTACTAAACTTGTTGAGTCACGAGTATGTAATAAATTTTATTATTTTTTGCACTCATTTTCATCGTTTCTCTGTTCTGTAAGATTTCGAAGTGAAAAATAATTGCAACGATTGACTAAATCGACAATGCACTTTACGAGTCGTTCACAGTGCTGCAAACCCTTACGTATTGCGAAGACATTGAGTTGAGCAACTTTCACTCTAGGCCAACGACTCGGGTGAACGTAAATTTGTGTGAGAATTCTTTCATATTCCATGATTTTTTTTGTCGTATTATTTGAAGAAAAAAAACGACGTTCTGTCATTCTGACGTTTCGCGTTTTGGACTGACAACGAAATAATCTGCAGGATGTTTTCTTCGGCGATGACTGAATCTGTCATCTCATTGCGGAGAATTGAGTGGAACATCATCGCGAGACTCATGTGACTGGCCGTTTCAACGCAAATCGTTTCAACTGCTCGTTACAGGAAAATTTCGCTGACGCGATAATTCAATTAGAAATGATTGTAATCGATCGATGAATTTCAGGGGAAATGGACGAACGTTTATAATGATTTTAAAACTCACTTGAGTCCTCTGTCCCAAGCAGCAACAATCATCGTGTTGACCACTAAATCGATGGGAAAAACTTCGGCAGGAAGGTTCGTCTTTCCAAAAGCATAACCTGCTCCAACTATAAGGGCAGTCGGTCCTTTGAGAACGTCAACGTATCCTGGAACGGGTTCGTTGTAAGCGGGGCCTAGAAATGGAATTCTCAGGAGGTCCACCGGGATATCAGGAATATTCTCATTCTGGCGGGCTTCGATAATTGATCCTTTTTGTTTGAACAGCGAGGAGACAGCGACGATCGCTCGTAGGTTTGGCAACCGTTGGCAAAACTCGAAAACGTCATCGTGGGGTCCTGCCGAGTGGAACAGAACTGCCACGTTTTTTAACGACGAAACATCCTCTTCGCTGAGACCCACGTTCTCGTACAATAAATTTCCCTCCAATCCTCTGACTCGAGTCAGCGCGTCGGGATTCTCTTGTCGTAACCTCTCGTATCTGTTGCGTTGCAATTAAATACAAATAATTAATTTGCGCGACCATGACGCGGTTGGTATCGGGCTCTGGCGACATGCGAGCAGCCTAAGGCAAACACTCGGTTGGGTGACCGCAGGAATCGATAATTAATTATTTTCAAAATATTTTTCTACGCAATTCTCTCGCAGGGGGAATTCTTTCTTTCAACGTGTTTCTAGCCTCTGGAGAGCTTCGCGGTTCATTGCTCAATTTTGGCAGAGCGCCATGTAATCAAGAGNTTTTTTTTTTTTTTTTTTCAATGAAGAAACTATGATTCTGCACGTGAAGGTAAATCGCGTGTTATTCGAGAGCCAGCTAAATTTTAACGTTGAATTTTTCCCATCGCTTTTTATATGGAAACTCAGTGCTCTGCATCACGTGTTATAGTTTCGGGAAAATCGTGAACGTATACTCCGAAATTGTTCTAGAAATCATGGATATACGGTTTGTGTGCACATGCTCACACACTCGGTAATATTTGTGTGTGTGTCTCGTATAATGGGTCGTATAGAGAGCGAAGATGCATACTGACGACGAGTACACCTACAAAAGCTTTGTGAACGCTTCGTCGATCGTTTACAACCCCTTGAGCGTTATTGTTTCCGATACAGAATGGCATTCTAAAAATGAATTACTTTTGAATAAAAAGAATATCAGCGAAATTCTCACTCCTCGAGGTCTGAGCGTTGAAACGATGCCGAAGGCATTAAATTCTGCGTTTTATTATCTTTCAATTTCTTCGAGCAATGGACCACAAAATCTGAAAAATATATATGGACAAATAGGTGCTTTCGAGATTCTAAGAACATGATACCAACGTCTACGCTTTTCCTCTTTTCGAACAATTTNGTTTCCGATACAGAATGGCATTCTAAAAATGAATTACTTTTGAATAAAAAGAATATCAGCGAAATTCTCACTCCTCGAGGTCTGAGCGTTGAAACGATGCCGAAGGCATTAAATTCTGCGTTTTATTATCTTTCAATTTCTTCGAGCAATGGACCACAAAATCTGAAAAATATATATGGACAAATAGGTGCTTTCGAGATTCTAAGAACATGATACCAACGTCTACGCTTTTCCACCTTTCGAACAATTTCGTTCTGCACAAAAAAAATGGAAATAAATTTTTTTTTTTCTTTTTTTTTGCATCTTTCGCGTAATTTTTGTGAAACGTCAAAAAATATCGTTTGATATTCCTTTAGAAAAATCATACCCTGGCGATGAGAAAATACTCTTGATTCTGTCGTCCTTATTGAGGCCATTGCGAGATCGTAGAACAGCGTGAATTTTCACATTCGGAAAAGCTCGGAGTAATTTTTCCAATAACGCTCGTCCCAATTGACTGGTCACTCCGGTGAGAAGGATCTCACGATTGCCGTACCAATCGCCTACGGACATGATCACTGACTGACTTGCTTTGTAAACAAGAAAAAGTGCAACGCCACTGTTAAAATCGTGAGCGCGCTTGTCTCTCGCTTTCTAAACGTTTTATTTTTCGATTCCTTATTTAATTTCGCGAATTAGGCCTTTTGCCACGATCCTCCGTTCTTATTTTTCTTCCTTTCTCTCCAGTCTTGTTCTTTCTTTTTTATGTGCACCTTGTTCCTCCTGATGTTTACCAATCACGTGGAATATCACGACTAACCGCCAATTCACCGATCATGCACCCAAGTCTTGGATCTTTGACTCCCCACCCTTTTCACATTCCCCATCAAAACTCTAAAGACAAAAAACTACCGCAAATTATATTTCTCACAGATATTGTTTCTACATTCAACGACGGAATAGTTTTTTGCAGGTAATTGTGAATGCCTCGTGAGAAATAAAAACTCATTGACTCATGAAAGAAAAAACATCCTCGAAAACGTTTTTAAAAGATTTATTATTTTCATGAATTATCCTCGAGTAATAATAATCGTCCTTCGTACATCGTTGTTTGCACTCCATGAAAAGTTTTTTTTAAATTTTTATTATTTCCGATGAATCACATTCGTCGAGGCTTTTGCAAAATCATTGAGCTCTTTGCAAATCTGGGCAGCATTCAGGAATAATTATGAAAAATTTATTCTCATTTTTGTAAAAATGAAAAACTGACAACTATTCATAGAATGAGCATAAAATTAATAAGATACGTAAGTCCAAATTTTGTGAGGATTTCGATGATTTTTAAAAAAANACTCATGAAAGAAAAAACATCCTCGAAAACGTTTTTAAAAGATTTATTATTTTCATGAATTATCCTCGAGAAATAATAATCGTCCTTCGTACATCGTCGTTTGCACTCCATGAAAAGTTTTTTTTTAATTTTTATTATTTCCGACGAATCATATTCGTCGAGGCTTTTGCAAAATTATTGAGCTCTTTGCAAATCTGGGCAGCATTCAGGAATAATTATGAAAAATTAATTCTCATTTTTGTAAAAATGAAAAACTGACAACTATTCATAGAATGAGCATAAAATTAATAAGATACGTAAGTCCAAATTTTGTGAGGATTTCGATGATTTTTAAAAAAATAGAATTTTTAGTTATTTCTCACGATCGAAGTTGAAGTCCGTAAATTTATTTCAGTTCCTCTTAACAAATATTCTTATGTAAACAAGAAGATAGCCAGTGGTTCCCTTCTGTAGACTGTTCAGGTTTCGAGATCGTTCTGGCGACTAAATCAGTTGCGCAAACGGCGGAATTGTCTCAGTGAGATATCGTACTAGCTCTGATTTGATAACCACACACTAGCCAACGCAATCATAACTCGATCATGTTAAACAAACAAGTCCGTTGACAGTATATTATGAGGCGAAATCTGGTGGACATGAGGAAAGAGATGAAGTTTCAGTAGATTCAGTTCGTCACTATACGGACCGTTTCCATGCAATAGTCGCGAAACTCGAGTGAATGGGGAAAAAGTTATTTTGCTAAATTTTGTGAATACCAATGTTCGTTGATTTCTGGTTTTTTCCTTGTCAAGCATTTTTGCGATATAATTGGACGGTCTATATATCAATACCCGACACTAAATATTTTATTAGATACTGCGAACAGCTTTGATAAAATCTGTGAACTTTGGATAATCCTATAAAAATATCTACATATTTGCTGGGCACATAACCACCTGCACGGACTCTTAAATCTCGTGACTCGAAGGATCTGGGAAAATTCTCTAATGGAATCATAAAATTTAATGAAAAATTAAAAGGTCTTTTATTCGTCTGGACTACGAGCCACGAACTCACACAACCTTTCACTCCCGGACGAACTCGACGGTCTGCGTTGTTTTAAACCTTCTCTCTTCATCTTTTCTGGTTGTAATGGAAAATTCCCAGCATGGCAAGATCATTTTTAATTCACTTTCTATTTTCTGCTCCATTTCTGTTCACTTTTTAGTTAAAGTTGATCGTCTGGGAATGGCACAAATGAGTTTGACACTTTTTTATTTCATATTCACCGCATATTACAAAAGGAAAGAAAAGTTTGGCAAATCTCGAATCGCAATGCTGAATACTTGGAGAAAAATACTGAAAATATTGGTAAAGATCGAGGTAAAGATCCTCGTCGCTAATTAATTAAGACCACTGTTGAATTAACACAATTAAATTGGATTGGAATTTAAAATACTTCTCGTGTTATAATTCCGGACGTTTTTCCAATTAAGAGACAAAGTTCTCCTTAATATCGTGTAATGAAATGAATACATGAATAAATTTCAAGTTTGGACAAGTTTTTTGAAAACTTTACGACGTCTCGTTGTCGTTTTGATCTCCTGATGATTTTCTCTCGTTGTCAGTGTCAACTTCTCATTATATATGTACTTATGGTATATGTACTACGCATAAATATATATCTATGTATGAAAATGCTAACCAGTAAAGCAAAAGGGATCGCGAAAGCAGCCTTTCTTATCTCTCCATTATGCTAAATGCGGCAATTGGTATGTAGAGTACCATTGTTTTTCCCTGAGCGTGGAGAACGACCGTTAAGGGAAAAGCCATTCTGGTGGAAAACGAGTGGGAGAGAAATAGTGCAGGAGCACGCTCAGAGTACGAAAAGACGAGGGACGGAAGAGGAGAATAGGCGCTGGCGGGAGTAAAAAAGAGAAAGAGAAAGAGGGATAGAGGAAAAAGAAGGAAAAGAGTATTCTCGCGGCGCGGAATAACACACAGAATCGCGAAAACCAGCATCAGGCTCTCGTTGCGCCTCGAAAGAAGATTAAATTTCGAATTGCCGCTGCGGATGCTGTGCGTCAACATTTTTTTTCTTTCCTCCCCTCCGGCCTCTCCGCTCGGCTTTTCCTGCTGCCAGGACTTTTAATGCGACACTCATTTTTTTTTTCATATTATTTTATATATTTTATCATCGTTATCATTCGCTGATACAGCATTCCCACGGAAGACAGAAAGAAAACGAGACAAGACAAAGCAATAAAAATGGATAAAGCCTGTCGCACGAGACCAAATATCGTTTCAGATTCATTTTTATTGATAGACTTTTTTATACATGCAAACAACCAGAAACATGACACGCAACGAACGGTTCGATCATTTCCACTCGAAATGGTGACATTTTATGGCTGAGTCTTTGAACGGCTCCAAAAATTCAGCGTTTTTAGCAGCTCAAACAAACATGGAAGGAATTGACATTGATCGAGCATCGAGTAAACGAAAAACGGTGGGAATCTGCAGTTTTTCCCAAAATTGAATAAAATGGTGAAATTCGTAATCACAGCAAAAGTTATTTTCGTCAGATTAAAATGATGGCAGCAAAAGAACAATAGAAATCAAAACATTCTGCAGATAAATGCGGTTCCGAGTTTTGCCCATCGCTGAAGAGCGAGTAAGAGCTTTCACCAGCGACTCGAACGCGCTCGTTATTTTTGGTTTTGGTCGAGCTTCATCGTCTTCGGGAGGCTGCAGCGCTTTCTCGACTATTGGATTCTTTACGCAACTCTTCTCCTCGGATTTGTAAACGAAACCCACGCCACATATACACGTGTAACTTCCTGGCTGATTAATACAAATTTGACCATCTCGTAGATTGCAATCATGCAAATCGCGAGCACACTCGTTGACGTCTACACAAATACCGAATCTCGAAGACCATTCGTAGCCTTTTTTATGGCAATGACAAGTTATGTTTATACGATTACGACTGAGAGATTCGAAGTCTTGATTCTCTTCACGATTCAATGTACACTTCCGATCGGCTGTGGAGAAAGCGTGAGTTAAATTTCAATTAACGAGAAAGATATTTTGACGTTTAATTCAGAAAAATCCACAATGTTCCTTTTTTTTTAGTGCCCGCATTTATTTTCATCTTGAGGCCACAAAATTTCACTAATTCAAAAATTACTTTTTCGTGGGCCATCAGCAGTTAATTATCATTGATTAAATCCTTCTTGCTCACCTGGTTGGTTGCCTTGAAAGCAGGGATTCTTAGGAGATTGAAAACAGTCCCTCATGTACCACAAATGTTTCATAGGGCAACAATGATCAGGACAAAAACTGTACAAGGCACAAGCAAAAGGTTTGTCATCATTGGCTCTTGGGTCTCTGTTGTCTAGTCCGTAATTGTCTAAACAGTTTGCGTGGTTCGAGCAAGACTCTCCGAAGAATTCGAGTTCTGGTTTTTCGAGCATCGTCCACCAACACATGTAATAGCTCACGGTAGTCCGCCATTGGAATCGTTCTGGAATTTCGAACGTATGAACAGTTGAATCAAAAAAATGCCTGAAGTTCAAAAATTGAGGTTTTTTAAATGACGTAAGATCCGTGACGTGCTTGTCATCCCCGTTACGAATAAACTCGTGACCCAATTCTTTCCTGTCTGAGTTCGAGCATATGGGGACTAAATATTATTCGACTAGAGATAACGAAATAAAAGGGAGCTCGAGAGAGCTGGGGATGAGAATGTAGTTGAGTGAGTTTCTCGGGGCAATCTTACCGATAGGTCCTTGAAAAGGAACGACTGTGAGATTATCTCGTCTCTTTGCCATCTGGCAGTTCCTCTGAGTGGCGAGAATTTGCAGAGTATTTTTCTTCAGCTCCCACTTGTTTTCCCTCATAAGTGTCAAGGTGTCGTCGTTCCTTCGGAGACTCGTCATACGTACAATTTGGTCCGCATATCGAAGACACTTGGTGAATCCAAGGTCACAGTTTTTGTGCGCTTCCCAGTGCAAAGACCTTAGTGGTGGACGTGGAAATTCCTCGTGAAGATGAGTCGGCGCTTCGTCAAAGCTTTTGAAATATCGTCGATCGTAATCTTGGAATTTGTGGGCTCGCAGAAAATAAGCTAAATCTCGAATTGCGCGATTTATTTCCCAGTCCGCATCGCTCGTTTCGTCCTCGACTGATTCTTCCGATTCGTCGTCCTCGAATTCGTCGTCTTCCGGTTCACCCGGGTCATTAATCGTTATATTTGGCTCCATAACCTGTTCTGTCACAGGTCCCCCGTTCAATTCGATATTTTCGTCCTCCTTCGTTACCGTCTTCTTCCTTTTTCCCCCTGTATTCGTTGGTTGATTAATCACTTTATCAGTGATGCACATACTTATGAATATCAAGTGCACGAACCTCATTCCGTCGTACAAACCAAAGTTTAAAAATCCTCTTCATTTTTTGATGTTCTTTTGTTCGTCGTTTTATTTTTTTTCGCCCAAGATTACGGAAAATCTGGATGTAATTAAAAAAAAATTTAGCTGATTCTGTTTTTATGTGCCAAGAGTTTCCTTGGGACAACAGCTCGGACGAATGTCCCTNCCTGTTCTGTCACAGGTCCCCCGTTCAATTCGATATTTTCGTCCTCCTTCGTTACCGTCTTCTTCCTTTTTCCCCCTGTATTCGTTGGTTGATTAATCACTTTATCAGTGATGCACATACTTATGAATATCAAGTGCACGAACCTCATTCCGTCGTACAAACCAAAGTTTAAAAATCCTCTTCATTTTTTGATGTTCTTTTGTTCGTCGTTTTATTTTTTTTTGCCCAAGATTACGGAAAATCTGGATGTAATTTTAAAAAAATTTAGCTGATTCTGTTTTTATGTGCCAAGAGTTTCCTTGGGACAACAGCTCGGACGAATGTCCCTTCAGCAATTCAAATCTCTTTCTCGCACCCATGGCATATTCCAATTCATTGAACGCAGTCATTTGAAGCACGTTCCCCGGAACAAATTGTCAGCGAATCCGGAAATAAGTTTAACTCAGGGAGTCAAACTTATTTCCGCAAATATAATTTCATTGATTTAATGAGCACGGAGATTAGTTTTTATCTGAGATAATTATTTTCAGTTCAACCAACTTGTCGATTGTACTTTGTCATCCCACTAATTCGATCACGAGACGCCGCTCTCCATTTATTTTATACTGCTGTGCAGACGTGTATCGTGTTTCCAGGCAAATTGTAGGAAAGCAATCTGCATACAATTTTGGGCATATGAATCGCACCCTCGAACCGGAAGTTCCGTGGCACGAGCGAATAAGAGTGACGTTCGATCGGATGCTGGTGAGAATATTGGCGACGTCGCCTGAAACCAGGTCAATATTTACTCATCTCAACGTCGAGATAGAATCCATTCATCTCGTTCCGCTTCCGTTTTCTGTTTCCATTCATTTTTCCCTTTCTCTTTCCTACACGTGGAATGAGAGTTCACAAAATTTGCGGTTTGCCCGAAAACTACAAACAAGAACGGACCAATCCGTTGCAGAATAGAAAACAATTAATAAACGACGAAATTGCAACTTTCATCGAGATTCCAATCAAGTCTTGAAATAATGCATCACGATCTATTGCCATTAAAAAAAAAAAAGGATAGTAAAGAAAAATTCTTGGACATGAACGTCTCGCAGTTTCAAAGCAGCAGAAATAAAAAATGATAAAGAATAAGACGACGAAAGTATCGATGGGTGGGTTTCGTAGATAAGAGTTAATACACAGCTCATTGACGAGAGTCAATGGTGATAAAATAAAAGGAAATATGACCCTCGGTTCTTCCAGATCGTGGACTTTAGTGGAAAGCGAGTAAGCAGTGTGTGTGTGTTTTTTTTTCTTGGATCATCAGGATGGTGAAATAAAGTTTTTAGGGTGCAAATAAAATTCTAGCAGATAAAAAATTGATCACAATTCTTGCACTCATTTCGTGTTGAAAAAAATGAAAGAAAAAAAAGGGCACGTAGAAAAAATGGCGAAGTGTATTTATTCATTTGATTTTTCATTGGCAACTGGACTCGCACGTTGTAAAATGTATTCACAAGCGACTTGCATAGCGATTACATTCCGTCGGTTCTTTTTACAACGAAGTAGTTAATATTTCGCGAACGTGCCAGCGTTTCACGAGTGTTTTTCCTGCTTTTTTCCCAGCTGGCAGTTAACACATGCATATTTATATATAGAACGCGAAAAAGTGGAAAAAACACACGATTTCGGCTTTGCCAGCTCTGGTTGCACCTTCGAACCGTTTAAGCGAATCAGTGTCGAGGCATCCGAATGTAAAATCCGGCGTTTATCGTGTCGCATTCAAAGCCAAAAAATTGATACAATTTTCGTCTCGTTTCTATTTTTTTTTCTCATGAAAAAGTCCCAGTACGTTTTTTCCTGTTGAACTCGCGTCAAACAATTATCCAACAAGCGTCCAGCCAGAAATTTCATCGCCAACCACATACACGAGCTTATTTCGTACCGCGATCCTGGTAAATCGCGGCCTTTATTTTCCCAACGACAATTTCCAGCTTTTTTTCCATCCGNACGTGCGTGAAATGACAGAGCAGAAATTAAAACGATATATAGAGCTGGATCCAGAGAGACCAGTTGATGAGCCTGAACTCAGATGAGTCGTAAAAATAGCAAACTAATTAAATTTTTAATTAACTCATGTAGAAGCATATGAATTGAATTAATACGTAGAATCAGATGGGTTTTCAGTTCAATGCCCATTTCCAGGAGCCCTTCTGCTAATTGGTGCTCAGATGTAGGTTTGACGAGTTTTGGAGGAGAGAGAAAGACAAGTCTACAAACAGATAAGGATTGAAGTGAGGGAATTGCGGCAAGCGAGACAAAGTTTGTCATGACGAGAACGTCATTATCGTGTACGATTTGATGAAATGCTCATCGCAAAGTCTGAGCTCTCGCGGTGTCGTCATGAAATTCACCAGAATCTTGTACACCCTCCCCTTCACAATTCCTTCCAATTCCGTAGTATTAATTGGAGTTGGAATTTATGGCTCTTTCCTTTTACCCCCTGGGCTATACATATATCATTCATTCGGCATGTAATACGGAAACCACTTGAGAACTTGATTAGTATTCCAGAGAGCAGCGTGTGTGCCCTTCGCTGCGACACGTCTTGTTCGACGAATAGTTCTTCGTAGATCAAGAGATCGAAGACATAGTTTATTTTATTATATACATATATATGTGCTGGCCCTTCGTCTTGGCTGTCAAGGTTGAAGGGAGCAGCAGAAGGCTCAATTATTCCTGCCAGCAAATGGCACACCAAACTCCAGTATTTCTGTCATTGAAATTCATTGAGTCCAGCATTCGACGGACGTGGGTAATAAAATCTCTCTTATCAATGTGTTGTCCAATTAAAAAGTTGGACTTCTTATTTCTTCGAGTCCAGAATTCACTCGAATCGACCGATCTGGCTCTTCGAACTTTGCATTTTTTGAGTTCTCTCTCGGCTCGAGGAAGCCTGCTTCTCGTGTAATGCTTTTTTTAGACTTACCTGTTAGACGTATTGGAATAAAAAGTTTAATTATGACTGGATCGAGGCAGGCTCGTTCAAGTGCAAAAAAAAGGCAATCGATTAGTTTTTACATCGGTGCAGAAGTATTTCCACCTCGATACAGAATACAAGAGTTTTTTTTCCTCCTCAGACGATAATTAATCATCGTGTGCAATTTTTTTTCATCGTCCCTCTCACTCTTTCTCTCTCGAAATATCCCGCAGTCATACGGGGCAAGATATTCACAGGAAAAAAAGCTCAGTCTCGGATCACACGGTGTGACACACCGAGCACTGAAACGCGAGCGAGCGAAGAGAGTGCTAATGGAGTTTTATGGAACGACAAAAATGGGGTCGTGCTTGCGACGTATCCTCGTTAACCCACGCACACCCTCACAGCTCTGACGGCTTTCAACGCGATATCGTAATATAATAATACAAAATGAGATCTACGAGCCGACGCATCCTACTTTGTCATGTTATCATTGTTGTTATCATTATTGTTCGGTTGACGAATAAATTGCCTTGTTTATCTCAACTCGTGGGTATGAAAGAGAAAATACCACATTAGTGCCGTTTTTACGGGCTTTCTCCCTTCCTTGCAATAATAAATATCAATGATCACAAAGAGTTGACAAAAAGAAATCGAAAAAAAGGACATTGAGGTTTATTCTACTAAATAAAAAATGGTTGTGCTTAATTGATTGAGAGCTAAATTATGATAACGAAAAAGCATCAATTTCCATTTTTCCAAAATATGTTTCATCGTTTTTCACGACTATCAGCTTGGTTTTGTTTTTTCAACATTTTTCGTGTTCACAGAAAATCTTCATTGCAGCTTTTCACAGGACACCGAAAAGTGCAAAACTATCGGAAAGATTTACAGTTCGCACAAGATCGGAATAATTTCGATAGTCCTTCGAGATTTCGATTTCAATTCTGCTCGCCACGTTTCGGAACTTTCATCGGTCTCGCTCGTGGTGCCTCTCGGTTTCTCTAAATTGTGCTTTTCGCCTCCCATTTCTTGCTCCAAATGGGAACCAGTGATCGAGAACTCGGCGACATTTTCAAACGTTGTCCAACAGACGCTGAGATGGATTACTAAACCACGGGAGGGTGGCAACGTGAGCACGTTGAATCATTTCAGGATTTCGCTCACACACACACGCAAAAGGTTTCGCTAGTTAACGCTAATTTATCGTTTATAATTGAACCCAATTTTTTATCGTATGGCGGTTCCCATCGTCTCAGTCTCATCTGTGAATGTGTGTCACTTGACCAAGTTGACTGACTAACTCTTGACCCTGAGCAGTTCCGCATTACCGTCGCACGATTAATTAGAAATTCCGTGCTTTTCGCACATAGTCACAGAATCCTCGTGGCCCACAGAGGTCAAATGTAGAGTCGATAAGTCTCTGCCGTTCATTCCAGCTTCAAAATGTCCAACAAGTTTGAAGATCCGAGCATGTTCGTTTGTTCAAATATTTTTCTACAAGTTCCCTTTGCGTGTCGATTCCCCGCAGGGATCACAACCCAATCGATCGGATCTTACAACGTTATTGACAATCGGACAGGTCTCGGAAGATTTTCCTATTCAGAGACATACGCAAATAAAAATCCTACGAACCTCACCAAGAACGAGCGAAATAAGAAAAGGCTCACGAACTCCGAAACATCATTAGAACAGTGAAGATAATTCGAAAAAGTTAAATAATTAACGAATAGATCGCTGTGTATGTAAAAACTGTCAAGGTAAATTGTTGTCCATGAAAATAAGGTTTGAAGCTGTCCGTCGTATATATAGCATCGAAGGCGCGTTCGGTTCTGGGCATTCGTTGGGTAACTGTAATAAAAGTTCTCTCTCGAAGTCAGATCTTGAGCTAAATGTTGCTGGGTATTACGCTTTTTGGGGTATAAGGTTGACACGGGGTTGGCGGTCCTTAAGGATGGGTTGGTTGGTTGGGCTCTGGGTGAGCTTTTCCAGAAGTTGGCCAGGCTTACGTGCTCTGCCAGACGGAAGCTAACGGGTAGAATGGAATTGAACGCGGTGAGAAAGCTTTGAAGACATTTCTCTGTTACTCGGTCCCTGGGTGGGTGACACACAGAGTGTGTTGGTGGTCCCGGGTATAGAAATTGGCAATGGTATATGTATGAGTATGACCATAGAAAGAGAGAGAATATAGAGAAAGATAATGAGAGAAGGGATAAAAGGATAGAGGATAGAAGCAAGAGAGAAACCAGGACGTCGGGCTGTTAGGCAGATGTAAACGGTACGCTTCATTAACGTGAGTTACCGTCGCATCCATTATTCGTGGTAACCGGCCGCCTAACACGATCTCTCGCCTCCCTAGCTCAGCGTTCTTCCTCTCAACCGAGTATATTTCGAATTGCTGTGCGAGGAAGCCCGCACCCTGCTCCTCATTCTCTCTTTCTTTTTCTCTGCCAATTCTATACACCGATCTCTCTTTTAACACTAACATTGCTCTTCGCGCCATATCTCCATCCCCAGATAGTCGCAAGCGTGCGACGTTGTCCCTCGCGCAGAAAACCTGCGGCTTCTGACGGTACGAGAATTCGGGAGAGAGCTGCGCGACATGCAATTCTGGCGGTGGTTGGACCGTGAGAATTTCCTCATCCGCCTCCGTTAACGATCGCGTCGCATAAAATCGTATTCCCCTCCTACTTCTTTTCTATTAATGATTCGAGAAACAAAAACGAACCGTACATTTGCTTCGGTGACCTGCTCCAGGCCCAGCACCGATCGTTAGCCCTTAACGAACACTTGGCATGAATCTACCGATGCGTCGTAACTGACGAAACCTTTTTTCTAAGATCTCACATTTTTATAGCTATCTATATCCCATCGACTATACAGAAGTGCAACTTAAAGTACTTCTGTGTTGTAACACTCTATAAGTCATGCACAGGGAAAAGATAGTTGCGTCGTAAATCAAACTGCGCGGCTACGCGATCGTAGATATTCTCTCCGCCCCCCAAACTCACTCCAGTCATCCACCCTGCATCGGCCAATGCATTCTCTACACATAACACACGTACACACGTATAGCCGAATGGAAACGTGATTTATGTGGTCATTGTGTACTTGGTGCACTGAATATATATATTTAGGAATTGAGGCAAAGCGAGGAGGGAGGAAG
Source organism: Hyposoter didymator (assembly GCA_037952995.1). Taxonomy (NCBI): domain Eukaryota; kingdom Metazoa; phylum Arthropoda; class Insecta; order Hymenoptera; family Ichneumonidae; genus Hyposoter; species Hyposoter didymator. The sequence goes on from JBAJMU010000007.1 coordinate 6,394,959, forward strand.
AAAAAGAGAGAGAGAGAGAGGGAAGAAGAAATAAGAGAAATAGTAGAAGATGCTCGGGGAGTCGATACCGCGAAGCAATGAAGCTCTTGTCGCGATTCTAGGTCGTCCAAGAAGCCAATTGAAGCCGAAGCTGTAAGCGAAAAAAGCCCGAAATCTTTGTGCCGCTATTAAACCAAATATTTGATCCTTTTGACAAAGAAAATATTTCGAATTTTTGAAATATGAAACTACTTTTCGCTTTTATCGTGGAGTGGGAATATCAAGAAAATAACTAGTTATTTCTAGCATTGTAATTAGAATATGCAGTCAGATTGGAAAATTTCGAATGTTGACTTCAAAATTTATCTTACTCATTAAATTGACGATATTTTATTTTTTTATCGGTATGAAACATTTCCATTCACTTCATTCGCTGTTAATAAATATTCAATTTTAAGAATATTCGTCTAATTAAAACATGGAACAATTAAATGTTCAGATTCATTAAACAAATGAAGTTTGTGAAACATTTTCCATTCGCTGTGGTGAGTCTCGATTATTAAAAGCACTTTTCATTGATTAAAATTCCGCTGAATATGATTTTGCAAACATTTCACGGTATCATTGAAACTCGGTATATTTTCACGCAGAAAAGTATTTCTTGTTGATTCGAAATATTCAATTTTCTCATAATTATCATAAATATTATGATTCAAATCGGAAGTTGTATTTCCAATCGTATCAATTTCAAATTATCCTTAGTGACATTAAGATGACGTGAAAAATGGATTTACGGAGTCAGCAGCGGAGCTTCCCGTGCCGTTAAGCGCAATTGAGATTCTTCAGAATCGAGAAGGAATGGATAATGGGATATCGCGATGGAATAACATTATCGAACTATATTGCGTGAAAAGTGTGCGGTCTACCAAGTCCCATCAATATTAGGACGTAGACGAATTCGGAAAGGCGAGAGAAAAATTGAATATTCCATCATTTCGAGCGTTGCGCTTCAACTGTAAAAATTCACCACTATTTCCGTTTCTCTTATTATCTCGTTTGTACAGTGCGGAACGTTTTAATTTCTGTGAAATATATCGACGTTATCGATTCCATGGTAGAAAGGACGACGCGGTTCGTCTATTTTCTGTTTTATACCAATAACGAGTTGAATTAATTGATTTATGAGAAACAGGGACAGAGAAGCTCATCCAAGAATGAAAAATCAAATCATATAAAACGATGATCCGCGTTCGGAAAAGGGATTTTCGAAATTTCTATAAATATCCAATAATTTGATAAAATTTCGATGGAACCGACACGAAAATGGAACAGAAACTCGATAATATCGAAAATTCAATAATTACAACAAATCGCCGAGACATTTAGTTATAACTTATCATTATCTAACCAAAAAATAAAATTCATTCTAATTTTCATATAACAACTGAACGAATTTGCAAAGTTGGTGGATCTACGGGTATGAAATATTTTTACAGAGATGGAAAGAATACGTAGCATTAAGGAGCGATTGAGTGCTCTGTAACTTTGGACATGCATTACACGAGAGAAATATGTTTGCAAAGTCATCCGGAACTGCCGATTCTCATGCATTATTCAAACAGGTATAAAATCTGCGGGCTACGAGCCTTTGTGAGTTCTCCACTGGTTCTCGTCTTTTCAGCTTGGCTCTCGAGTTCTCGATGTTTTCATGCAAAGACTTGGTGCTTTTCATTCTGGGAATCCGTTCGCAAAGAAATGGAATATGCGATCGTGCAAGTTTTCGCACACTTGGATGTTGCCCACTGTCCAATTTCTGTATAAAAGTCGATTTTCTCGTACCCGAGAGGAGAAAACTCTACGAGTCCAGAGGTAGAACGATTCTTGATGATTTGACAGCTTCGTGCGTCTTATTATTGAGGACCAGGGTCGAAAAAAATATCAGACTCTTGTGTGCAACGTCCTGACGAATTCGTCCAAGTTCAAACGCGAGGCCTTCGCAAACTCATTTTAATATTTATTCATTTCTTCGATCGAGTGCCCAATTTATTCATTTCTCAAAAAATGAAAAATTCAAGGAGATCCCAAGAGAGATAAGAATGAAACTGAAGAAAACGTCTCTTAATTACTCAACGCAGTTAAAACTTCATTGAAACAAATCCAAAAGCACGTACTCAATAAATGAGAGTTCTTTCTCAATAATTTCGATATTATCGATAGCAAGAAAGTTAAAATGTTGAGGAATGTTGAGGATAAGCTTTTTCAACTTCTGATATACTCAACGTCCTAACAAAATTCGTTATATTGTGCATCGGAGAGCACTTAAATTTAAGTGGTTAACCGAATTACGTTCACGCTAGCGTTGCCTTCTGAAATATCGTTCGGATATTATTATGCTAATTTCTGAGACGAGGCGGTAAGGCAAAAGATGAAGGAGTTCTGGTAACAGTGAGGAGGACGAAAAGTGCGAAGAAAGGCTGGGAGGGAGAGAGAGAGAGAGAGGGAGAGCGAGGGGAGGGCAGAAAAATGATAATGCAATAAATAGAATAGCAGGATACGATAAGGCACGGGATACTGAATACTATAATACGGAAACTTTTACGAGACTGGTATTCGCGTAAACACTGTGCCCGCGTTATTGTTCACCAAAGGATCTCCATCGTTTGGGGCAGCCACGTAAGGAAGAAAGTTTAATTATACCGAGCTTTGAGATGCATTCGCGAGATGGTTCTGTCCGTGTCCTAAATAAAGTCTGGATCTTATATTTTCCAGGACGGCAATAAGACAGCGGGAAGACATCGATGCTGACTATGAACTCGATACCAAAAGCTCTCAGCACGCGAACATTTCACTCTCTTTCTCTCTGTTCCACTATATGTTTTCCTGGCTCTACGTGTTTCCATCTTTCTCACTCTTCTTCTTTGTCTCATTCCAAACTTTTCCACTTTGCCTTCTCCTTGACTCAATTATGTATACCTTGTTCTTTTGCCTGAATTACTAACGGAAAAGAAAGAGAAAGAGAGCTTCTCTACTCGCTGAACCCCAGAGATGGCGCCACCGAGATCGTTTTCGACTGAAACCTTTCGAAAAATTGAATAAAATTCCCTCCACGACTTTAAACAGTTCTCTGTCATTTATATTCCAAGATTTTCCTGCAAACTCCAAACTTAAAAAAAAAAAACTGTACGAATTACACTTGGAAAATCTACATTATTCGGTCACCTGCTTTAACGAGTATTTGTCAATCTTCCATTTTCCTCAGAGACTTGACAAAGTTTTTTTAACTTCCTTCTTCAAGTTCAATGACCCTTTACAATCCTCGGGACAGTTCCTCAGCCCCAGTCGGCTTTGACCATATTTTCTGTTGTTAAAGAAATCAAAATATTTCAAATTTCAATCAGAGGAATCGAAAATTTGTTCCGAAGCTTTGATTGGCCTCTCGATTCCATTATTTCACGTAGTAACATTCGCGTGCAATTGACATCCTTCACAACACGAAACCGAATGAAATAAAAAAAATTGAGTTAATAAAAATGGGGCTGNGACATCCTTCACAACACGAAACCGAATGAAATAAAAAAAATTGATTTACTAAAAATGGGGCTGATTTTTTTTTTTTGCTAATTGGATGATAATTCAATTATTTCTGATTTTTGCGCTGGAAGAGCCTGCACTTGGAATAGATATGTGAATATTCGTGTACGTAGGAATTAAACAGACCTGCCGAACGTGTGAAGAATTTCAAGGCCTCGGCTGACCACATTTTGGAGTACGAGTGGGTCAACCATGGATCGAAAAAAAAAAGGAATTCCTGGTGCATAGTCACCTTTCCATATATATTCGTCTGTACATACTCACTCATACCAAGTCCCAAAAAACTCTACATATCGAGAGCTCTCTCTAGCGGGCTGTCGAGCCTTGTCGCAATATCCGGTAACGAAAGCCAATAAATAAAGGACGACTCCTCGCCACGGAATTAAAACGCATAAATCACCCTTGTCGAATACAGATGAGCCTGTGTGTCCTCCTGTCGTTGCCTCTATCTCACACTTCGATTCTTTTCCTCTTTCACGCCATATCTGTGTACGCCTTGTCTCATGCCCTCATACACACGAATAAACAGAGGGCGTTCAAAAAACAAACAAAATTAATGTTACTTCAGCATTTGGACACTATTTTTTTGTCGTCAAATGTCAGCTCACGTCGGTTTGTGTGAACTAGAATTTCATTTCTTTCAAATCTCCGAATACGACTAATGAATATTTATATTATTTTTATTGATTCATATCGAATCGATTTTTCAATAATGATTCGATTGTTACGTTCTCAGGGCCATTATTTGCTAAATTTTGCTGGCTACGATAATTTTCTTGTTAAGTTAAGAATTTTTATTTTTTTTCTACACATTTTGTTGATTCTACGAATTTATATTTTTAGGTTTGTGATTAACATCCGCTGACGTGTTGACTCGGCAGCAAAATTTGTGTATATCAAGCATTCCTTATAATGGATAATCCATTTCCTGTTTTCACCAACTCCTCGTGCTATGACAGTGTAAAGCAGAAGAGAGAGGTGTCAGTTCTTCTTCCTTTAACTTTTCTCTAAAATGTGTGGCTCACCCATTTTTCCTTTTTCTCTGTCTTTCTCTGGCTTTTCTTTACTGGCCAGCGTCTCTTTTTCTGTCACTACGAATTAATATCGGTCGTTCTCGAGGGGAAGCGATGCCACGAGTTCCAAATTGCTAGAAATCAATCAGCAATCTGCGCTGGAACGATCGACTTTTTTTTTCTTCGCAGTCAAACCTCTTGCTCCCATGGTAACAGTCGAGGCTGTACGAAAGAAATATGTTTCTCGATTTTCCATCGCCCACGATTTATTTCCCGAATTTTATCGCGTCCCATATTTGTATATATATTTATATGCCGATCGTTACAGCAGAAAAAAAACCCGATCGACATAAATTCACGCGTTAAATCTTGCCACTTACGCCTTTATTTTTCAAATCTGAGTCGATAAAGCATTTTGTTTACAAAAAAAATATTATGTACATACTTTCCAATGAGCGAGAAACCACTGAACCCAGAAAGCGAACGTCAATTTTGCAAATTCGTATTCAATCGACATTGATCCCACCAGATTTATTTTCGGTTTTCAAAAATCCGCAAAAGGCGATGGCAGAAGCAACGTAAGCTCCACTCAATTAATAACCTGGACTAGTTTTTTTTTTTACTTAATAAAATTTCCAAGAGTCACGGTTCAAAATATTTCACCCACGAAATTTTTATTATTTTCAGACTTTCGTCAAATTTTTCGTAATTTAAATAATTATGGTGTTTTTTTTTTGCCATTTGTGTGTGTCGTACAAGAATGTAGGCATGGTTAACTTTCGTTGTCCTGATGCTGTTTGCATACTATTATATCTATCGTACACGATGTATTTGGAAATAAATACTCGACCTGCCCTGGCATTTCGAGATTCCCTGTGCTTTACTCATGAATATTTAATGGACTAACGACGCGACGGTGTGGCGTAGCTAGTAGCGGCAGCCGAGTAGAGCATCGATACGCGAATATTGAGAGCTTTGGCGATGCGGGGATGCCAACCAAGCGACCATCCTCCAGCTTCAAGTGTTCCATAAGTAAATAGCCGATACAGGTAACGGGTAAATACGATGTATTCCGATGCCGCGACCACCCCTATTGATTTTCTATCGATATATCGTCCTTTTGTCATGACTCGATCAGGCAAATTCTGTACCCGCAGAATTGCAACTCAGTAAATTATATTTGCACCGGAAAAAAACTGTTTCACAACAAAAATAATGCAAAATTATGAAAAAACAATAAATGGAGCGTGATTCGATTTTCCTTAAAAGAAGAAAAATGTATTTTTAGAATTTGAAACGAATTTCCGAATGAATAAACAGCACGAAATGTTAAAGTTGCAACAAAAGCGACGTAGCATTTGTGATTAAATGATTTATGCTCATGAGGAGGTTCGACGCNTAAGTAAATAGCCGATACAGGTAACGGGTAAATACGATGTATTCCGATGCCGCGACCACCCCTATTGATTTTCTATCGATATATCGTCCTTTTGTCATGACTCGATCAGGCAAATTCTGTACCCGCAGAATTGCAACTCAGTAAATTATATTTGCACCGGAAAAAACTGTTTCACAACAAAAATGATGCAAAATTATGAAAAAACAATAAATGGAGCGTGATTCGTTTTTTCTTAAAAGAAGAAAATTGTATTTTTAGAATTTGAAACGAATTTCCGAATGAATAAACAGCACGAAATGTTAAAGTTGCAACAAAAACGACGTAGCATTTGTGATTAAATGATTTATGCTCATGAGGAGGTCCAACGCCAGTATTCAAACATTTCAGGTCTTGAAAGTTACTTACGATCCTCGTCGCGCGAGTATGGATCCTTAAGGGCCAACTTTATCACCGTGCCTGGGTGTTTTCCTCCTAAACGATTAAGGTGAATTCTCATATGCGAGTATATGCTCCTCAGAGATTCTTCGTCATCGGTGCGGCTCCCGCCGTCTATCTAAGCTCCCGCATAGTTTGCCTGAACTAATTAACGAACAATTATAATTAATTTCACACCAGAGAGGACCAAAGTTATTTGCGCTGGATCAATGCCATGCCTTCCAACGATCATCTGTTTTTGGTGGGTAGCTGACGCGCCAAAACAGTGGAGGAGACTGCGACCGACGCAGACGATTGAAGGTCCGGAGCCGCAGTTTAAAAAAAAACAGGACTTTTTATAGAAGTTGCAAAAAAAAACCTGGAGAATCCCGAATTCATTGAACGGCTTCGGTTCCGAAAAATCTATGGCAAGTTCACCAGGTTCTACGATCTATTGATTTTTTTTATTTATAAATTCAACTTTTTCGAAATAAAATAAAAAATCGATCCAGGAATAATAAAGTTATCGGCGCGATCATAATTTGTGCAACGATAACAATTGAAGCGAGAGCTAAAAACGATTGTCGATGAAAAGCACCCTGCGACAACTTTTGGCCAAAGAAATTTCTCAGAATATTTTGAAACCATAAATTTTCCATATATTCATGTACACATACAATTTTGTTTATGCACACTATACATATATGTTTAAGTACATCGCGGAACTATAATTCAGAGCATAAATCAGCGGACAACCTCGTACTTCGTCGAGGCACCAGGAAAACGTAGTTTGTACCACCTCGAACGTGTATGCCATTACATACGTTTGTACTACTCAGAAAGCACGCAGAGCGCGTCGCTGTTCGTATATGCTACATTCACGATCTACGGTAATCGTCAGCTCGACGTATTACCTCGGGATCTACATGGATATACATAGGACGTTCCATCAGAGTTTAAACATTTTTGTGCTAATGAATATTTATAACCACCGGATGGGGAATCGCCATTGGAGTAAATAAAAATTGATTATTAACCCGGCAGTCACCCAACTAAGCGATAGCCTTGCCCGAAGCTATTCAACTGCTTGAGCGATTACTGTGTCGGTATTTCTTTTTCTAGTATCGGAGATTTCGTTGGTTGAATAAAAAAAGATTAGGGTCGAAGGTTATTTGATCTGGGATTAAATATCCGGTATGGATAACCTTGACAGAATAGGTTGGCCAAGACTTTGGTCTCAAAGGTGGACATCAATCTGCAGAGCATTAATAAAGGTAGAACGAAGGTACAGCGTCCTATATATTCTTCCACGTTCGACTGTATATGTAGGTGAATAAAGCAGATAGAATTTGGTATAGAGATAGATGGATTCACGGATAAAGTTTCAAAGGACCAACCGGTTGATGGACGTACAAGTTTCTGGGCGAAACGGTGGCTGCGTCGATGGAAGCTCCCGGTTTATGTTCAGAAGTGGCAAGGCCATTCCCTTTTTTGATCCTTCGTTGGGTCTGTGCTTCTGAATCCTACCAAAGATCCTCTTCCACAAAGTGAAATAAAGGTCGTCCCTTATAATTCTCACGCGATTCGACCTCCGAAATAAATAAGAAGAAAAAAAAACAATTTATTCTGAAAGAGTTTCTCCATATGGAAGGAAATTGATTTCGATCGTACGCGATGAAATAATTGAATCTTTTGATTCGAATTTCTCTATCTGTGTTCCTTTTGTTCCTTTGGGACTGAAGGATTTCGGTAAAAATAGTCTGACAAGAAAAAAATAAACCTTCGTGGGAAATGATAATCGACAATGAATTTTTTCGTTCCAGTTGTCGTGAAAACGATTTTTTGGGAAAGCTCCATGATCGTTGGTGGAGACAGACTAACGAGCAGCTTTGTTGCAGCTTTTTCACTAAACACTGCATGTTGGGTTACTTGAATGAGGAAAGATACCGAATACAATGCGAAAAGTTTGCTAGCAGTCTCGACCTTCTCTACAATCGAGCCTACAATTAGTTTGAAATCTTGGTTAATTACATCCTGTTAAACGTAAATTGCCTGAGTGAGAATGAGCTGGGGGATGAATGTGGAATATGGGAAAGGGGAAAATGGATGAGAACTATCGCTGGGAAACCACGACAGGCGGTGCCGTTGGCGTGTAATACATCTGGGTATTTAAGCATTCCGAGTAATTAAGCCGGAGCTACGAAATTCGAGCACGTACATATATACAAATGTGGTCACGAATTTTCCGACCCTTTAGGCTAAACGACAAAAAACATGGGATTCGCCGTGCCGAACTTGTTAACTTGTCATTGATATGCCATTGTGACACCATTCTTCTTACCGAGTGACAGAGAGAAGCATCGCGTCATTTTGCAGTCGGTTGGACAATTGTGAGCCTCAGAAAAAACCAAAAGAATGAATCCATCGCTTTTGCGGAAATCAATTCAGCATGTACGTCACTTTTTCAGCTAATCACGAACGACAAACATTTGAAATAATCGAAATGGTCAATTATTAATTCGAAAATTATTATTTACTTTAATTAATTGTTAAATTCAATCATTTCAATTGCCAGGTGCGATTAACTACTGAATTTCTTGCATTTGCGTATTTTAACCCTTCGGCAAAAAAGGGCATTTAAGGAATTGACTACGAGAGTCAGAAATCTCTCTATCTCGTGAATGTTATTGTGAGAATTTGCGTAAGCCATGCTCATTCGTGTTTTGCGTCGTTGTGTATGCAGTAAGCCTCTAAAATGCAACCGCGCACCAAATAAGCTTTTTGAAGGTCTAAATTAAATCTGCGCGTCCTCTGCTGAAATCTTGCCAGTTAACTTTTTGTTGTTGAGCATTTACAGACATTCGGTATAAATATGTATGTTATGTGCAGAGGTTATTCAATTTAGAAGATAAGTATACGAGTGAGGAAAAGTGGGTGAGAATAGGGCATTACTGTGTCAAGGTATATACGTGTATAGAAATTTTTATATCCATATATAGTCTTCCTGCGACTTCCTTGTAGGCCACTGTGGTGCAGATATTATTTCTCGAATACACAATCCCAAAAGAGGGCTTTGAAAGTGGTCGTAAAGGGCCTGACGTTGTGTGCGTTTACACTTTCTCAGCACGTTACACGACGGTCGCGTGTACATCGTCCTTATCCATGTATCTGTACATATATATCGTCCTGAGAGGCTCGCAGTGGCTTACACTCCCACGAGGTTATTAAATCTTTTATTGCCAACTCCGGTAAACCCAGCGGCTCTTTCGTCTCGACGGCAAAAGTGTTCCATCTCTCGCTTCCTCATTTCCTCCTCCTCCTCCTCCTTTTTCGTCTCACATTTTTTCTTCATTCTTTCTGGTCTCTCTATCTTATTTTCTTTTCTCAATGCTCTTTCACCGCCAGCGCTAACTTTGCCACATTTTTTTGCACCACGAGATATTCTTTATACCTTCTTACACGGGGCAAAAACTCCACAACGATATAAACGAGATCTCGAGTGTCTTTTGACTTTTCTTTCCACATACACGCGTCTGGCTTCTGTTCAAACGACACCAAGCAACGCTCTTCAAGCATTTTTCCGTCCACACAATTTCTTTAATAATCTCCTTTCACCCTCTGAACAATGAATAACAATCGTCTTCTTTTTTCCTTAATTGGAACATAGTTCAAATTTAAGTGCACAGGTGCCTCGTAATTCTTATCTTCTTCACAAGCTCTTTTGTGAACCTGTGGCGGTTCTTTTCTGGATTTTTCTCCTTAATCTTTCAAAGAAGTGAAAATAGAAAAACATTTTTTTATGAGCAATCATTTTTTTCAAATAAAAATCACCAAGTAATTGGCGGAGATCCAAGCGCAGGCTGTGATTTAAAAAAATGAAAAATGCTTTTCGTTTATCGATGGGAACTGAACGACCTTATTACCTGAAAAATCCCTCTATCAAAAACTCCTTGATCTACATAGAGACAAAATTATAGTTTAGCAAATATTTTAGTCACGATGTTTAACGTGTTAGTCTCAGAAGAACGTGAACTCGCGATAAACGTTGTGCTCGTATAAAGCTTAAAGAAAATGTGGATAACCGATAATCAACGTTCTTAGCTCGTCGAACGCTGGGCCAGGAACGCTGAGCACACTGAAAGAAAGAGTAAAAAAATAGCAAATTGCTTTTATTGCGTATAGAGTCTCAAATGAAATGAATCGCACCGCGAGGAAATGAGTGACGCTGATTCCCTGAAAATGGACATCCTTTGGTGTGATTTCAGGGTGAAATCTCGNTTTCGTTTATCGATGGGAACTGAACGACCTTATTACCTGAAAAATCCCTCTATCAAAAACTCCTCGATCTACATAGAGACAAAATTATAGTTTAGCAAATATTTTAGTCACGATGTTTAACGTGTTAGTCTCAGAAGAACGTGAACTCGCGATAAACGTTGTGCTCGTATAAAACTTAAATAAAATGTGGATAACCGATAATCAACGTTCTTAGCTCGTCGGACGCTGGGCCAGGAACGCTCAGCACACTGAACGAAAGAGTAAAAAAATAGCAAATTGCTTTAATTGCGTATAGAGTCTCAAATGAAATGAATCGCACCGCGAGGAAATGAGTGACGCTGATTCCCTGAAAATGGACATCCTTTGGTGTGATTTCAGGGTGAAATCTCGGTGGACCGCGTGGTAATTGCAATATCTCGTGGGCATTCGGTTTACATAGTCGAGAGGAGGGCTCCGAAGGCGGATCCACTTTGTTAGGTCATAAAATAAACGCCCTTTTAACCTTCTGGTGCTATCGTAGGAATATACACATATTTATATATGCTCATATGTTTGTATGAGTAGGTAAAAGTATACAGTAAAGTGTTAACGTAGATAGACAATAGTATGCGGTGCGTGGCATGAGTCGGGTGGCAAGTATTGTTGCCACTGTGGTACGTATAGCGTATGCAACGTAGCCGCAAAATCTCCGCAGCGGGGAATACCCGGCGTCGAAGTTATATATAGACACCAAACTCGTATGCAGCAAAGCTGCCAGCGCCCTCTACCGGCCTTCCGGTAATTTACATATTTCTCTCTCTCTCTCTCTCTCTCTCTGTGTTACGTTTACATATATTTGTATATATATGCATTTGGATATATATTCACACTTTGTATACGAGGTACTTCGGGAGAGAGCGGTTTTTGGCGAGGAGAAATTTTGGCAGGCCGCTTAATCCACGAACGATTCTTACTTTCGGAAAATTCTCATGTGGTTGGAAAAACGTGTGTGCTACAAAATCTGGACAAATACGTTCTTCGAATATACGATTCTTGCAAACCTCCTCGTCTTATTTATCGTTGATGTGGAATATTTTTAGAATTTTTTTTCTCTTACAAATATTCGGACTTTTCTGCGAGTTTCAATTTTTTATTGCATGATTCTGTCCATGTTGTTGTCATCTAATTTTTTTTTAGGTTCGAAACGGAAGTTCTAGGGTTTTTGGGCGACGTTCCGGATGTTGAACGGAATAAAAAATTTGCATCGAGATTTACACTTTGGTGAATTTTATCTGGGATTCCCCATGGACGTTATAACTATGAAAATAAGCATTGAGGTTCTTGGTGAAAATTCGCATACGTAATAACTATATGGGCTTTGGAATGACGCGCGAAAGGAACCGAGGGAAGAACATAAATTTAATTTTCCTCATGGAGGAAACGTGGCGAGAGTTTTTCGTCGTCAGGGTGCAGACGAAAGGGGTAAGAAGAAAGAGGGAAACATCTTAATGTCTTCTCGTCACGTCACAACTGAGAATATACTCGAACGCGAAAGCTAGAAAATATTTGCCGCCAAGTTCCGTGGAACAACGTTCCATTCAATTATACAAAATTATCAAGCGACGACTGGACAAATGATAATTGTAGTCCAATTAAGAATTTTCTGTCTCGTCGTTCGGATCGAGCAGTCTGGTCAGGTTTGTATTTGCATTCAACGAGGAAGCTGCGAGATTCGCGAATCCAAAGAACCTTAATTATAATTCGAAGAGGTAATCATGAGCTACGAAGCTTAAGGTTCGTTTTTTAAAAAAAATTCATTTTTAACGTCCCGCTGTTTCCTTGATGGAGCGTCAGGATCAGAGTAAAAATAATAACTGAGATTCAAAAAACCAATAATTATCTCATCGTCTCATTAAAATTGCACGTCACGATGTTTCTTCTTTTGATTTCATTATTCAATGAGCCTGAGACTTTTATCGACGTGCTCAATGTTCGTTACAGCCACTTGAACCATGTGAGATATTTGAGGGTAGAAAAAAAAAGGAAAAAGAGGGAGCTGATGCAAACCTTTCTTGTAGGTTCGAACCGCGTATCCTTCGATTATCCGATAAGAGGCTATCGGGACGAGTAGTGGAAAATCAGCTTTAAGAGGGTGTAACTCTGCCTACCTCAGCATTGCATACACGAGTTGAGCAACTGCATGTAATACATACAAATGTTTATAGGTACGTGAGTATGGACGTATAAAAGAAAGGGTATACAAAGCATGGCACGCGAGTGGGGCTTCTTTCGAGATTTACTTCAGGTTATATATTCCGGATGAGTAGAAAATACTCCTCGCTTTCAGAATCTCCAACTTTCCTCCTCCAACTATATTTTTATCTCTCTCTCTCTCTCTCTCTCTCGCTGAATTTTTTTTCGTTTTTCTCTCCCATCTTGTTTCTCTTTTCTTCTTCTCTTAGCGTCTTCGTTCCCTTCGCTTCTTTCCGCGTGCCTCATTCATGCATGATTTTTCGAGCCCGGCAACCCACGGGAATATGGAAGAGAGAATATCTATTCTTGGGGTTCATTCCTTATGTGAACGCGGTCACACGACCTTTGCCAGCAGCCAAACTGATTCATAACTATATAGCCCGGCAGCTGTGATCATTGTTCACTTTGACACTTATTGCTTGCGAATACATTCATTCATTTAATCCTCGCTAACAAAATGGCATTAAATCGACTCGTAACTTTATTTCTCTCTGTGACCGAATATCCTTCTTCCTATTGAGTGAATGTGATCAATCTTGCGTAATGTACTATTTATTGTATCGTGACAAATCTTATTAATCGATGTTTCCTTGGACGAAACTTTTTTCGGATTGTTCTGAAAATGCAGAGAAAATGGGCTCGATGAATTTTGAGGTGAGAATAAAAATTTAAGTATTTTTCATCACAACTGGAACGATTATGATTTCAAGCTTTTATTTTTCATCCCAAAATGGGACATGAAACGTTGAAAATTGAAAAGGACCCGTAAAACTCTTGACGTTGATAGAATTTTTTGGAGAAACGAGAAAATGGTGAATCATCGTCTACGCGATTCCATTAACACGTCCATAGTTCTTGTCCCTGTAGAAATACAGAGTCTCGCGTAAGATACGACAGAAAAGCACTGTCGCTCGAACGGTTTCACTTCCATTCATCTGGGCAAAGTTACAAGCAGAAAACGATATATAAAAATGTGTCGTCGGTGTTCGCAGTCGTTGATAAATTGAAGATCTGGCATCCCTCGCCTAACCACGCTTCTCCTTTTCCTTCTACTCACTTCTTTTATCCCTCATTCTACTTGCTCCTTTAACCCACCCCATGAGCCATCTCTAACAGGTTTACAACCCTTTCCCTAGTTTGGCACAGGCATTTTCTCTTCTCGCACTAGTTTCACATTTATGCTGCCCTTACACAACGATATAAATTATTTTCTAATTTGAAGGATAAATCGTCCTTTCATTTTACACTTTTGATCTCGATGCCACGCAGTTTTTCATCAGCACACCGTAAACCCCATATTTATGCAATTCTATTATATTTTCAATTCTGTTTTTTTTTTTCTCTCAAAACTGTCGAGATCGTGCGAGGATTTTGACATAAAAATACACAAAGGCAATATTTCTTTTGGTAGCACGTACGCAAATGAGATATTGTTCTTCGTGGGTTCGTATATTTATCCTTCAGTCCCTTCGCCGATACTGTTTGCTCGACCCTTGGCAAATTGATTGACTTTCTTTCTGACCAGTGACCGGAATTACGAAACATCAACGTCACTGTTGAAATTAAAAACTTGACGAAAACGGTGCATGCAATTAAAATATTTTCTTAAAAATCGTAACGAGCTTGAAACAACCGAGAAGCACAGCGAGAGGGAAAAGCTATCAAATGCCGCAACAACTCTCATATGTCGAGAAACTCCAGTAACCAAGCAAATCGATATTTATGCAACTCAATGAAAGTCGTTAACGTTATAGCAGCCTCGTTAAATGGAAATATTATTTTGAAGCACACGTGCTGGCAAATTCGACGAATTCAATGATAATGGAAATTGTGATTTCCTCGGATTCACTCACATTTTGAAACGCACCTGCGTAATTGTTGTACAAACACAAGATTCGTGGGTCAATATCAAAGCGGAACACATAAAATTATCCATCGGCTTTATAATCGACGTAATTCATTACTCTTGGGCTCTTGATTGGCGTGAATGAATGTCAATCAATATTCCAGTATGGGCTTTACGAGAGCAGTGTAAATACATAAAAAACGAGCCGCTCAGAATTCGCAAAATTCTGTTTTCCCGAACAAAACACGTTGCCACGAGGTAATTATTGAAAAAAAGCGTGTCGAATCGAATATCAAGCCCGAATTAGTCCTGCGAACATGGCACTAGCGAGAAAGGTGTGAAAATGACAACCACTTTGCCCAGAACGTGTAAATGCCCAAGAGCAAACAAGCGAATGTCAAACTCCACGAGAATGCGTATGAACGAGGGTTTACTACTGTTGTGAATTTATTGCGTCCACCCTCAAGAGTTCCCCTCGATTATTCCGATGCTCGTAAAGAAGTGAAACGTCATAATAAAAGTGACCACGACGCGATGCACATAGTTGTTTTTTATTGACTACGAAAATGCTTTTATGTGTTTTCATTTATTTTTCTCTTTATTCCACTTTATCTGTTAGCAAAATTTCTCCAATCCATGAATTCGAACAATGGAATGTGATTTAACAATAAAAATAATGGACGAGGAACGTGCCAACGAAATATATCGTTGTGACACGATTTTATAAACTATCACCAAATGGAACAAAACTTTTTATCTCAAGTGACAAGTACGAAGAAATTGTGAACGTTTGCTGTTATCGAGATTTTGCTATTTAATGAGAATTTCGGTCATTTGCAACGTGTGCACTCGAGTCCTTCGTTTCCAGCAGTTCACCATCTCGTTCCTGATTAATATCGAGGGTGAAAATCGCCCGAAGACAATGGATCAATTCAGATTTTCAAGAATTTTCACTCCCAACGTTTGACACCGATTCATGGACTTTGTATTACGCCCACGCAGATTTTAAGGTGAAATCTGATAATATGTTGGCCTACAATAGGACGTTGTGGAGATCGAATAAGCCATACAAGATTATTTCGATTATGGCTCGTCAATTACTCTTTTGAAAATATATTGAGAGGGGCGAATGTTCAATATTTTGATGGAACCTCTAGTGGCAGATTAATATTCATATACGCCATGTTTATATAACATCCATACATAATGTACTGCGTGCGATAACCCCTGGCACCCCCGTGCTCTTCGTCTATCGCCCTCGCATGCAGACGTTGTCTCCCGATCACGTTAACACACTGAACAGCGAATTTACTCGACTAATCCAAAGTCACTCATCATTCTCTCATTAAAAATCCGATCCACCGTTTTTTCCTTCCCATATTTATCGCCATTATTAATAGCAGTCATAAAAAATGTTGGCCAAACTTTCAGCAATTACAAAAAGAGTTCACACACATGCAGGTGATTCCGATCACGCTTATCGATTGCCATTAGTCTTTGTACCTGTTAAATTCCACTGGGAATGGCACATTCTTCCCTACGATCATTCCGACACGGTTTTGTTAAAATCCCTCCACTCTTTATCAACCAATATTTTTTACATCGACGCAAACGATAACGAAAATTCGTATCTATGAAAAAAACAAAACGTTCGAAACTCAACTGCTGCCATAATTTTCGAACAATGTTTTGGAAAGTTATGTTTGCGCAATACTCAATCATTTTACTCAAGATAATGAGTTCTCAGTATCATGGAAAGAAAATAGTGAAGAAAAAACAGAGATTGTCGATTTTTTGGTCGCTCATTTCCACACAGAAAAAAAAAGCTAAACTTAATTCTGCATAAAGGAACTGACGTCGTATAAAACAGAAGGATATCTTTGTATGTGTTCGAGCTTCCTACGGAGCGGGGATCATGCGAAAAATTTCCTACGGTATTGAACTTTTTTTACTGTTTGTATTATAACAGCGATATATAGCTAAGTGAACGGTGTAGAGACATATATGTATGTTTCGGTATATTCACCTATGAGAGAAACAACCGAGTTCGGAGTCCAAGCTTCACTGCACAATACAAACACCAACACGAACGCTAAAGCGTGTGTATACATATATATAAATAAACGTAGTTAAATATATATACACAAGGACATGGAGAGGCGAAAACCCGAACAGAAAGCTACAAGGAACGACGGGGTTTCGTTGGGAAAACATGGTCAAACGCTCATTGGAATTCTGTGCTGACCCAACACGTCGACCAAGTCACTTGCGAGCGAGAGCGCAAGCTCGGCTTTGCTTCAACTCGTTTGCTTCGTTCTCTTCTTATTTTCTTTCTCCTTCTCTAACATTTTCTTTTCTTTCCTGCTATCTCCATCATTTTCTCATACTCTTTTTCCCCAAACGACGCTGCTAGGGCAAGTTGCAGCTTCTACCTGCTGCTACGCTAAATTATGTTCATTTTATTAAAACAGAAAAACTTTTAACAGGAAAATGAAAAGT
This sequence comes from Hyposoter didymator, assembly GCA_037952995.1. Taxonomy (NCBI): domain Eukaryota; kingdom Metazoa; phylum Arthropoda; class Insecta; order Hymenoptera; family Ichneumonidae; genus Hyposoter; species Hyposoter didymator. The sequence goes on from JBAJMU010000007.1 coordinate 6,412,210, forward strand.
TTAAATCATTCATCATCGATGACATTAAAGATTTCGCACAATCGAACTTTCTCTCGATATTTCGGCGCGGAAAATGTTGAATAATCGAAATTTACATTGAAAAATAAAAATTGCGTATAATTTGATCGTTGGATTTTTCCTTTTCTGAAAATTATTCAGTTGTTAACTTTTTAGACTGGAAGAGAACAAGGAATTATTGAAAATTCGAAAATGGCAGTACCTCAAATCGCTCGCTGATATACACGACGCTATTATTAATGATTTTTTGTCAAACATTTGTGCTATAGATTTAACGTTATACGCCGGTTTGACCTGTCGAAAAATAATTCATTACTATAGCCTTTGTGTTGGTTGTTGGTGTGCGAAGCTGTCCGGTCATTGCCCAATCGGCGAATGCAACGAGTTAATTGATCGACGCGTGCTTCGACAGTTCACATATGCGTTTAATACGTATGAGCACAAATAAAAAATGTTTCAAAGTTGAAATAAAGAATTTGACCCAATTATCTGTTGAACGTATTCGCGAATGCTTTTGACAGTATTTATTCGGATATTTAAATTGTGTTTTCATTATGCATGGCTCCGGGGACTCGCGACATACCCCCACGTCGGTAAATTCTACTTGGATTTTTTTAGTTTCTAAACTATTGAATAATAATCACTTTCGTACGAATAGTGAATCGAGTCAATTGGAAAGTGTAAAAATTGCACTTCCTTCATTTTGACCAACAATCATGTTTTTTTTTCTCCGATCCTGCCTCATGTATCGACGATCATAGCGAGCTTCGTTGTAGCGCCCCAAAAGTTATAATAAATGAAATTTCGAGTTTCCACGACTGAAAAAACTCTAAAAATCTACTCAGCAACAAAATGAAGCAAAATGAAATAATGGGGGACAAAATGGAGTGAACAATGTTAAAAAAACATGTCAGAGTTTCCTTTTATTTGTTTATGTCAATTTTTCAATCGTGTAATCACGTTCACTCCATCAGGTGAACCGAATTTGAAAAGCGAATCGTTTTCTGTCGTGGGATAAAATACCGCAGACCTCGGAAAAGCAGTTTATTCCGAAATCCGGTTGAACCAACAATATTTATATTTTAACATCAACGTATTTTAATGACTCCGGTAACGTGAAAAATACGATATGGGAACTAGGGTTGAAAGGATGGAGGGAAGAGAGGTTGATTTTGAGAACAATTTATGCTGTACCGCTTTCCCCGCTCCATCTGGCGTGCAAAGCGGGAAGCGCCCTGCAAAAGCAGCCGAATATGCCCGTGGGGAAAAAAGCTTTGGGGAACTAAATTACCGATATTATCGGTTTCTCCCAACCCCGCGTGATGAAAGTGGGAGCTTTCATTGTACTGTAGTACAAAATATATTGTGTGGTGTCGGAGGCAAGAATGGAATAATGTATATGTATATATTTTCGTCCAGGGGCAAGAGAGACAGAGAGAGAGAGAGAGGGGGAGAGAGAATGGAATTAAGGGAGGGGAGCAGCGAATAGGGGGAATGGGGCGCGGTAGTTCATATTCATGGTAATTTGCGTTGCCGGGGCAAGCGGGCTCGAAATTTCAAGCGTATGTAAGTTTATAATTAATTCATTGGATTAAACTTTACACTGTGGTATCTGGTATGTATTACGTACTTCATAAGAAGCGTTCAAGAGACAGAGAAGTAGGAAGACCGAAAAATTCAGACGATGAGAAAAGTGGTCCAAGGAGAATGAGGAGCAGCGATCTACTAGGGTGAATCTTAATTTTCGAGGATATCAAGCAGCCATAGTTCTTTAAAATGTGATAGGGTGTATTAATTTCTCTTTGCCGAGGTTTGAAATAATTAAAATTCATTCAATCCTACTGATTTATAATTTTTCATTAATATTCGAAATTACATGCTATTCGTGCAGAAGTGGAACCGTATGGCATGATTTTTGACGAGACAACTTTACGATGAAAATGACAAACAACCTTTAAGAATTTTGACAACTTTCCGCAGTGATGAACTGTCTAGTCAGAAACTTTTCACCGACTCTCACCAAATTCAATATAAAACACGTAACTTTGCAGGAGGAAAATTTAAAACTCAATCATTGTATAATTCGGGTCCTGCAAGACTAGCTGAATCACATATTATTGAATTTTCGAATCTGTGGCTATTGTGAGGAAGGCTGTGGACTGCAGAAAAATGCTGATCTCTTCAATATCCAACGAGATTATAAATTCAAAGAAATTGAAATTTGTTCATTACTCTTTTTGGAATAACCCACAATAAAGCGATTGAACGCTGCGAGTTATTTTCCAGTATTTTCTAGCCATTGAATCTTTCCAAGACAAAAAGGCCCTCGCAAGCAAATTTCTTCGTTTTTTTTTATAACGAATATTTACCGGAAATTGAAATTCGTGCGAGTTTGTCAGAGAGTTATCAATTTTTTCCAAGTCCAAAATGTAACCCCCACAGGCAACATTTAACGTTCACAGTACAGGCAGCGACGCGCACGTGGATTTTCGTCAGGCAGCACATAAGTGCTCAAAATATTTAATGCACATACTTGAACATACGCACACACGAAGCTGTATATATTGTTTACTTGGAGGAAACTCTGCGTGTATATTTGCGACAGGAACTGAACAAATTACGGAAGTTGGTCGTGACACGGTGTGGTAAACATGACTGCAAAAGTCCGGATCGTCTAGCTCATCCCATCTTACGAACCCTATAAAGTTTCTCGTAACACGACAGACATCGTCCTTGTATTCCTCTCTCTGCTGCTCTTTGCAACTTTTGACACTACAGGTTTGCGATTCAGGCTTGTGTGTTTAGACAGTAAAAAAAAAGTTCCGGCATGCAAAATCATTCACGTAGAAAATCATTCGGTGCTCCGCAGCGAAAAATCTCAGAGAATATATTTTCGTTGCTGTTTCGATAGCTTCGTTGTTGCTATAATTTTATCACGATAATTTCACGAGTGGGGGAAAAAAAGAGAGATTGAGGGCTTCGGTATAGATGTCTCTAGCTCCGAACGAGAAGAAATTGAATTTCAAAAGCGAGCAATACACGCGATCCGAGGAAAACTCTTTCCCTAATAGACCTCGAACGAGGTATAGAGAGGCAGAAAGTTTGGCTCAGTAGAGTTTCGCTAGGAAGGGAGGGATATAGAAAACCGAGCGAAACGAAGGGCAAGTACGCAAGGATTTTCCTGTGAGTCGCAAAAAAAAATATAAAAAATAAAATGAAAAAGAAAAAAACGGAAAAGTCGGTTGCCAGGGACTGGAGAAGAGCATAAGGGTCGTAAAGTTTTGCTACTATAAAATTCTACTTGTTTGCCCGTACAAGCGACATAAATAAATCATACGCTCATGTAAATCGCTAAAGCCCAACTATATACGTGTAACTACGTATCCACATGCGTAAAACACCCATACACATCCGTGTGTATATACGTTTCTTCCGTTTACCACAACATCGATACGTTCGTGTATCTCGTTCGGCTGAAAGTCCTCTCGCGCCTTTTTGCTTACCCATCTCGAAGATCCTTTTCAACCAAGAAGGCTCAAAATATCTAAGCCACAAATATTTTCAGGGAAATGCACTGCATGTGTCCCAAGCATGTGCACTTTTACGCTACGAATTTATGATAACCCTGGAATGAAAAGTTTCCAGGTAAGATTACTCGTTAACCGTTTTACTCACTTCGTTCAAACAACATGAAAAAAACAACTTTTCTCCAGACAGCATGCACTTCCCATGCTAGTGACTTACCCAATTGCCGTTCTTAATCGCAATTCCTCACTCTACGATTTTTTTTGATCCATTTTATTTCAATGGATTGTGCGAATCAACGCAGACGTCTCTCTGCGTTTTTCATTTGCCAAAAAAAAAACGTCAACCTCTGTAAGAGTTTCAAAGAATAATTTCCATTTAATTTTCCACTATTTTCCTTTTTTTTTATTGTAATTTTCGATGGTATACAAAAGAAGCACTTCGATCAGAGCATCTGTCCGTTGCAACGGAATCCCCGTGAGAACGACAACAGGGTCTGGTAATTTACTTCGTGAATACGATTATTCTTAAGAGGCAATTTTTCCAACGATTCCGAAGTTTGTGGAGCGATCTAAAAATCGTCGTACAAAAAAAATAAGAAAAAGACAGAAAATGGGGAAACACGAGAGAAGAGGATAAAAATCTCTTTTAAGGTTGCACTCTCAAACACTTTACCATACAGTCCACGTCATCGCTGTGTATGCACACAAAAAGCTTGCAACAATGCAGAGCCAAAAAAGGGAAGGTCATCGCATACAGTGCCGCGTGTCCGAAGCTTGAGGACGTAGCATAAAATTTAAGTGAGCCATAGAGGCAAAACGGTTTTACCCTCTCGAACGTCCAAAAAATATCGTTCAACAGTCGTCGTTGTTCGAGTGGTTGAACGATCGCAAAAAACGTACCCGCAATCGGAACTGCGTCTCTCTACTTTTTTCCAATGCTTTGACCATCCGGGCAAGTAAACTGCGGCGGAGATTAAAAAAAGAACGAATAAAAAAAAAGCCTCGAAACAGTATCGAGGGCAGAAGCGATATAACGATGACACCACGTGGATAAGAATTTGAGCTGATCTTTACGATTTTTCAGTCTTATTTAATGCCTGATTTCGAAAGCCTCTGAATCACGAATCCAAAGAAAACCGAGTGTGCAACGGTCGGCAGTACCAAACACAAGAATCAATACTAAACGTAAGGAGACGACGAGTGACGTATAGTTCATCGGTTTACCTAGAATTCTAATTATACGCATCGAAACCGGTACTTGATCACCGAGCTAACACCTATTCTCGCCATATATAATCGCCTTCTCTCTGGTATTGCCCTCTTCACAGCTTCCTATTGGCTCCTCTGCTCTGTCCTGCTGGGGTACAGATTAATTGAATTCTCATCTGGATTGAGCACGAGGAGAACGGATTTGTACTGAAACTATCACCACACACGTGGTCTCTGCTGCTGAGAGTTTATCCCTCGAGAAATTGAGTGATGGACGTAATCTCTCGTCTGTCTCTCATTCTCTCTTTCTGTCTCTTGAACGGTTTGAGAATAAACCATAAGACGATATTGAAATGGAACTGCGGAAAATAATTATTCGCTATTTCTCACTCAGTCACGAGTGAGCAGTTTTGTGTTTTTGTATAAGCGTTTAGAAAAATCACAGAGAGTTTCAGTTTCGATGAAATCACACGGAATAATCGAGGATGGTTTGCCGTGAGATACACGAGAATGTTGAGGCTTCCGGAACCTTTCATGACATTGCTTTCCCTTCCTCTCTTATTCCTCTCCGTATAGCACGCAACTTTCCCTGGACGATATTTAAGGCGGAAACTCCAAAGAAAAGATTGAGAGCAAAAAAAAGAGGAAAAAACTGCTCCCTCTTTTTTTCCTTGAAACGAAGAAAATATGGTAGGTCGAAAGTCCTTTCCTTGTTATCTCTCAGCCCCTCCTGCTTGGCAAAAACTTTCGAGCATAAAAATGTGAAGCAGCAGCTGATTTTTTTTTCGTCCCAAAAAAATATGTATGTCACGCCTGGGGCATACGGTTATTCAGTAAAATAGGGGAATCAAGTATTGTGAATCAAGAGACTCGGCAGAGTCTCGGGACAAGTACATTTGACAGCGTCGTCTGCTTGCCCGAGCCTCGGCCGAGTATATTATCTCTGAATAAAGCGATTTCGACGGTGGGGGTAGACACTTTCTTTAATTACGAAGCCCAGGGGTAATCTCATGATCTAAAAATTGGACTGGACACTAATTAAGTTGTCCCACTTCGATTGAGCCATAAATCATACCGATCGATGCCGTAATTGTTGAGAAAAAACTTTGCACGGGCAAAATTATGCGATGATCGAAGTGTGCGTGCGTGTATGTATACGACACAGAGAAAGGGCCCGTGTGGCCATCGCGTTTCTGATTGGTCGCGACTGACGCCATTCTCATGTGTTACCGCGAGCGGAAAATGTCAGCTGATATTTCGAAGGGCCATATTGACGCGAGTGTGAGAGAGATAGCTAAAAAAAAAAGTTCATATTTTTCTTTTTCGCCCTTGACATTTTCGAGAAAATACCTGTTACAATTTGTTCCTTATCGAACAACGAACGTTGGCTAACCGTTTATTTTCCCGAGGGTGCAAGGTTATGGGAGAAGAATGTGTTGCAAATTTTTCGTGACTGAGTGTGGAAGAATGCTGTGATACGGCTTTGACAGCTCGTCATAACCTCACAAATTCGAATTTTCAGCTGGCATATTACCGACATGCTCCGATGACGAGAGAACATGCTTCATGAATGAATATGCTCCACATCTTTCGACCGATTCCTACACCCACCATTTTATTCGTTTACAGCATGACTTACATAATAACTCTCAGCGATATAAAAATCTTGTCGCCGATTCGAGCGACATAAAAATCTTGTCGCAGAGGCACATGAAAAACTTGT